>OY982564.1:21992489-22169749 GCA_963859945.1 Euplagia quadripunctaria | reverse complement strand
AATGATAGTGAAAGTTGGGTTGGGTGTAGCAGAAAAATTATGAATAGAAAATAAATGCTGTTAAGATGAGAACTGTCAAGTATATGCGAAGTACAAACATAGGTGTCATAAGAAGTCATTTGGTTGCAAATGATCTCCACTACATTCTGTTAATGAATTGCCATATAACCAATAACTTAAACATTGAACATATGACATTGAACATATAACATTGAACATACAACCAATAACTCAGTAGGGGTAAACTATGCAGAACATAAATAATGATAATGTACTAGAATACTGCTTTATAATTGTTTCGTTAGGAGTTCTTTGGAGTATTGCAGTGTAGTAAGTCTAAGAATACTCTTGATCAAGTCGCCTCGATCGAGAGCGGTTTTTTTTGTTTGAAACAAAAAAAACCGCTCTCAAATCGGTTCATCCGTTTGGGAGCTACGATACCACAGACAGACACAGACACGTCAAACTTAGAACACCCCTCTTTTTGCTTTAGGGGTTAAAAACGGTATTAATGTACAAAATGTAATAGATGGTCAGAAGTACCTGAAATCGGTGGGTTTGTATGAAATGTTTAATAACAGTAGATGATGCTCATAAGCTATGTAATAAAACAAATTTTCCAGAAGGCTAAAGGTCTCTTGTAAGTTTTTGTAACAACGTGTATTGAGTAGTGAGCGTGGTCGTGTCCGCAGAGCTGCCGGCGGTGCGCGCGCTGGACAAGAACGGGCTGCGCGTCGTGTTCGGCGTGCAGCGCGGCGCCGACAGCGTCACGCTCACCATGCGCGCCACGTCCTCGGCGCCCTCCACGCTCTGCGACTTCTTATTCCAGGCCGCCGTGCCACGGGTACACTCGCTCTACCTTCCCACTTATACCACTGAACACATAGCACACGTACAGAAGACGCACTCCGCTAAATCATTCAAATAAATAGCGACTCTTCCGCCTACACAATAAAGTGCAATTCGGGTCGCACAGTGCTAACTATTACTTATAGTTATCGTTCGTCTAGAAGTTGCCTCTCTTTCTATCACGTAACTCTTATCTCTTCTGACGACGTTAAAGTATGCCACCTTTCCATGTACTTTGGAAGTGTAAAAATCATTTTTTTATTAATATCTATTGAACGTCGCGACGAGGCACTTACATGAGTGAATATCTAACTAACGTGCTCGCCGGCCAGCGCGAGGTATCCAATTGAATTAGCGCGACAAGTCGAGCCCGCCACGTACTTGTAGCTTCATACCTAAAGTGCAGAGGAGGCTAACCTACTATGGCTTAACCCCTCTTATACTAAAAGAAGGCCCGTACTTTAATTTTACAACATGTAACTTTGTAAGATCTCATATTAGGATAACCTATACTCGTCAGTGACTCAGTTCAGTGAGTAACTCAATCTGTCTTTTACTTTTTACTCCCGGACCATTAATTTTGATGAATTTTAATATACATTTAGAATCTTGGAAACGAACTTGGTCATCTTTTTGTCCTGAAATTAAAACATGATTGAATGAAATTGGGGATAAAAGATAAGCACAAAGTCGCGAGGTCAATCAGAATGACCCGTCTGCTCGTTTGCTCCGTATACCATAAAAAAAATTGTGAGTAAATTTTTATGTGCTACTTATACTAATTATTTTTTTTTTATGACAGACGTTCCAGTTAGACATGATGTCGCCCTCAGCACAGTTTTGCCACCGCAGGGTGAGATCACGCAAGTACTGAAGATCGCTAATCCATCCAGGGTAAGTTTCCTACTATAAACTTACATAATACAGTTTGAGAAACGTGTCAGTCATGAACACAATCCCAATTCTTAAATGTATTCATAACTGTAAAAATATTTATTTCTAAGTCACGCCCTAAGCAATGAATAATTATGCATTTAAATTATGTCCTGGATGCTCACAAACAAATAGAAATTAAAGTTAGCGAACCCTCTACACTAAAGACACACAAAGAGTTTTTTATTTATTTATTTCATCATTATTATCATTTTAATCATCATCATAAATTTAATTTTTAATTCTCTCAATCTCGCTAAGTCATGCAGAAATAAATTTGTTATCAGACTCCGCTGCGACTACGGATACGAGTCTCGTACAACGTGGACGGCTCCCCAGTGCTTGAGCAAGCGGAAGTTAACAATTTCCCGCCAGACTTGTTCAACTGACGAGTGGCCAACCCGCCCGGCTACTGCCTATAGCCACCCACGCACGCCCACTAGTGGGCATCACACCAACAGTGGACTCGTGAATACGGACTGGACAACGCCCTTACTACTTACGAATATCACTTGTGTTAAAATCGGTAGTGATGTGTTGACAACGGTTATCGATATCTTATAATTATACGTAATGTTTATAAGAAAGAATTGGCGGATTTACAATATTTTATAATTTGGGAACATGTATCAAGTGTTTTGGACAATTAAGCAGTTTTTAACCGGTACTACAATGCATATTTGTCCAGATAAAACTACCCAAATTTTACACCAATAAAACAATCCAAGATTCGCCAGTACATTTCTTGATAAGTGCGTATTTAGTGTTCGTTCAAGTTGAACAATCGGTGACCACTTGACGTCTCAAATGATGGCTTTTTCACCTTCACTAAGACTGACCACTTGACACTATCAATTTTCTAAAATTCCATCACCTTGTATACTAGTGAACATTCTCTTTGCAGCATACTAAAGGATATGCAATGAAATATGGTACAGCAGAATTATTAATTGTACCACTACAGCTGCATGCAAGTTGTCAGTAGGTACTGAATACCTACTGACAACTGAACCTGTCAATAAATATAAATGCATTTTTTTTAACTTCAACTTTCATGATAAAAATATAGTAGGTAACAGAAAATAAGGTCCACAATAATAATATTATATTATGATAATAGAGTTTCTACGTATTCAAGGTCTATTACCCCATCTCACCAGCCATTATAGAGATGTACCTTAAACTCAATGTTTTTATGAGATTCGCGATACATTCCAATCTGTTAGTAGCTGTATATCAGCAAATAATTATTGTACGTTGTTGGGTGGCCAGAGAATTGTTCGTTATTTATTGTGAGAAATTATCTTGTAAGAAATTATGTTTTGAAGGGCATGTTAATTCGATTGATATATATGCATATCCTTGGATGAATGATTTAGCTTTCGTGATGATTCATCGCAAAGCGTGTTAAGATGTTGGATACCGCGAAGTGACCATAATATGTGGTAACGTGTTACCAGGCAATCAGGAGCTTGATATTATCTCTGGACAGTGTGTCAGTATTATAACAATCTCAAATGTACAATATCCCAGTGTCTGCCTCTCTTAAACAATTCTGTGTGTAATTATCGACCTTAAAAACGTCACTAAAAGTATATTTTTTGTAAACTTATATACTTTCAACGGACATTGTTATTCATGTTTAAACTAAGTAATATCTTTGAAATTTGCAGCCGTAATGTGAACATTCCCTTATTTGTGAATTTTGCCCTTGATAAATTGTAAATTAATGTTTTTGTGTCACTCGCGCTGTACATAAATTGAGATTGTGTATGTATAAAGGATTTATAGTAAGCAAACTGTGAATTGGAGGGCTGTATGGAATGTACTTAATATAATAAATCACTACCTACTATGATAATTTTCGTGTGATAATGCACTTTAGTCTGCGAGCTGAAGTAACGGATTCGCGTAAACGTAGTCATTCGATCTAAAATACACTGTCGAGCTGAAATATCTAGTCACTCGCATGCTAGCATGGCATAGGTAAGATGTTTATGTACTTTCAAGTCTGTATAAATTGTTTTTAAATATTTGTGCCTTGATTTTTTGCTCGCCATTGTATTTTAAAACGTTATAATTTTAATTTCTAGATAGTCTGTGGTCGATGTATCTAGTTCCCACTTAGAGCGTTATACCTAATGCATTTTGTTAAGAGTAGTTAATTGTGTAATACATGAACCGCTTCAACATGGTAAACAGTTAAGTTGACAGTACTGTTACTTTTATTGAGAATTTTATATTTGCGACGATGTAAATAATATTATACATCCACAAACCTTATTTACGCAGATTATGGATTATTGTAACGTTTAATTCAAGTTCCGGCGACGCCGAGACACCTAACATTTAGATATTAGTTATTATATTTTATTTTCATCCTATTTATGTTTAGGTTATCGACTAACAAGCATATTCAATTGAAATATCGTAGGAGTATGTAAATCTAGATGATTGTAATAGAATTCTGAAGCCACTGGAAGTTATAGAATGCTGCACATGCTCCGAGTAGTTTTTATATACACTTAAGTATTCATGTAACAACCGTGGATACATATATTTTATTTTTGGTTATGTAAAGAGAGCTTGGCAAAAGATTATATCGTCAATTTGGTGCTTCGTTTTACTATATCTGATTAAATAGAAGGCCCTCCACAATGTGAGATGTTTATGATTTTGTGTATAACTAAAGCTATGTGAAAGATGTACATAATGATTATAATGATTTTATGTAAATTGGTTAATAAATATTTGAGAATGTTTATATAATCAATTTGTTCGTTTTATTTTTGTATAACTCCTCGGCTGTAATCTAGGCTCCACAAATTGCTGTACAAACTACGCCATACAGTGTCATCTCTTTCAGAACGAGACAGGTATATGAAACTTAATATTTTATAAGTATCAAGATAGTCCGTTGGTGTAATAGGTATAAGATCCACTTACTTTAAGGTAGAGGCTACTTTTACTTACTGCTATAAAGACCATAACAGAGCTGGCCACAATACATGCTTTGCTTTAATTAAATTACAAAATACTTTTTTGCATGTATTTAAAACGTCTCAGCACATAATGTCCTTTCTCAAAAGATCCTTTTCTCCTAATGTTCTTTCTCAGAATGTCCCTTTCTCTAAATGTCCCTTTCTCTATATGTCCCTTTCTCTATATGTCCCTTTCTCTATGAATAAAACGCTACGATATGCAAGATGATGATTTTGAAGGTAAGATTAAAGGGTGTTTTGTTTCATTGTGAATATCAGCTCTTTCCAGGCGCCCACCTACTCTCAAAAGATTAGCATCATCCAGAAATGGATTCAATGAAGTAAGTTTGCTTTTCTTATTTACTACACTTTTCTCCTTTAGATCTTCAATTTCTTGTTGTAAATTCTCTATTTGACATTGTTTAACACAAATCTGAAGTGCGTCCGTTAATTCTTTGCTTGTTAACCAAGAAGGTAAGTCGATTCCTTGACATTCTCGTAACTTATTTATGAAACGTCTACAGTAGCATACTACTCTAACCAGCTTTCTAAGTGAAGAGTACTTAGTCCACAAAGCAAACCTAGTTATTTCTTCAACATGATAAAAAATACGAAGTCTTCATTGCAGTTTAATGTTTCTTCTTTAAGCCATCCAGGACCTAGTTTCCACAGCTGATTGTCGATTAGCTCCGATGGTCTGATCCCCCTTGATGCTGTGTCTGCCGGATTGTTGATTGATGATACATGTGACCACTGAGATCTGTCCATAATGTTCAAAATTTCCGAGACTCGGTTTGCTATAAAAGTTTTCCAACGGCTTGGATGACTGCTCAACCATGCCAGTACGACGGTGGAGTCAGTCCAAGCTCGTAGACTATTCTTTGGTAAGTTCAAAACTACTGATACTTCTTGCAATAGTTTGGCCAATAAGACTGCTCCACACAACTCAAGTCGTGGTATGGATACTTGTTTGATTGGTGCAACTCGGGTTTTGGAAGTTATAAGGTTAACATATACCTTTCCAGTGCAGTCCATCACGCGCAAATAAATGGCAGCAGCGTAAGCCTCACTGGATGCGTCGCTGAATCCATGAAGTTCTAAAGTATTATCCTTTCCCAAAACATTGATCCATCTTGGAAGCCTAAACTTGGTAAGATCGACGAGTTCATCGCGGTAAGTAATCCATTCTTTTAATAATTTAGGTGGTAGCTCTTCATCCCAATTTATGCCCGAAAGCCAAAGCTTCTGGATCATAATTTTAGCTTTTATAATTACTGGCGATATCCAACCTAAAGGATCGTACAATTTCGCTATATCTGGAACAACATTTCTTTTAGTTACAGGTTCACTGATGGGAGGTAGCTGTACTGAGTACTGAAATTCGTCGGTTCGTCGCATCCAGGTAAGACCCAATATTTTTATTATTTCATCCTGTTTTAGTTCCAAGTTAGTTTCTGTTGTTACCTGGCTTTCACTTATTTCTCCGAGTAATTGTTCATTGTTGCTTGACCATTTTTGTAGTTCTAAGCCTCCTCTATTCAAAAGCTTATTCATTTCATCAAATATTTTCTTACCTTCAGCAATAGAGTCGCATCCAGTGAGTAGGTCATCCGTGTAAAAGTCACGCAACACTCTTTCAGCTGCCAAAGGAAAGTGTTTTCCTTCATCATGAGCCACTTGGTGAAGTGCTCTAACCGCTAGATATGGAGCTGGAGCAGTGCCAAATTAAGTCTTAAAAGCCGTAAATGTTGTAATTCTTCAGAGGAATTAGCTCTCCAAACTATACGTTGATAGTGTGTATCAGGCTCTGATACCCTATATGTACTTGCCTATACATTTTGACAATATCAGCGACTAAACAGATGGGGTGGAACCTCCACCTCATAAGAATGTGTCTTAAGTCTAATTGGAGAGTGGGACCCACCATAAGATCGCTGTTCAGCGATACACCATTGCTATCACGACTAGATGCGTTAAATACAACCCGAAACTTGGTGGTGGCTTTATCATTTCGAACCACCTCATGATAAGGTAAGTAAACAGATAATTTATCAATATCCTTTTTTGGTATTAATTCCATGTGACCGAGCTTCAAGTATTCTAGAATGACATCAGAGTATTGTGTTCTTAACTCTGGCGAGTTTGAAAATCTTCTTTCCAATGATAAAAATCTCTTTATAGAAATTTCGCGTTCGAGTCTCCATATTTGCAGCTCGGGTCCGCATCTTTAAAAGGTAATTTAACAATATACCTGCCATCGAAGTCCCGTACAGTAGTTTCCTGGAACCACTTTGACGCTTTGAACGCACCTGACCTCTTCTTCAGTGAATTGTTGCTTGTTAATACTGAAGTTGTCTGATTCAATTTCCCAAAACTGTTTAAGATCAAAAGTTTCGTTAGTAATTTGGGTATGCATTGTTATAATGTTACTGTTAAATCTCGTTACACTATCATTTTCGTTATTATTGTTAACCTTGCCTGATAAAATCCAACCCAACTTGGTGTTCTGTGCTATTGGTGTTCCTGGTGGGCCTCTGATCAGCCCCTCACCTATAATTTGGCAATATACATCGGCGCCAAGCAATAAATCAATTTGATTTGGTACATTGAAGTTTGGATCCGCCAGCTTCATTTGAGGTAAGTCAGGCCAATGCTGAACTATAATCTTGTTCTCCGGTAGAAACGACGTTAACTTTTTGAGAACATGTACTTTGACGTGGACGACAAACTCCGGGTCCTGTAAAGACTGTAGTTTCACAAATATTATTTGTTTAGAACTGAGTGATGTGTTTTTATCACTCCCTATACCAGATATCACGTTGTTACTCTGAATTCTCCTAAGCCCAAGTAATTGAGCTGCAGACTCCGTTATAAAGGAGGCCTGTGATCCCTGTATTAGTTTCTGCTTTTACTAAAGCTGTGGCTAATACAACGTTGTAATTGGTGTTAGAAAAACAAGTGGTAATGTTTTTTACCTGATCTTCGTCTTGTGGTGTTGGTGTAGTTACAATATTGGTATTATCAAGTGATTGTTTAATTAAACCCATATCAGTTGATTGGTTAAAATTCCCTGAGTGTAATAGTGAATGATGTTTCCGTTTACAAATTTTACATTTAGTGGGCAAACGACACGCAGTTACAGAGTGGTTTGTGCCTAAGCAGTTAAAACACAACCTGGAATCTATCGCGGACTTTTTTATAGATATTGATATGTTCTTTAATATTGTAGAATATTGTTTTGTTCTATCATCAATAGTTTTCGCAGCGCATGCGATGAGATTCACCTTTTTATGACAAAAAAATTTACACCTTGGGTTACATTATTCAAATTTAATAGGGACCCTTAATTATTTCTGTAAATAAATATAGCCTATGTTACTCGGTGAAGATGTAGCTTTCTAACGGTGAAAATTTTTTTTAAATCGATCGAGTAGTTTTTGAGTTAAATCGTAACAAACAAATAAACAAACAAATCTTTCCTCTTTATAATATTAGTTTAGATGATTAATAGTAGCGTATGGAATATTGAGAAATAATCATTTTTAAATATGAAATAAAAAAAAACTTGCAAAATTTTAATAAAAACAATGAAAAGTTGAAGTACACAAAAACATAATTAGATGTATTAATCAAAACCTCGTATCTCAAAGCCTTAGCGTGGATAACACTTAAGAATCTCTGTCTCATTGATGAAATCATAAACTTAACTATTTCTAAACTTTTTACTTTCGATGTTTATTTATAGTAAAATATGAGTCCTTATTACTAAAAAAGCGGTACTTAAACTTTGTATTTTGCTCTAAATATTATCGGAATACCCACTTTATTATTTCGATGAGAACTACGTATAGGGACTTAAGTTGAACCGATTCATACTTGTTTACGTCGTTATTAAACAATGGCTGCATACATTATTTTGGAAGATTGAGTAGTTACTTGGCCATTAGGTGTATACAAACTTATGAAACAGACACGTATACAACCCTTTTGAACCCGATGTTTACTAGGAATTGACTAGTTACTATAGATACTATGTTTAGTCGTTATACTAGGTTCGAATATTTTGGCATAATGGATGTACACATTGTAATGTAACTTTGTCCACGTATACTTCTTTTTGAGGGTGACTGTAGACTACATGTTACAATCTTTACACTAAACATGTAACTGAAAGTTCAGACGAGACGAGAGAAAGTTCTGCATAACGTGAAATTAGTAAAAACGAAATATAATTAACTTTCAGCTTTATTTGAAAATAATAATGAATCCTTATGTCAATTAGGAAGCTAACACTGTGGGGTTAATCACTTAGGGGATACATCTCAGTATTTTTCACCCGATTCCTTCCGTCACGGCCAACGTCGACCATTGTAGAGGACGATGATATTGATTGAATTTTGATAATTTGATTGATCACGAAGCGAACTACGGCTAAAAGATGGCATGGACGTACACGGGACAGGGCAGGCTTAAAATGCAATGCGCAGGAGATCCGGCGCTAGACATTTTTAGTCGCCCCCGCCCCCTCCTATCTTCCCCATAGACCGTTAAACCAGCGAGGGGGATCGGCAACGATGAAAATTACAAATGATGTCCAAATCAGCGTTCATTACAACTGGATTGTTGTCTTTTTGCCGCACTAGCCTTTTTTAATTACCACCTAAATTAAAGGAAAGTGGCAAGGCGAAAAAATAAATAAAAATCAATTTTAAGCTTTTTGTTTAGTCTAATGAAGATAAATAGAAAAATATCTTTAATAGTTCAATGCAAAGATCTCTTTCTAAGGTATTAAAAAATAAAAGGTTTCCATTAGCTAAAATTAAACTGCCAACGTAGAATGAGACTTTTATTAAGTTGAAAAATTATACTGACACTAACATAACTAAAATCACTCAATCATGGGCGTGGCGGGTGCTGGTCGGCCACTCACGCTGTTAAACAGGCGATCCTTGATCATCTGCGCCATGAGGCCGTGGATCACTTCGATGGTGGTCTTGCAGGCGTCCTTGGTCGCCTTCCCCAGCTTGTCCTCAGTGCGCTTCTCTATAGGATCCGCACCAGCTACTATGAAGCCACCACGACCTGGAAATTATCGCATTCGTAAACGTCAAATAAGCTATTGAGATTTCAGTCAGGTGGAGTATTACAGTTCAAAATAATTGAAGATAATCAATTATCAGCTAATATAATTATGTAAAAAATTTCTAAAATACTTGTGTTCCGATAGTTTGTGTAAATACTTCACTCTTTCTCTATGCTCACTCTTAAATACTAGGTATTAGTCAGCATAAAAATAATTAAAAAAAGCAATACTCTTTTGTCAAATAATTAATTGTATATGAGTAATAATAGGATAGGATTTCTTTAAATACTTATATAATTTTAGAATTGTATTATTTACCAAGGGTTAAGGTTAATCAAAACACTTACCTAAACAAACCTCACTCTGTTCTAACTTATCAGACAGGTCGTAAATTTGGCCTGTAGTATAGTCAGCGTTGGTGATCAGGCTGGAACTGCTCAGGGTGTTCACCCAATATTTATTCCACAAGGAGTCTAGTAGTCTGCGGTCTAGTGAAGATTTGAAATAAGAAACTTCCAGGGAGTAATATTGCTTGCAGTGCACGCCAAAGTCTTCAATCTTATTAAGCGGAATTGTCTGGTATTCTGATGGTTCTTCATTAGCTGGTTTGTAGCCCTGGAATCATTTATTATAAGAAATAAACCCCAGAATAACTTAATTATTGTTTTAAATTCATAATTTCACTACACAATTTCAAATGAAGAAAATTTTTAAAGAAAGACATTAATATTTTCCAGATCAATGAGAAATCCTCAGACTATCAGGATAAGTGTTAATACCATATATATTTGCCTACCTTCTTTTTTACGAGTAACACTAATAGAATATTTTCTAACCTGTGTTTCTAAAATGTGTGACGCATATAAACATAGCTGGAGTGTTTTGCTTTAAATATTATCTCTAGAGAATGTGTTAATATACTTTTGCAAATGCCCGATGTGATTTAGACCTTTTTTAATAGGACAGGAAATAGCACAATAAACCTTTGTGGTTTTTTAAACAAGTATGTAATCTCTTTGTCAATGTCAATTTAACAAAAGTTTTCGGAGCTGTTTAGTGCTGAAGGCTCTAAACCAGTCCATATGTTAGGGATCAAAAGTATCTCTTTATTTCTCTATGTCTAAATATTATTACGATCTTATAATTTTTTTGTTATGCTACTATTTTTCTGCTATTAATATAAGGAAATAATTAATTTATTCAGAATAGAATAATCTTTATTGTATACCAAGGACAATATTTAATTCTCTCATCAATATTTCAAGTTTGTTAGATACTCTCCATTGATTCTGATCTAAAAAACTCTGATGACTTCATTCTGTTTGTCTTCTCAGGATTGATTATGTCGATACTGGATAAATATTTGGACCAAATAATCAAGGTAAAATATCAAACAAAGAGATTGAGACACATAAAGGTCATTTATGGAAGAAATACTGGGCATATAGAGAAGGAATGACAGACAGAACAATAAACTTCTTGGTTAACATATGGATGCTAGGAACACATCCTAACATAATTATTGATGCTAGACTTGGTCACTCAAAAATCTCAACAAACCAAAAAATAGATAAAATCAACTACAGCATAATTAGGTAAGCTACAAAGACCCAAGATGTGGTGTTGAAATTAAGAACACTAAAGAGGAAATAGGTTTTAATTAGAGGAGCAGAGAAATGGGACATTGTGGTACCCAAGATAAGGAAAGGGAAACCATTTAGAAGATGGTAAGATGATATGGCTAAGACAGCTGGAGAAACCAGGACTTGAGGGAGAAGATTGGAAAGTATTTGCCAAAGGGCACACAGAATAAACATAAAAGAAATAGGGAATAAGAAAAATCTAATGTTTTTTATATATGCAGTGTGTATTCAATAAATACGATCAATATTTAATACCTATCTTACAAACAAACATACAAACCTTTGGATAAGTCCTAAAAGCACCCAGACACACTTTACCAGCAGAGATAGTTCTTACTGGGTCAATAACAATAGCTACGAAGGGTTCTTGGAAGTTCTGGTTCAGCATTTGGGTGGAGACATCAATTCCTGACAGCCAACAACCATACCCTGGATGACTATGGTACCAACCAATGGCATTCTCGTGACGACCAACCTGTCATAGAAACAATTTATGTCAAAACTTTGCAAATATGTTCAAAATTGCTACACAATATAAATAACTATAGTTTAAAATGTTGATGAAAATATGAATATTGATTATTTTATCTAACATTGCACAGTGCATGCTGTATTTACTATTGTATAAATACAATAATATAGTTATAATAATTATAATAACTTCACACAAATCACATATGGCCATCTGATCCTAAACTAGTCAGAGCCTGTACCATGGTAACCAGACTGCTGATAAACATACTTATATATTTCTAAATACATACATATTATAGATAAATTACACCCAGACACAGAACAAATGATCATGCTCATCAAACAATTATTTGTCCTGGGCGGGAATCGAACTCACAACCTCTGTGTGTTTCAAAGTAAGTAATGTAAAGTAAGTATGTTTCAAAACCAACTTAAAACATTGTTAGTAAATAAGGCATACTATTCTGTAAATGAATTCTTATCAGATATTAATTTTAAGTAACTATATTAGTGACATTTTGGTTACAACTTCATAAGTCCGATTGTATCCATGACAAATTGTTAACATGATAAATTTTATGCAAAAAGTTTTTGACATATTTACTCTATTTTGCATGCCGATTGGTAGAACATAATGGCTATGCATTGTTCTAACACCACACCTGTAATGCACTTTATTGTTAATGTTCCGCAATAAATGAATCTGAATCTGAAACCTGGCTCAGCAGTTAGGGTCACTGACCACTAGACCGACAGGCCGGTCAAGTTAAATTTTATAAAGCTGATTAAGATATTTTATTCATGATTCCGAAATATATTTAATATGGTCCTTACCTGACAGTACATGATATGTTATTAGGATTGTTATTTAAAAGTCTAGTATACTCTTGCAAGGATTGCTTAGAGCTTTAATATGGCAACTAAAACGCATGTTAAAAGTTATATACCTGTTTAGCTGCCTCAATGTAGGCAGTCATGTATTCATATGCTTGAGCTTGAGCATTCACTCGAGTTTCTGTGCCTTCCACAGGCAATGCAAATGAGTCCATCACTAGCATTGTATTTGCATCAACTTTACCTGTGAAGAGAAAAATACGATGTAACAGGAACAAAAACATGATTTCAGAGTACAAAGCTTCTAACTTTTTAAAATAGCTTATTAATGCAGGCAAATGTTTATGTGCAAATTACCTAAAAGTAGTCCCATAACTTCAAGGGTACCTCCAGAACGCGCGTGCATTACCATTTTTAATAATGCTAAAGCAGATATTTTAATGTCTTTGAAGAAATGTGGACTGAAACAAACAAAAGGTTAAATGACTTATTGTAGCGTCGCCATCGTCCTCTCGAACTTGAGTTTATTTGTATGTAACTTACTCTTTTTCCCATGGTTTGGCAGCAAGTATGTCCTGCTGCTGCTTTTTATCATAGCGATATATATCGTCTACACTGGAAACTGTTTCTATGTTATTCGACATCACCCATGTCTTCTGAGCAATGGACGATTGTGGATCAGCGCTTGTCGAAGCCATTTCGACTCAATATTTACAATTGATTGTTGAATTAAAAAATGTACGTATAAGAATCGTTTAAACTTCTTACTAGTGATACAGTATTGTTTCTTTTATAAATAAATCAACCAGTACGTACGTAGTTCACTTGACATGTACAATTATAAATAAGTTTTAATTTCAGAAAAATGACATTTGCAAATTTGACAGTCCAGGAGTCGTTCGTAAATTTATTAACTCCGCCACAGTTACTATTTAACCGATCCCTCTGGTAGGCTAAGGCCAAAGAGTATACAAACACTAGCTAAGGCTATTATAAATTCGATTATTGGAACGAAGTTCCTAATGGCGCGTTGCGAAAGGGGGCTAGACGGAAAAAATTAAGACCAAAAGTTGTAACGACACTTTTTGCCATAGTAAAAAAATAAAAAAATTATTACAATTCCTTCACTAATTAATCGAAAGGAACTTCGTTCCATCCGGGTGTCCCTTGACACTTCCCATTTTTTTTCTTTTGGTATAAGTAGAGTTAATAAGTTCAGCAATGGAAAAGTGCGATTAAATTATTTATTCATTTTGCAAGCCGCTATGCAATCCGTGGAACACGTTATGCGTGTTCTATCAAATGCATTACAGCTTCCAGAAGAAATATTCGCTCATGGGCCATGGGCGCCAATGCTGAAAGTTATAATACTGCTTTGAAGTTAGGTATCACTAATAATTCTCAAGGGTCATATTAAAAAAATTAATGTCGATTTATTTATTTATTGTTACACAGAACATATAAAACTATGAAGCACAACTTTAAGCATACATTATTTGAGTCACAATTTGTGTACGTACGGCTGCTGGTACGTAAAATAAGAAGACCTGAGCTATAAGTACAAGCTATAATTGAAACACTTGAATATTTTTTTTATACACAGTCATTGACAGGCCTGTTGACCTGTTGATCTAGTCTAATGGTTAGCGACCCTGACTAGAGGTCATGGGTTCGATTACCACCCAAGACAAATTATTGTGTGATGAGCACGATCATTTGTTCCGTGTCTTTGTACAATTTATCTATAATTTATAAGTATAAATACGTCTTTAGTAATTAACCGACATCAAAAAGGAGAAGGTTCGATGTTCGGCTGTATGTTGTTTGAATGTCTGTAAAGTCCCCCGCGACACAGAAATCATTCCTGGTGCCGGAGGTGTCTTTTTGGGGATTTGTGGATCTCTTTAATGTTTTTATTGCATAAATTCAAATATCTACTACAATTTCTTAGCGAGTTTACTTTCTTTCGTAATCTTGCATCAGCAATCTTAACCTGGTTACAGGCAATTTCGTCATGCTGGCGTGTGACGCATGTTTATCGTTAGTGAAATCTAACTTGTTGTACCCATATGACTTTATTTATGATGAGCAAAGTTAAAGATTTCACATCATAGTGATTCACAGTTATTAGTGTTATTTATAAATACCGCTCTCAAACTCTATAGAGTAATATGATTATTAATAATGTAACCATACCTTTCAAAACAATTCATGTGAGCAGTGTTGTCACATGAAATTTAAAAAATTGGTAGATAAAAAAAAAATGGTTTAAAGTATCATCATCTTCAAAATATAATGGAAGCTACATACGCCTTTCACGCCTTTCTTCCTTGGGGTAGGCAGAGATAACAACCCGCCACCTACTTACATACCTCACAAGTTTCCTCAGCTGCCCTTGAACCTTTACACAAACTGGGTTTCAGGTACTTCGGACCTGCCCTTTTTCAGAATATCACCAATTTGATCAGGGTCAGCTGGCCTTTCTACTCACGTTTGCTTTATATATTTATTTTGTCATTCATTCCACACTCATTCTTTCTACTTGCCCAAACCACCAATATAAAATATACAGATTGTTACAGAAACGTGTGGTCAAATTTTAGGAGCGTTACTAAATATGGAAGGTCCTTATTTTGAAAACAATTTAAATAACATTTAATATAATCTTTCAATACGAAAAACAAGGTCAACTAAGGTGGCAAATAAGTACACACACATACACACATACTTAGTTAAAAGTATAACATAGTTCGCCTGACGAGAAGCTGTTGGTGGCTATCGTTCCTAATATTCCCATGTATTAAGTATTGCTATGGACCTCAAATAATTTCTCAGGCAGAACACAACCTAATGTTCATATGTACATTCGGTACAACACACATAGGAAGCCACATCTGTTCTAAAGCTAAGAGATCTTCATAATTTAATATTTATATCGAGTTAAAAAGCTTTTGCTGCTATGCTGGTGTTTCGCCTGGGGCTGGAATTACCACTTATACAGATCTTCAGCTAGTCTGCGTATTTCATTTCTCTTGGACATACCAAACTTTTTGTGAGAAAGATCTCGATATTACTGTTCCCAATTTCTTTTTGCTAGTAAAAAGTATTTTCTGATTAGAGTTGATTTCTTAGCATATTGCACACACTTCACATTTGTGTTTTAGTGTAGTTGAAAAAATTATAATAATATAAATAGGCACTCATGGGACTGCCGACAGAAGTGAAAACTTAAAACGACGTATCACGTTAGCATGGCGATGACGGGAACCCATAACCTACCAAAAATTGCTCAACGCGGCTAAAGAAGTTTTCCCTTTAAAAATTAAGTGAAATTTGTACAGATCTTGGTACCTCAGTAAACATTTTTGAAGTGAGAAAATGTGTAGAAATGTTTACAAAGATATGACAAAAACAGCCGACATTTGTTTTTTTACAAAATCATGGAGAACTGTTTCCAACAAAAGTTATAGAGCTCAAAAATATTTTTAATTTTTTTTGAAAATAATTTTTGAAATCAATATCGTTCCATAAAGAAAGTCAAGCTTTCTAAAATTTATATTTATGCAGTTAAACAGGTTTTCACACATTATTGTATTTTGTATTGAGTAAAAAGTGAGAAGGAAACGGTGAGTGTTTTTACTTGATTCTTGTATTTAGTTACTGATAATTAAATGAAGAAAGATTGTATAATGACATAATTATGTATAATTACAATACGTAACAAGAGAAAAAAGTGATATTCATTGGAAAACAAAAAAATCTTCCTTAACCAATAAATATTTTTACTATTTTATTTAGGGCATTTTGATTAAAAGTAGCTAAAACATATTAGTTAGTTCTGCACTGTGCTACGTCTGGTGTGGTCGGCGTCTGACGCATCACTTCACGCGAGTAACGCAAGGAACCGCGCGAAACCACTCGACTTTAACCGCCTTAACGCGCGCTTCCATATTTGCATAACACAAGTCTGTACCCTAATGGTGTGAAAATAGAGATGAATATACTATAATCGTAAAACATGACGCGTCGGGACGCTTTGACTTTGCGCCAGTTGAGCTTGAGTTGAGCCTAAGTGTTTATTATCTTATGCAAGCTGTATACACTGGCGGTGTTCCTTACAAATTTTTTGGACCCGATTCGAGGAGAAATCTGCTACCCCCTTCTTTCTGAATCATCATTTGTATTCTCTCTAGTCGGTGGTGATAGTTGGTGAAATAAGTAGATTTACCAAAAAGTTAGTAGACCTGGTAACGTTTCAACAGAAATAATGAATAACTTAAACCATAATAACATTCATTTGTCTCGTTTTATTCCGAAGGAAAACAATATTGTGCTATTTCACGTGCTGACATCAATTTCTGTGACGTACAGTTTTTTGTCTTTATCTTACAAACATAAATGGATATTCACTGTCTCGGTCTTTCTAACACTCATTATCTTCCCGTCACCGCCCCCACGATATTGCCGGCCAATGACAAACGACCACATAGGCATTTTGTAGAAACTGAAAAACTTTATTACTCATTGACAATTCGAACATGTACGACGCAATCAGTTTTAGCTCGCATCTAAGGAATTATCAAATAAAAGTGCTATAACAAATGGTTAATTCAAAGTATTCGGAATAGCACGTCAATGGGACTTTGATATCTAACGTGAAGCAAGCGGTGTTGTGGAGTGTTTGTTTATAAATTGTGTTTGAGCAAATTTAACATGACGGCCCCTATCATCATCACTGTGCCGAACAACTATCTAACGGTGGACGAAATGGAGATGAAGTCGAAGGTTGTGGTCGACGTGGCATCTCCAGCTCCATCCAGAAAGCGCCGTCTAGACCATTTATCGTGGGAGGAAAAAATGCAAAGAAAGTGAGTAATTTATCAAACTAAATCATTGTAAACATATTATTGTGTAGTCTATTTCCTTTGTAGACCGGGGGTTCACTTTACGATGGACGCCGGTCAATGTCGTCTCGACTATTGTAATAGCGAAACACAAAAACCGTGACTTATATTAATAAAATATGTCAGAATAACTGTTGATGCACTGGCAAAACTTTATATTACTACATTAAACCTGAGGCCCGTTATGTACAGTTACAATATTGTACTCTGTTACCAATTAGCACTTGTAATAAACATCAGATTGTAAATTATTACATCAGAAATATTTGTTTAACAGGAAGTTGAAGAACCGCGTAGCGGCACAGACGTCGCGTGATAGGAAAAAAGCAAAAATGGATGAAATGGAGTCAAGAATTCAATTCTTTATGGACAAGAACGAGCGTCTTACTAGCGAAGTTGAGAGCTTGAAAGCATTGAACGAGCGTTTGTTAAGTGAGAACGCATCTCTTCGCAGCGAGGTGGCGGCGCGGACCGTCGCGGGAGCCCCAAGACCAGCAGAGTCTGATCCTCAGCAGAAGGAAGGGCCCCCGACGGCGATCCGCGCGGCACGCCTGCTGCTGGCGATGTGTCTCCTATCGCAGACCTCCTCGCTCACTTCGACTCAGAAGAGTACCTCGATACCCTCCATCAACTTGCAGACTCCCTCCTCAAAGAAATTGATGCAAGTGCTGCAGGAGCGGCTAAAGATGTAAGTTTATAAATTATGACATATATGTACATATCATTATTGTATAAATTGAATTACATAAGCAATAGGGATGTGATTCACCAATTTCATATGTGGCAGTAATATGTATACCAGATTGTATTCTATTGATAAGACAAGATATTATGAAACATGTTGCTGTTTGGAAACAGGAACTTTAATTAGCCTACATCCTTATCTGGCAGTAAATGGATGGACAGATGATGCAATTTGATATAAATATTACTTCCATCAAACACATGACAAATAGACACTTAGGATACCAATAATTTAAAATTATTAGACAAATAAACAATTTCAGTTATGGTTATCAAATTTTTTTTTTTTGCAAATGATTGCATCATAATATGGTATGCAATTAATCTTTATTGAATATATTGGTTATTTAAATATATTTTTAACATGGATATTTTTGTTTTGTTGTAGGAGCCAGTCAGGGACACTAGAGAGTGCCTTGAAGGAACTAAAGTGGTGGGGACCACAACAAAGCAACTGGAACCCAGTGAAGGTGCAGTCCTAGATATCAAGCATGATGTAGACAGGATATTGTCACAACACTCCTATGCGCATCCTTACAAACCTGAGATTGTCATCACTGAACCTACAGAAGTACAAATCAAAGAAGACAACAATGATAAAGGAGACATGTTTTATGCCAGCTGTGATGAAGCCAACGACTGCATCACTATTGAAGTGCCATGCGAAGAACACATCCTGGAAGATACTCCACTACAGATAGAGACTGACCTCAAATCTCTGACAGACAGCTCAGCAATTACCTTGGAATGTGACATGAAAATGCTCTCTCCAATGACAATGTCACCCGGATCTATAGAGGGGAATCTGGGCTTGTCTCCAGCACACACCAACTTGAGCTCTGACCTTGGCTACGAGTCATTAGCTTCACCACTCAGTGAACCAGATCCTATGGCTCTTTCAGACTTTTACTGCGATTTTTGGTGTGAATCGTATTCAGAACTGTTCCCTGGTCTAGCATAGAATTATTCTGCTTACTGATCCCCACTAAAGACTGACTAGTTAAGTTTGTTAGATCATTGAATCTGTAAATTAAGTTATGACAATTTCACTAATGTTAAATTAAAATATTATAATTAAGTAAATTTTTTAATATATATTTAACAAATTATGAGTTAGTGTTTAGTTAGGATGCACATAGGTTGTAAATAAACAGGATGTCTTGTCGATTTTAGTATTTTATTTAAATGTACTACCTAAATTTAAAATATCTATAGATGTTTTAAGCACATGTAGGAAAAAATCAGAATCATTCTAGCCAATTCAGAGTGAAGGGCAGGTACCACACCACTGACACACAAATTTCGCTTCTGTGTTTATGAATAGTCGGATTTTTGATTATTGCAAATTTATAGTTAGATCATGGTGGGTCTTGAATTTGAAAGATAGCAATCAAAGATTTAGAAAAGAAATATTTTAATTAATATTCAGTCCTTAGTTTGGAATTGTGGTATGCCTACTCCCTTCGAAGATAAGGCGTACCTAATGTACATGCAGTCGAATTCGTCATCCACCAGAGGTCATGTTTAGGATAGTGTTAGAGCTATCGTGGCCCTGAGTTGCTTAGCAGAGAATCCGTTACATAAGCACTGCTCGCGCATTCAATAAATCTTGCGAGCTCTCACAAAATTGCGCTTTTTCCTAGTTAATAAAAATTACATTTATGCTCAAACGTTGTGACTCGAAAACGTTGCTTCATAATAGTCTATGACTGCTACAAGCATAAGGAAAAACAATATAATATCAATTACAAAAACAAGTCACAGAAATCAACCGGTTATTGATTACAGTTTGGCATATCTCAGAACAGGTTCTGGAGTTTGTTTATAAGTAATTTGTTTCTGGCCTTGATGTGTCAGCCTTTTCTGCATTCAAATGACATCACGTCATTAGTATTAAAAAATATCAGTAAAATAAATTACAAGCCCTTAAAATTTAGTTTTTGGAGTCCGCGCGATACAGGGATATCTTAGTATGGAAGTTGTATAAAAACAACCCTTTCTTGGCAGCCGGGTAAAAAAAAGACTACAATGAATTTTACTTATTAACTACACACCAACGACATTGTTTAAAGACGTTTGGATTAGGAAGAAAGAAGACAGGAGAAAGTTAACACTGTTAACAGCCAAAATTTACTAACACTAGGATTGCATCAAGCTGATAATTTTTTGCGTTGTTCGAAAAAATAAACATACACTAACTAATCAGATGTTTTATTAAATTTAAATGGGTGGAAAATCCATAATCAATAAGGTTTTGAATGACTACCATACGTAGTCATCATTAATAGCAGCTCTTATCATTGCGCTTTGAAAAAGGTGGCAAAAACTAAGAACTAAAAAAGAGATCCATCCAAGAAGTACTCTTTTTAGGGTTCCGTTCTTCAAAATGAAAAAAGGAATCCTTATAAGATCACTTAGTTGTCCGTCTGTCCGTCAAGACCATTTTTGTCACGAACACGTTGACGCGTCAACTTGAATTTAATAACAAATATGTATATCTGCTGTATTTGCCAAATTTCAATTCGCAGGTAAATCAAAACCTATAGGGTACCTAGTAGGGTCCTATTGACCCATAATCATGAAATTTGATAAGAAGCAAGGGCTAACAGCATAAGTAAAAGAAAAAACTCGATAGTCATTAATTTGTTGTTATATCAAATTAAAAAATTGTTTTTGTAGTTACAAACATATTTTGCGGTTGGAAAGTTGACTTTGAACTACAAAGTTAAGTTTGTCTTTCAAGTTTTGTCTTCGAGAATTGATTCCCGAGACGGACGTACCTACTATCTACATACAAGTTTGTTTTCTTACGGAACCCTCGCTGTGTAAATTAGACTCGCACTTGTCCGGGTTCTTTTTATAGTAAACCGCCAAAAATCTATCAAACTGTCCCTTTACCTAATAATTTCATAGTCCCTTAACATTCGGGATAAGTTATCGTAAGAACTTGTCCAATCAAGATGAATTAATTTTGTTTTGACAGTGAGTAGGATCGGCACATTAAGGAGCTCCAATAAACATTTATTTTGCTCTTTGCCACTAGTTTGTAATAAGACTAACAAAAAGAAAGATTTACTATAATATCACGCAAACGCTCAGTGTCTAAAGTCTAAATGTGAATCACAAAAGTATTTACCTATGCATGAGTAATCATGACCTTCAAACTAAGTCATTAAATGACTTTCCCTGCGAATGTTCAAACAGTTGAAAACACGCCACTCAGCTCCTGTGAAATTATTAGTAACTAGCAACCCGCCCCGGCTTCGCACGGGTAGCAGAGACATCTTCCTCACAAAATCTTAACAAATTATACACCTAAACCTTCCTCATGAATCGCTCTGTCTATTGGTGAAAACCGCTTGAAAATCCGTTCAGTAGTTTTTCAGTTATCGCAAACAGACAGACAGATAGACGCGGCGGGGAACTTTGTTTTATTATGTAGTGATTATAACATTATTCTTATTATTGTAGTGCCTAGAGACAGACAGAGTAGATCATATTATATCGTCTCGAGTCTCTAGTCCCTGTCAAAGTTCATGGGCTAGGTAAATTGTGGCTAAGATTTCCTTCTCTTTGCTGGTTACTTTTCGCTAGGTACTTGTTTAAGAGATTTGGAGGGACTCGTGGCTAAGTGGTGACCAAGTAGGTTTGGCACATTACACAATACTAGCCAGATCAGTCTTAGGATACGTGACCATTCTTAACACATTGAGTTCGGAGAGCAAGCCGTCGATTCCGGCGCGGCGCGGCGCGTAGGATGACTTATTTAACAGATTTGGTATGGAGAGGACTTGGTTCATAACCTAAAGGTAAACTTTTCATCAGAATCATGTGCACATATATTTCACATACCTATATGATTCTTATAAAAGATTTCAGACAAAGTTCTAGCTTGATCTAGAAAGAAATGAGTTTTTATTATGTACGATAAATATTATACGAGATTAATTGGAATTACGTATGAGGTAGGTAGGTAAATACCTAAGCTTGTTTATAACGAGCAGTCTTAAAAAGTAGGTATATCGAACGTACGATAAGAAATAAGTGATAAATAATGATTAATGAGCGCATTAAGGATAAAAGCAATATCGAATGTGACAAAACAAAAATTTCTTAATTTTTCATATTAAGTACTTACCTCTTAATTAGATACTAACTTTTAAACTTTCGCGTTCCATGATATAATTATGTACTTATACGGGAATTAACGCGATCACGAAAAGGTATTACATACCTCTGAATTGCCTGACGTTTCGACCAGGTTGCACTGGCCGTGGTCACAGGCTGACTCTTAATTAGATGTTTAAACATAACCCTTCGCTACCTGCTAGTGCATGCTATTAACATGCATTATGCCCGTTATGTAATCTTTGGTGCGGTGATCACTAAAACCACTGCGCAATAAGGGAACATACCCATTTTCTACAATTTTTTATACCCCCCTCCCCCCTCGGTGACCACCCGTAGTATATACCAAGACCCTCCCCTCCCCCTCTAGCTTTCACGTAGTAATTTATAAATATGGTTTTAAATCATTTTTTGCCACAGAAATTTAAAAAATCGTAAACGCTTGCTTGTTGCCACCCGTGAGTTTAAAAAGCGCTAAATGCTGCGCGCCATATTTGAATATAGCTCGAAAACGCACGAGATTTCCCTAGAGGATATTGACTACGTGACGAAAGCCTAAGCAGCCCCCTCCGCCCTGTGACCATGCGTGGTATCTTGAAGACCCCCCTCCTCCCCCAGAACGGGTCACGTAGTATGGGTACGTTCCCTAATGTGTGAACTGTGTTAATAGTGCATACCGACTCGTAGGTGCTCATTACAGGTTTAGGTAGTACTCCCCGTGAGACCTGTGAATTTGTGTAGTTATATGTATAGCTATGATATAAGGCAAAAAATTCAGTCGCATCTACTTACGAAGTGGATTAAACCGATTTTGTACCTAATATACCTACTTACAGAAGACTTATGGAAGTAGGTTTTGGATTTTTAAGAATATGGTCGAGCTAATGTACAACCGCTATTAAGTACTTACACATTATTGTTAAATAAGTAGGTAGGTAGGTACCTATTAAACACATAACATCTAATTTCTTTTTAAAGACTTACTAGTAAGTAGGTATGTATAGTTTCTAATAAATATACGAATAATGTTGATAAGGAAATTCTGAACTGAAACAGCTACACAAATATGTACGTTTAATTTACCTACTACCACAGTGAAGAGGATAAGTCTACTCCAATAACCATTAAAAATTGTGCTTGTAACGTATTCAACGTTATGAGCGCTGCCATTGATCGATATTTCTCTTTATATCTACAGAAGGCACTAGAACGTTTGGAGGTTGAAATAAAATCAATAAAAAATATGTATTAATAAAGCGCGCCACCTGGTTTTGACGTCTTTCGTTTGTATTGGAGAACGGTGTGTTTATTACGTAAATATTTTACGAGGCGATGTGGGTTTTTGCAGCGAAGTAGGTAGATACACAAAACATTTAATTTGATTTAATGTTTTAAGTTTGTTTAGGGCAACATTGGCAACGAATTCAAATGGTTGCTCTTCGTACCTTTGCAAGAAATGACCGTAGCCAGGTGACGGAAGGGCTCATCATCAATTCACGACATGTATGGTGTGAAAGAAGAGTTTCAGGACCTGAGAGTGAGATTGATGGCTCAGATTAGGTAATACCTCTCTTGATTATTATATTCTTATATTGAGATGTAGGTACTAAGTATGTGGTTTAAGTCAACGTCGACATTCTTATTTTACCAAACTAATCTAGTGCCTAATAAAACTATTATACTGGATTCAGGGTCAAGGATAGTAAGTAGCTACCTAATGATCAGGATATAATCCGGAAAATGTAGATATCACTATGTATATATTATATTCATTTATACTACTAAGTACTATACACTACGGAGTGGTACGTTTATAATTATCTCAATACCTATACAGTTGCAGAACTCATCTAGCGCGAAATAATTACCCATAGAATATGGTTATTATCACTGAGAATTATTTCCGATAGAACTTGTAATCATAACAGATAATAAACTGGATTCTGAGTTCATGATAATCAGCCAACATTGATACATTTATTCCTCGACACATTCAAGATCCAAGGCCCTTTTGGAAGGAGGAAATCTAAAATCCATAGGGAGCAGAACAGAGCACCACGGCTCTTTCCTAAACAAATAGATGAACTCCGGGACTGATAGTGCCCGACTCAGGAAATGAATCCAGGTCAAGTATTTTACATTAATTTTGAGACCTCTCACATTCTCCATTCTTATTGGTCTGAGTTGCAGTAATTTTTTTTATTAATTCCACACTGCATAGTGCGGAATTAATAAAAAAAATTAGAGATAAGAGATTGACAAAATTTTAAAGTTACATTGGAAAACGTGTTTCCAATAATAAAATAACCTTTCAATGTGTTTTTTAATAGCGGCACAAAAATGAAACAACAGATTAAAAAAACATTAAATATATTTGTTAAAATATTACAGATTCAATAAAATCGTATTTGATGGATTACATACAATGCTAACTACGAACATTTAACTCGCGGTTAATGTAACCAACACTCGTTACACGTTATCAAGCCAACCAAGCAATAAAGTAATGACGGACGCACACGAACCAACATAACTGTTACTTGAATAATTATTGTTTTAAACAGATAACGATTTTTGCTGTATAATGGGTTTTTAGGTTTTGTGGTTGGAGTTTAAAATTATCCTTATCATATAATATATCAGTGTCTGTCTGTTTTACTATGTATTGTAATGTTGTACTATCGTCACTACGGACGCAAGTGTCGTGTGAAATGATCACGACTATTCACGACAGTTGGTAAATGGAATAACGATTGTGTAAACACGTACTATACTTGTATTAACATACGTTTTATTTATTTTATTAATATACTTTTACAATGTATAGTATTGAATACTATATAAAACGAAATTAATGTGACAGTCGAGGACGTATTAAATTCATTAATAAATACTTTGAGATACTTCAAAGATATTTTACGTTTTAATTATAAAAATAAGTTATTTCATACAAACATTTGATACTAAGCACACACTAATTTACAAATGGATCACTCACTATTAAGGATGATTGATTTACATAAATAAAGTTCATTTAAAGATAGTGTGTTAGAACATTTCAAAATATAACAAATAAAAAATGCATCGCATGCACACCACATGCATACATGCGACCGCTGCAACTATTACGAAGGCCATTTTGGAAGAATAAAAATTTAATTTTGAATTAAAATGAATTCGATCAGACATTCGATAGAGAAATTGCCCAATTATCATTTTAGATAATGTTGACATTAACCAACATATTCCTGAACAATGTTATGTTAGCCCGTGAACGTCGTCTCTTAGGGCCCGATAAGTTTGGCACTCGCACCTAACGAACTAACTAGAAGCGATAACTGATAAAATAAAAATGGAGTAATAAAAATATATTAACAATGCAACCAGTACTTTACAGCTATGCTAATGGAAGATACACAACTTATTTATAATTGAGTCGATACTTTATTATACTGAAAGCGTTTAACATAAATAGAAATGCATGTATAACTATTGATTTGTTATAGCAGCACGATTTGCTCTTCCATTTAAATATACGACGGAATACGATGTTTTGAAACCCTTTTTAATATACGCTTTGCATAATTATTGGCTTCCAACAATGTTATTATTGATTATACTTATATTACAGTGGATTACCTTGTACCATTGGTTACAATTTTGCTGATGTAATATCGTAATATATAAAGAGAACTATATATATCGAAAAAAACGTGGGATTACGATAACTATATCTTTTAATGGCATAGATAATTGTCAATTGAGGTTCGAACCCACAACATTGCGCCATTCGTGGAGTCAAACCAAACACGATAGAAGCTATATTCAGTATATCCAAATAGTAGTTGAAAGCCAGAATAAAAAATACAATTTGTTACTGATCAGGGGCCATCCATAAATTACGTCACACGAATTTCATGATTTTTCAACCCCCCTTCCTTGTCACAAGTGGTCACATTTGTGGAACCTCCCTCCTTGGTGTGAAAAGAGCAGTTCTAAAATATTTTTTTTGGTAGTTATTTTTTTATTTTTGACGTCATTTATGGATGGCCCCTAAGGAGGGTGTATGGTTTCTAAAATATATTTAGAATTTTATATAATTATTACAAGTTTGGAGCAAATAACATAAAAATACTGGAAATACCAGTATAGAGTAATAAACAAGTGTTGTTATCAGCGCATTATTAACTTTAATGTGGAATTCCGTCGTATATCGTATATCGTATAATGGCGGCATTACAACTGAAAGCTAACTCTTATCACCTATAAACGAATGTCTGAGACATTAGGACCATATCGCACTATTTGCAATATAGAATTGTAACCTATCTATTCGTACAATTAGTATAAACGCTACACTTAATTAGTTTAAATCACATGCACTAGTTAGACTACATCGGTAATTACTAGAATGTTAATGTGAGCTTAATTTTTTTTTATTTTATTTTATAAAAAATCCTAATTCTTTGTATCTCACTTTTGAAAAGTATTTAACTACCTTCTCTATACACTTGTATGGTTGTTTACTTTGTACACTGACATGTTTTGTAAACATTATTAAAAAAGTACACTTTATCGTTTTTAACTTGTTTTTGTCTACATAAATTTTAATCTAGCTTATTTTCTTAATCGTAGGATGATGTCTGTTAACGTTTATATTGTATGAGGTTCAGAATAATCTTTTTTATACCACTACGATCTCAAACAAGTTGACAGCCCGATCGATGGTAGATTGTCACCGTAGCCCCATAGTCACAGTAGTACCATGGAAGAATGATTTTACTGGTATGAGGAGTATATCGCGTATCATCCCAGCAGCTTTCTATTGGGTGGTTCTTGGTTCGTACCCAACCCAGTACTCTATAAAGACAATACTAACACAAGCATTTAACTTAATTGGAGGGGTTAACAAGAATACTAGTATCGTGTAACCCCGTTAGTATAGTGGTCTTTTAAAAAGATGACCTTCGATCATCAGCGATATAGAAAGATATTACTGATGACAAGAACAGCGTGAATGATGTTTTTATAATTATTATCCATATCTAATAGAAGGCGAGGACAGGAAATGGAATACATACAGCCGACATACTCCACGATTACATTTATCTTGATAAAACACTTGTTTTTAATAGGTTTTATCATTTGATCTAGATATCTGACCTAGAAATAATCTCATTTATCAACAATATTCTAGACGTCAACGACGCAATCTTAATAAAATAAAATAAATTTAAGTAAAATTAGTATATTTTAATGTAATATTTTACATACATAATTGGCATATGGCACCGCTAAGACTTATAGTCAAACACATATATTTATTTAGTACCTTCCAAATTTGAACATTTTGTCCAGAACATTCCGCTATATAAAGTTCTCTTTTCGATTTATTCACAGCGCCATTTACGCCTATAATGTTTAGATTGCTTTCTTATTCTCATTATTGAAAAATATTAATAATATACACAAAATGATTTATGTTTGTAACACGGTGAATGAAACATCTCAAATTGGTATTATATGTATAAGGACGTATTTACAATCTAAAAGTACAAACTGAAAGTTCCTGAAGTGAATAAAAATACCTGGAATGTTTTTTAATCAAGTCCCCGATGGATTTGCACAGGATATACCATAATGAAAAAAAAAACAATCCTAGTTATTTCGTGTTCGGGTACAAATTGACATAGCGATCAATAGACATATTGTCGAATACATCTATTGACATGTCACAATACAATATGTAAGACTTACGTAATAAGCCTCTGCGAGTTCGTCATTTTATGTTTTAATTATATTTGACAAATCAAAGATGTCTACCAAATTTATACCTAAACGTGCTTTTGGAACTTCCAGAAACTTCCAATGACTTTTGATAAACTATATCTACCTACATAAATGGCAGGAATAAGCATCAATACGTCCTTAGTTGCACGTCAATAATTGTGCGTGGCGTCCTTCAACGAAGGCTATTAAATGAAATCGATATAAAGGCATCATACTTTAACCGAAGAGTTTATCAAAGCACACGTGGCAATAAGGCTTATCATTCTGCTCCTTGAAGGTTCCCTTGTTGAGTTGTCTAAGGCAGAACGCGCAAACAAAATGTTCTGGATGGAACTTCCTGAACATTGCTGTGATGCACCGGCCCGCTATAGGCTTATGACAGCCGGCGCAGAGCGACCCGCGCTTGCCGTGGTAGTGGGTTTCGCAATACGGTTGTCCTTCGTGCTCGAAGAATGAGCCTCCGCCGAAGGGCTCGCGGCATTCCTGCAAGAAAAAGAAAATTTGTTAGTTTATTTTAAAAAAAAAAAGTGATTATTGAGACTAAAATTGTAGTCGGAAAAGTTTTCTGTCAAAAGAGTGAGTGCTTGATTTGAGTCAATATATTAGGAGACTTAAGCGATCCCTAGACGATCATGCGGCATGACATGCTGAATCATCATGCTGCATGAAGGAGCTATTGAGAGTCTATCATGCAGCATGATAATTCGCAATTCATTCAGGCGATATATATAGATAGTACAGTAAAGAGGTCTTCTGCGATGATATGGAAATGTCTTTGTCAAAGGCAGATTTATAAATGAATAAATTTATAAACATAAAAATAAAAGGAATTGTCAATCAACTGCCAGCACGTAGTTTGAATGTCATGTACGTAGTTTGCATGTTATGCACGTAGTGTGCATGTCATTCGCATCAATCAATACAATTAAACGGTCATGCATTCATGACAACACGTAACGCATGTCATGCCGCATGATCGTATAGGGACCGCTTTAGCTACTATTATACCGAAAACTACATTCAGCGAGTACCATAGAAAGTTAAACTGCCTTCAAACGAATGTAATCAAATCATTAGCAAATTGTAAAAATCAACTTTCAACGCTAGCAAAGAATTATTAAAAGTATCAAGTTTAAAACACCTAAAAAACCTTGAAAATTCCGGCAGCACTATAAAAAATTAAAAAGTAGCTCGTATGGAACCGTATATAGTGTTTCATTTGGTCTATAACAACTTTAAACATAGGCAACATAAAAAAAAAAATATTAATCAGACGTGTACCAATAATAGTATACCTATTAATGCTTAACTACGAATGTTGCATTATTCTATTACATTTTCCATTTCCTTCACCTTTGTTTACTGAGAAACATTTTAACCGTCAGAAGCGATCAGAACCATTAAAGTCAACGAATTTGGTAAGCTGTTTTCAACTATGTACCGATATTAAAAACCTTAGAGGCATTGGACTGTCCATGTTTGTTCTTATATTTTTGGTTTATAGCGCTACATATTTAAATAATTATCAACACATGGAGATTGCAGAGGGCGTATAAATAAAATAGACGGAAAGTGGTACATCACATTTGAAGTTTGAAATAAACATAAACTAAAACATTATTGGCAGAGTATTTGTACACCTGCTTCTCACGATACATTAAGAAACTTAAAATTATAAGCAGCTGATTTAAATTACACATGGCATTAGCATTTAGTATTCAAGTTAAAAATTTATGGCACCGCTAATATATATTGTTTCCGAATTTAATTACTTGCATTAGTTTTAATATTTTCGGTTGAAAGGGTTTTATTATTGTTATAAGTACGTATGTAATAGATATAGCAAGAAGGTAACAAGAGTTATCCGGGTTTTGTGATCGCTTCCTTCAACATTTTATTTAATAATTTAATTCCTAATGATAAGTGTAATACAATTATGTGTCATAATTTGTAAATTCAATGTGTATTAATTGTGTACAATATTAGTTATCAATAGTTGTTAAACATCCTAACGGATGCAATGCGCTGCCAAAGTCTACAATCTGGACACATTTAGAAAAGGAGACACATACTTAGGTAGGTACTTATGGAATGCAATAGTAATTATGTCAGTGAAGTATGTATAAAACCAAACTTAGATGATAATAAATGTGTAAAACACAACACTACAATTATTGCACTACTTCGGAATATCAAAGTAAACCGTTCAAATGAATGATATATACGTCATTGAGCGTTATTTTCATATGCTGGACAATTATCATTTGGCGGGAATCCATGAAAATGTCACATTATCCGGAGAGAAAAAAAACATGTTGAACGTTAGTGTGAGACTTGTAATGTTGTGAAAAATGAAGCTATCAAACAACTGTAAACTCGCTTTTTAGTTGATTTTCTGTTTCTGACAATATTAAATTGTATAGGAAGTTGTGCAATCCTAATAAATCACTCTTTTATACTTTCGTAAGTACATAAAAATTTTATATTGGAAAATTGGTCAATGTGGCATAGTGGCATTTGGACAAAGGCGGCGCAAAACTGTTCTTTTGGGGAAATCTATGTTCAGCAGTGGACGTCCTATGATGACGGCTGAGATAATGAATTTTATTTTTCCCATTTACTTCGATTTATTGACCGGAGTGACTTTTTTACGTGTGTTAGTGGTTTGTAAGAATTTTTAGTATCACGTTTTTGTTATTTGCATACAATTAATATGTTGCGAATTAATAATTTTTTACGACATCCTTCCACGACCTTTTAGATTTTTATGATTGTATTATATTACCTAGTGTTTACAGGGATACGGTTTTAGGTTTACCTGTGTATCGAATTTAATGAATGTGTACGTGTAATTATATTAAGGATTTACCGATAACCGCTTTATACCAACAGGCGAGCCATGTTCTTGTTTGCTGGCTTGGTTGTATAAAATACAAAAATCCTTTTGTCTGGAGCCAAGAGAGATTGCTCTTGCCTGTATAATAAATTAGTTCTAAGGCTGAAAGATAAGCTCTCTGACTATGACTTTTGGATGATATTTGTTGATAGTTGTAAATAATACAAACACTAACGAGTTCAATTTACACTTTCGGTACACTAATATGAAATAACAACGTAATAGTACATGAAGTTGTCATAAGAAAACGATAAGTATTGTAAAAAATTAAACCTTTTTACTGGAACAGAAAAAAGTCATACATACGTATAATTGTTTTTAACAACAACTTTGATCACATGTAAGAAGATAATAACTACTCGTTTATCTGCTATAAGCGATTAGTCTTAACATTCTTAAACATACCAGCATTATGCAATAGGCCTCGAGCGCTTTAGTTAAAAATTACGGAGTAAACAATACGAGAATAAAAGCAGTAAGCGTTCCCTGTGAACATTGCAAAAAAAAATCTAATAAAATTGTCCGCGTAACGACTATTTAAAAATAGAATGTTCTGAATTTAAAAATAGAAAATTAAATAGGCCATAAACAAAGCGGCCCGATTACAAGCAGCCGGTGTGGCTGCAGACGTTTCTGTGACGTCACGGAAATATTAATAGAAACTTTTTGGACCAAGGAAACTCTATACACTGTCCATCATAATTTTGTTGCACTTTCCCTCATAGTAAATGCCACTGTGAGGTTCGATTAAGGTCATTGTCGTGCGTACGCACGTGACCTTGACGCCTAGGGGGCACGTCAGTCCCACATTTATATTTGTTTTCTTTCTATTTTTTTAATTTATTCGTGTTGTTTTTTTGTTTCGTTCATTTTTTTATTTTTGTTCTCTTTATTATAAATCTTAGCATTACAATAACATTACAAAAAATATATTACATAAATTAATTTCCCTATTCTGTACTACAGACTAGTATTGTTGTTTTAATTTTCTTGTGTGTAAGTGTATATAACATCTGTGTTTGTGTTTACGGTTCATTCCCTTTGGTTCTTTTACGACGAGCATAGCTGTAAATAAAATTGGGCGAGGGGGGGGGGCATTCGTTTGAGACAGGGGATACATTGATGACGTCATTTATTCATCCTCGTCGACTCCAACGCATTTTGGGCATACCGGCTTTCCTTCCATAGCATAGAAAGATTTTCCTTTGACAGCCTTTTCGCAGTCCTGTGTAAAGTAATAATTACATAAGAAAAAGTTTCCCAAATACACAAAAAGCTTGTGATTTTTGTACATTTAGGCATATTTGTATGTTTACTTGACCTTACGTATTCGGGGTTTCGCGCGCTGCTGGTAAATAAACAATCCGTTGCCAGACGGGGAAGAAGAGACCTATGATAAGACCGATACTAACCTTGCATACAAAGCAGTCTGGGTGCCATTGTGTGTTCAGTGCTGAGATGTAGTTCTCCATGATGGGTTTACTACAACCGCCGCATTTGGGTGCGAACATGTCAAAGTAGTCGGTGCGGCAGTAGGGCTTTCCATCTCTTTCATGGAAGCCGTCCTCACCAAACTGTTGCCCACACTGGGCACAGAAGAAGTGCTCCGTATGCCAAGTTTTTTCCAAGGCTGTCACGCATTTCTGAAATGAAATAAACACCTTAGCACCTCGTGATTAAAGTTAAATTTTGGTTCCCATAATCTGATGTCTGAGACTAACATCCAGGATTGGTCCGTTGCAGTAGGCACATCTTGGCGAGAAGAGGTTGTGGTAGTCTGGCTCACAGTAAGGTCTGCCATCGCGCTCGAAGAAGTTCCTAGTGCCCAGCTCTTGATTGCAGTGAGCGCAGGTGAAATGCTCAGGGTGCCACGTGCGACCCAACGCCGTGATAACCTGTGCCACACAAAACAGTTCGTCATTCACTTTCATTGACACTGAACACTTTTGAAATTATAAATTTCACTAGAGAATTATCCTTTTCTATGAATATCGACCTGTCCGACAATGGGCTTATCGCAAGCGTTGCAGCATCCCTTCTGGGGAGTCTGTACTCCTTGGCGGCTCATGTCTGCACGGAGAGAACCGAGCATATGCTCGAGAGATGCGGATTCAGGTTGCCGCGGGTTGCTGCGGTATTGCTCCTGCCACGCACGCTTTTCGCGATAAACGTGGGTTCCACCGCCTTCACCTCCTGTGCCGCTCACCTGAAAATTTAAAAACGAATTATGACATATTGAATTTATAAACTGCTATCAAAAAGTTGTTGACGGCAGATTATAAACTTAATTTTGATTTGAGATAGTCTTGTAATCTTCGACTAAGACTTGAGATTTGAGCTAGTTTTTAAAGTCTAGGTGGAAGATCGCAAGATTGTAATGCCGACGTACAGAGAACAGCCCGCCTGTTCACGGTGAATTGGAGCGAATGCGGTCCGAGTGAAATGTTTGTCTATGTACTCTAATATTATAAGCTCGCGTCCCCACCACGGTTGTGATGTAACGCTGGGAACTATCTTTAGCCGTGAGGGTTGTGCGTGTGCGAGAGAGACCAACTGAACGCTGGAGTGTCCGCTACGAGGCTGGAAATAGCCGTGGACCAAGAAAGGCGACTTGTAAATATTATAATAAACGGAAAAGAGGAGACTGCTGTAGTGCAGTGTGCCGAGGTGGCCCTGACAGCTGCCGTTCGATATTAGACCTAAGGGTGTTGAATCATCACGATTTTTTTATTATAATCCGATTGACTATAAAGATTTATATTTTTTTAGCAGTGTTCATGAATGAAAAAAGAAACAAGTAGGTACATAAACAATGGTACGAGCGACAAAATAAATGATGCGACGCCTTCTGCTCTGGTGTCATTTTGGCATCACTTTGGATCATCAACTATCTTATATTTGACTAGAAACCTTGTACCTCTATGTAGTAATTATCTAAATGCATTAGCTACGCTTTTTGATTTAATACAAGAACATTTGCACCAATTAACGCAATTGTAAATCTCAGGCAAAGGTTTTTAAAAATCTTAGTATTTTGTCTTTAAGCTATATGAAATAATATTTATCTATATCTAGCACGTAGATTTATAAAAAAGAAAAAAAAAACATTAATTTTTCTATAAAATAATTTGACTCAATACGATTATTTTTGCAATGGAGCTACAATGATTTAGATTTGCTGCAAAAACAGTAATATACATCGTAATTATCATCTTTCAATGTTTGCTAAAACTATGCGAAAGTGAAAACAGTGTGTGTATAAGCCAGAAATACGGATAAACTATTTGTCGATAGTGGGTTTATCGCCAACTGCAATTTCTTCAACAATTGGATAATATGCATTATTGAAATGGTTTGTTTATTTTATTTAAGTCTTGAATTTAAGATGATATTACAATGGCTAACGCAGTAGCGGTTTCAGTTTCAAATAATAACCAATCTAGTCATTTCTCAGCGAGGGCACAGTATAACTTTACTATCAGTCTACTCCATCGAATGTGGTGGGTTTGACCTCTTTACGGGACAAGTTGAATGATATGCAGTCAGCTGTTGTGTGTGACCCTGTGTCTGTTAATAGTTTGTTTTTAAACTCTCCACGACATTCATACTTATAATTCCATAGCGCGGAAATACTCTTACTCGACTGTGAGTCATCTTATACAATTGCAATTTTTTAAGTAAGGTTTCAAATAAGCATACAGATGATGGCAGCGGTCACCGTAGTCTATAATGCGTTGCCGACGATGTAGAAACCTTTTACCTTTCGAACAACTATATATTGTAGTTCTTTACGACAACTATGTCAGGAAGTACATTCCGCAGTTTGCGTGTTTTTCTAACCGCACAGAAGGTACGCAACTTCTCTGACTTTATACGTAGGATAAACTGTTTTGTGATGAACAGTGCGATGGAAAAAAAAGCAACGGGAATCATCTCTATAGCATAAACAAAACAGCATGAACATACATAGAGCCTAAATCTATCACGGAATTATTGATTTAATACCACTTGTTAGATTGCGAGGGTCGATAATATAATCAAGGCCTATCTTTGTATCTAAAGAGGTTCTAGTTAAAACACTCAAGTCACTGCAAAATCTACAGACAATGTATGTCATGATTACACTTTCACAGAAGCACAGTTAAATAAAGAACGTACTTTGAAATCGGAAAGTGACGCCATCAAGTCATCAAGCTCCTTGGTAGCGTTGGAGGCATGGTGTTGGTGTCGAACTACGTTAGTGGCCACAGTCGGCGGTGGTTGTTGCTGAGATTGAGCTGGTTCCACCACGGTCTCTTGCACGGTGACGGTGACCTGCTTTGTGCCTGGGCGTGGTAGGGTCCCGCCGGTCGATGGTGGTGGAACGGGCGATGTTGAGGCGCGACTGTTGACAACGAATACAAATGTGTTATAAGAATTCAATAGCAAATTTCACTCATTCGTAATAAATAGCCTGAATGAGATTTTTAGGGAAAGAAATTTTTGTAAATGTTGCCCGGAAAATTGGCAAATTTCGAGCAATTGAAAGTGGGGTTTTTATACGAGAATGAAGATATTTGTTACTCAATCACACTAATTCCGCTGTAAGGTATGACAGCTTATAAATAAGGTTGAACATCGTGCATAAAGTAAATAGATATAAATTATCTCGGCTTGTATAGACCTATTAGAGATTTTGGCTCAGAGTTGCACTGCGTCTTAATTCCATAAATAGTCGATTGTCCTTCCGAAACCATTATTTATATTTACTGTAAATCTTTGTCACACATACATTAGTTACTTTGGCAAGGGCGGAGAAAGATTTGGATGTGCATTTAATCATTTTTTGTACGTAAGCTGTTGCGGCTCTCGACTACACATACCGTTAGTGTCTCACATATTATATGTATCTGCAAAGTAAAGCAAAAAAAAAAAACAAAGGCACAACCGTAGCATCCTTTTCTCGAAGCCATTGCGGACATTTTCGACCCTCTGTAACTTCGTTGTAGATAAAGTTAGCAACCTGAATGTTCAATGACCAAACAGAGCACAACGTAACTAGGTATATTCACACATAACATTCAATTTGAACCTGTACTTTAATAACGATTGCGAGTCAAACTTCTTTAATTTTGTCACTGACTCACTCACTCACCAATCACCAAAAATTGTAAGTTACTTCTAACAGACACATACGCTTCAAATTTTGAACACAAGTACAGTAAGGCCCGTAAAGCAAGGAAAAACTCAAACATACCGAAATTTCAGTTCCCGTTTTGTAGATATACAAACTGTACAAGTAACTTTGTAATTTTATATAATAGATACAATGTTACTTTTGCAGTTTATAACATTTATGTCACACTACCTAAAGTGACAGATAGGTTGGTAAGTAGTGGATATAGGTAGGTATAGTGTCATTCATTATGTTGATGGGCGATGGCCAAGTTATTCTGGTTTTTTACAGAAATAAATATGTCTAATATTGAGACTGTCAGTTTAAAATGTAGTTAGTTAACAAATTAAGTAATACTTTTTGCTACAGAAGAATTGCGTTGCGAGACTGGGGTTTTTTTCATGTTTCATGTATATCGTGACATGCAACAAGTACTTGAAATCAGTATTTTTATTTAGAATATCGGTTTTATAGAATTTCTAGCTTTGAATTGTCTCTAAGTCAGAATTTTCTTAATTTTTATTTACAAGGAATACGTTTTAGTAATTATTATTCCTTTAATAGCACTACTTTATAATATAAGATATAGTTCATATAGTGTCGTCATTTATAGAGCTTCAATTACACCTCGATGGTTTCTGTGACCATTACCTACCAGCTTGGTACATTGTCCTCCAATCTCATTTAGTTCATTTCTAACTCGAGGTTGGTGTCTTCCTGGCGTAATCTTGTAAATGATACCATCATAATATATAGATAGCCTATCATAGCAGGTGCGATTACCATTCGTCGTCACATAAATACTAATTATCGAGCGGATGCAAAGTTGCTCGTCCATGCCAACTACAATTTGTTCATTACGTGCTACATGTATGTACTATTGTCATACTGATGTAGGAGATATGATTTATAAGTTAAATAACTATGTATTATGTTTAACGTTACAACGGTGATGGAGTGGGTCAAAAATAAACATTAATCAAAGAAATTTTGGAAAATTAATTAATATTGTCACCAAAAAACAGTGTGGTAGTAATCATTTTGTGTTTTTCAAAATATTATTTTTAAATACAGATATAATTGCGTGTTCTACGAAAAAATAAATACACGTGATATCTCATTACATCCGCCTCCGCCTTGTGATATTTGGTGATTTTTTCCGAACCCCTCCCCCCTCAAGTGATTAATGGATAATCCCTAACGCGAACATATAATATATATTTTAAATTTGCTACCAGTAATCTTGATACTTGTATTAAGTTTGCTGATCTGCTACATTTAAATGAGAAGAGAAAATTAGTAAACGAAGACTTAAACTCTTTTTAAACGGATTTTTTAATGTAATTTTCTCCAAAAAAATTTTGTAATATTTTTTTTTGGAAAAGGTAGGATCGTTTAAGTGTTTAACTTGTTAAATGGCAAATTGTTGTGATAATTATTTTTGAGATTAACAGATAATTGTTTTGAATGGATTTAGTTGATTTGCGTTAGTAGTATATTCGTAAAATTATCTTTTTATACATTTTTTAATGCAGACATTGAAAAAAAAATTTATAGAAATTTAAAAAAGACTTGTTTGAAGTAATTGGAGAGCTGTTCTTGAAAAATAAAGCGGAATAATCGGTGTATATCCATTTAAATTTCAAACTGACTTAGCGATGAATTATCTCCATTTTATAGAAAACAGCATACAAACAATGCATGTGTTTTATTATTTAACTCCTTCAAAAGAGAGATTAATACCACATCTGTAAGCTGGCGGTATCATTAATTGTCCGAAAACAGTATATCGCAGTACACACAGTTTCTCTATAGACTTTTAAAACCCTAATTTACGGCAACATTATAAAAAAAAAATTATAACAGGCGTTCTGCAAGTTCAAAAGATGAGCAAGGATCCCGTAGCCTCTTAATAAATAATAATTTTTAGATAATTCTGTCATTTTTATGAGAAAATGGATTTGTACCTTGAAATAGCTTAATTGTTATACATCATTGAACACATTGAAAAACACAACTTTCAAGAGAACAATACATTATTTTGTATTGCATCAGCAATGACGTCATTCCTTGTCAACATGGGTTTACACAAATAATATTTGTTATTCTATTACAACACGCACTGCTATCGACAGCTATGTAAAAATATTCGCACCCAACGGATGTGGTGGATCATTGCCAAAGTCCGAAAATGAAAAATTGCTTTTATATAATAAAATATGCTCGGATTTCATATCAAATCTCACAAGATGAAGTTAGCAGTAGCAAAATTAAAAAGATATAGTGAAGTTTATTATACATTTTTCAAATATGACGATAATATAATAATGTACTTCAGCAGGGTCAGTCTGTGACCACAGTGCAACCTCGTCGAAACCTCAAGCAATTCAGAGGTATGTAATAGCTTTTTCGCGTTAATTTCCGAGTAAATACATAATTATGTACTTCAGAGTTTCCATGCTTGGGGTTTTTAGTTCTATTCGACTTGTTGAACTTTGTTTAGTTGGAATGTTAATTTATTGCGTTCATAACAAATAAATATATACATTTCAATTTACTTTTAAACTAGTTTTCTATATTTCTTGTATGGCTCTTAAACACGGGTCAATGTTATTGTTGTACATGTAATGTCGTTCTATCCTTAAATATAGTATTTTACATATACATACATATTTATGCTCAAGCCTTATTCCCGACCGGGGTAAGGAGATGATAGAGCGCTAATTACCATGATCCTGACATATATGTAGTGTAGTGTTCAAACCTCCTTTGACCTGGCTAGAAGCTGCTAATATAAAGTCTAAGTCGAATAGCTTTGGCTAATTAAATTTGTATAAAGTAAAGAATTGTTTTCCACAAGAGACGGCGGCAGGATCTTGACGTGGACGCCATACCGAGGAGACGTGCTTCGAGTTTCCAAGAAGTGATCGTTATATTGTAATGTGAATGTATTAGTTAGAACGTACAATACAATCATACTTATTTACAGCTCCCACCCAGTGTTTGATTCCAATCTTGCCCGTTAGCACACCACGCTCCCGTCTACACCTCTCTCTATGCGAATTGCCAAGCAAATCTCTACAGTAGCTTGAGCCTCTTCCACATTCATCAGACCTCCCATACACGCTCGCGCTTTACGAGTGCTTTTTACTTGGCCCTTTTTCAGTTTACTTCCGATCTGTATAAATATTACCCGCAGCAACTCGTCGACTAACAGGAGCAATAGTAATTTACCATTATACATTTTAAGCGAGTAAATAATAAATAAGAAAAACTTACAAAAACCAGCAGTTTAGAGTCAGCAATAACATAATAAACACGCGCGATGATTTTGAAGATTTTAAATGTAGCCTTGCACCGGAACCTTTTTAGAATAGGCCGGTAGGTAGATATAAAAATTTATTTAAATTTCGAATTAGGAACTCTTCAGGAATCTGTAGATGTTTAATGATTTCATATGTCATTTGTTTTTACAAATTGGCGGCAATTTAGAAAGTGTCTGTTGTGCATCGAAATGGATTTGACTAGAGAAAATTTTCGTTCAATGATTTATTACAAATTTCGTTGCGGTCTTACTCAACAACAATGTTATGATAGACTTCGATTGGCATTTCATTACGAAGCCCCATCTCGGGCCACTATTTACAGCTGGTTTAATGTCTTTAAACGTGGTCGAAGCTAACTCACTGATGATTCTCGAGAAGGACGTCCTTCTACGGTGACTACTAAAGATAACGTGAGTGCTGTGCGGCTAATGAAAGAAGCTGATACAAGAGTGACATATCAACAGATTCGGGCCGCTTTAGGCATTGGTATGAGTCAAGTACAAAAAGTCTTACATAAACATTTAGGCGTCAGAAAACTTTGTACTAGATGGATACCTCATAATTCGACGAAAGATCAAAAACGCAGTCGTTTGGATTGGTGCCGCTCAATGCTTAAAAAGAATGACGGACGTGACTCGAATGCGGACGGATATGACATCGCCACAGGTGATGAAAATTGAATACATTGTTACAAACCGAAAACCAAAAGACAATCTGCGCAGATCAAGGGAAAACGGACGGACGGGTCATTTCGTAACAATCATTCTAGATTCTAGAAGATAAAAGGACTGTTACTGCCCATTGGTATGTCAGTCATTGTCTACCAGTTGTCTTGGAAAATGTTAGACAGAAGCGCCCAAGAAGCAGGATCCTCTTCCACTACGACAACGCTACAGCTCACTGCGCCAGGCGGACTATCGAATATTTGTCTATCGAAGGTATGGAGCTAGTGAGTCATCCTCCTTACAGTCCAGACCGGGCACCTTGTGACTTGTATTTATTTCCAAAAATAAAAGATAAACTCACATGTGGATGTGAGTCTGAATTAAAAGTCTTACTATTATCTTTAGTCAGACTAAACTATATAAAATTAGAGTTCGTCTCTTTGTTTGTTTGGAAACACGGTTATTATTTTAAGACTGCTGAAACTATCAATGCTCTATCGTCAAGAAAGACGATAGAGCATTGAGTGTTTAATAAATTCAGTTTTTATATTGTCTATTGGAACAAATTAGAAATACACCATTTGCATTAAATCTTTCCCATACAAAGTATTTCATATTCATGTCTGTCCACCACATCAGTACAAAAAACTATCAAAACTCGACCACAAATATAAAACTAACCACCGCAAAGAAGTCTCATAAGAATTTAAAGTGTGGTTACACCTCGGAGGGCGATTATATCAACAAAACACTATAGTGATGTCATACCGAGCTATTCTTGTTCGATACAGAAATAGGTAACAGTTTTCACACGGCCCATTCGTCGGCCCACGGCGGCTCACTATCTAGTTTTGGAGATTTTTTCAGGGTTCCGTACAGTCACGACCAATCACGTATGCAAACAGAAAACTGTTTCTTTCCAGTATATTATGTTTTTACCCACTGGGTCCATACCTAATTATTGGTTATGGCAATTACTTCGTACTGTGGTGCGAGTTAAATAATAGTAGACACTAATATTATTATACTGATATGAAATCTATCTAAATGCCAAAAGTTATTTTAGTGTAGATTATTATAATACTGTACAAGACAACAGACTTTAATTTATTTTTTTATGTAAAATCGAAAGCGACTATAATAGAAGACGTAACATTAGATAGAAATAGGAAATCTATGAAACATTATTTGGCATCCAACGTGTAACTTGTTTTTTTTTATCAGACTCTGGTTTAATTCGTGTCTATGTTTAACTAGGCACAAAGTCATCAGCGAACATTCGATACATGAACGACATTTTTCGTCTGTTTTTCGAAGGAAAAATAGATAAGGAAATCAATTAGATAGAGAAATAAAAACGTCCTGTAAAATATTTACGATAAATTACCAAGATTGCGTGAATTAAAAACATTTGATGTTTTGTGTTTTTAATATGTTATTGGTTAATAAATAAAAAGCGCATTAATTTCCATTTTTTTAAAAGTAATTTTCATTCAGCAATATCAATTAACTCCAGTAATTTCAATTACTACCAGTCTGTGCAATTACAACTGTTTCCATCACAACATATAGACACACGACACATATAACTGTTTCAATACCAGATCCTATTTTAACAGTGCGTAAAACCATTTATTATGCTTTTGTAGTTTTCTTCATTACTGTGTTGCTATCTTTTCGAGCCACAAATTGAGTTCGTCCATTCATAAACATACATCAAAAGCAAGCAAACTTTTTCTTTTGTTTAGAATACTAAAAGAGATTTTTATTGTTTATATTCTTATATATTAATGTGCTGCAGTTTAGTGGACCTTTTATATGTCAAAGTTGAGTAAAATTTATTTTATTTGCTTCAGTGACTTCGAAAAAAACGAAAAACAATAAACTCTAGTGAGTTTTAATGACGATAATAAAGTGAAATGGTGGATAACAGTTGAAACAAATAGGTTCATTATTTATATTCCTACGTCCGTCATATGTAATCTAGTGACATGACGTGCATGAGCGTACCGAGAGGGTGGGGGTGGATGGCAGCTACTCCTCCAGGCTTTTGTATGCTTTCCTAGTATTAATTTTATTAAAGTAATTTTGAGTCACATTTTTGATTTATCTTCTCCCCCGGACCGACAACAACAAATTTGTATTTATTATCGTAATTTAAGTCAAATTTGTCTAATCAAGACCCCTCCCCCTTGCCCTGGCCCGACAAGTACAAATTTGTGTTTATGTTGGTATCGTAAAAAACTACTTTTATTTTTATACTGCTTTAAAAGAATCATATCTGATTACGTATTAGGGAGATGGAGGAGGAGGAGGGATGAATTCTCCACATGTTTATGTAAAAGTAATTGTAGTATACAAGAATACAATAAATCCTCAACCAGGTAAAATTCTTAATAACTTACCCATTGGGCATGTCAGCATTGAGTTGGTCTAGGAGCGAATCCACCGTAGGTCTGGAAGCCGCTGGGCTGGTAGCGCCGTTAGTGCGTGGATAACTGCCTATATAAAAAAAATACATTATTAATGCCAAAAGAGTAAAGAAAGTGTAATACATAAAACTATCTCATCCCCTTGTAAAAAAAAAGAAAGAAAGAGCGGATAAGAGCAGATTTCTGCACGTATCGGTATCTCCCCACTGAGAAAGTACCTACTTAATATACTCTACAGAAGATAACGCTATGAATAGCCAGGACTCCATAGGGATGAAACACCGTCTATTGAGATCTTCGTTATATCTATGTTTGGGCTCTTCCACTTCCATCACTCGCACACACAACCCCTACTTGGCCAAGACCTCGCCTGACATTCTAGTATCACCACTAAAATCAGAAACCACTCAACAAAATGCCTAAAAAAGTGGACAACGACAGATAGAACATAAAGAGATAGATTTTGTTATTAACCCCATAAAGTCCTACAGTTCATCCTGAGACTTCTATTAAATTTGAGAAGAGAGTGAAGATGTATGTTATAAAATTCTCTTTGAAAGTACAGTTATTAATAAGATCAATCCCAACATAATAAAAATATTCGATGACAGATTTTGCGTACATTGACAAGAATTTAAAGACCTAATCAGCTACAACATTGTGAACTTACTTTTTTTTTACAACACAACTAAAAGATTTTTAGAAAAGTTTGTTTAATGGATTTATTGGATGCCCGAAGACCATTTAAAAAAATCTTAATGTCGTATGTCTCCTGGATCCCCCTTATAATTTTTGGTCCGTTCAACCGTTACAAAATGATTAAAAACTTTTCTGTTGTGTTTGTAAGCACGCGTGCGAATAATACACGTACCGAAACTTTGGCAACGAAACCAACATTAAAAATAATTATCCTAATTTCATCACTCGTAAACCACTTATGATTTACAAACAATGTATACTGTAATATTTCACAACAGTAAAGCCATGTTAACATAAAGTTTTGACAAAAATTGGATCGTTCCGAGAAACACGACTCTGTTGGAAAATATAATGTTGTTCTATTACGAACAAGTAACTAGACAGGTGGAGATGACTTTGACGACATTGTCTAATGCCAAGTGCGAGATGTTGTCCAAAAAAAACTACCGATATGCCAGTATGTCTAGTGGAAAATTTTCTTCATAGTATTTTTTAAAATGTTACATACGAGCTTTGCAGGGAAGTCAGTTTAAAGCTTCCTAGAAGTTAACAGTGATGGCACGGTAATATTATTACCGTGGTGATGGTATAGTACAGAGATGTAATAATCCTACCAATTAAATAAATCGATTTCAGGACTTTCAATAAATACGATGATAAGATAGATAGATAGATAGGTACTCTTTATTGCACTCCAAAAAAGTATTATACAATCTAGAAAATTAATATAAAGTTGCAGTACAATGGGCGGTCTTATCGCAGTCTGCGATCTCTTACAGACAACCTTAGGATGGACTTTACTGTATGGAAGTAGGTAACTCACGGTGCACAACAATTAAATATAATAATAAAAATATACAGTTTATAAATAACAGTCTATTTAAGTCTATTAATTTTTTATTATTATCTAAATAATACAAATACATAAAGAAATATACATACACCCATATGTTCATAAACTACACATACATTTAATTATAATATATGGTTGTTACGAAGAAAGGTAATAATCCTTGACGAGTTTCTGAAAAACAGCTTGTGAGTGTGCTCGTCGGATAGCTTCTGGCAATGCATTCCACAAGCGTGTGGCTTGCACTGTAAATGAATTGTCAGAAAATGTTGTGGAATGAGGTGGAATTTCCAACGTTAGATTTTCCGATGATCTCAAATATCTATTGTGTGTCGTGCATAAATGCGAAACGTTTTTTTAAATAGATAGGGGTAATAGGTATACAGGAAAGAGAGGATATGAGTATTCCGGCGAAGTCGAATTGGAAGCCACTTGAGTTTAGTGCGGAATTCGGAGATATGATCATATTTGCGTAAGCCAAAAATTAATCTTATACAGAAATTTTGAAGCCTCTCAAGTTTGTCAAGGTGGTCCACATTAAGATCTAGATAGCTGACGTCGGCATAGTCAAGAATGGGGAGAAGAATCGATTGCGCGAGTTCAATTTTAGTAGTAGTTGGAAGGAAATTAAGTAATCTTCTTAGAGAAGCCGCAGAGGCAAATATCTTGCGACTGACATTTTTATCTGGACATTCCATGACAGGGTTTTGTCCATATGTATCTAGGTTCTTTACGTTATTGCTTATAGGAATAGTAACACCTTCAAAAGATACTTGTGGAAGTGCTGAATAGTAAATTTTCGCAGTGAGTCTGGAGCTACCGACAATTATAGCTTGCGTCTTGCTAGGATTAACCCTAAGCCCATACTTAGTGGTCCATTTACTTATACTAGCCAGATCTTTATTAATGGTGTCAATACCTTGAGACAGTTCGTTAAGATTTGCTTGACTGTATATTTGCAAATCATCTGCGTAAAGGTGGTAGGAAGAGAGAAGTTCATTCGAGATTGAATATTTATATATTGAAAAAAGTAACGGAGATAAAACGCCACCCTGTGGCACACCAGCAACTGTGTTGGACCAGGTAGAGTAGTTATCATCCAGTCGGATACGCTGCCGGCGGCCAAACAGGTAACTACGAAACCAGTCAATAGCCGTTGGAGATATGTTGAGAGAGTTTAGTATGGCAAGGAGAATGTCGAAGTCCACAGTGTTGAAAGCATTACTGAAGTCTAGTAGACATAGAATTCTGAGGTTTCCATCCTCCATGCCTGTCCTTATATCATCTGTAATATTGACGAGAGTGGTGGTCGTGCTATGGCCGGGGCGGAAACTGGATTGGAACGGGTTAAGTAGGTTATTTCTGCAAAGGAATGTATTGAGCTGATAGTGGATATGGCGTTCAAGGACCTTTGACAGAAAAGGTAAAATTGAGATAGGACGGTATTCGGAGTAGGATACAGGTTTGGGATTCTTGGGTAAAGGAATAATTTGGGCGTCTTTCCATGTCGATGGAAATATACCGCTAACAATGGAAGTATTAAGGATGTGGGTAATAATAGGTATAAGTTTGGTACCGCGAAACGATGCGCGACGTAACGTATTCTGAAAATTTAGTTTTAAACGACTATAATCTCACAATTAATTCAACTTAGAACATCATTTAATTATTGGTTTGTACGTCACAGTCATTTTAGCAACAACATAGTTTCAATTACCTCTTATCTAGTAGATACTCTCAAAATTTTGAGCTTAATAATAAAGTCTAAATTTAATTCGATGTCACAACGGAATAGCACTTTATAAATCTTTTACAAGTTTTAGTTGTAGCGATAGTTTAGTTTATTGAGATCTACAACTAAAATAGCAATAGAAGCGGCACTAATATTGAGTATGGGATGCGGAAAGCTATTTTAGTTTATGATATAGGCGTTAAAACATGGTTTTTGGATAACGTAACGAAAGATGGAAGTGATGATATATTGATGAGGTTTTGAGATGTTCCAAACGTTTGAAGATCAATGTCGCGAGTAGGCTGAACTTGAGCCATGAATGTTATATTTTAAAACAAAAGGAAGGAAAATGAAATAAGCCTAAAATAGAACTCGCAACGATTTCTGAGCCCAGGACGGTAACTAACAAAACTAAATTATTAAAAATAGTGTTTTTCGATGACGAGTTGTCGCTCTAAAGTACCATCGACATACGTCACAGTCAATTTTCTAAGCAAACAGCAACAACAAATTAACGACTTTCGGAATTTTTCCTTTACCTAATTTAGATCAATGGGAAGTACCCTACAGGTTTTGATGTACCTGCAAAGTGTTAAAATACAAGGCTGAAATGACCGTATCCTTTGGATTGCGTTGTGTTAGAAGCTTGATTTTTTTACAGCTTTAAATGATCTCAGACACGTATTTGATGTTAATTTCGACTTATTACCTCCACGTGTTCCCGAGAAAAAAAAGAGTTTTGAAGACAGACAGACAGATGGACAACCAAGGGGTACGAAAAAGTTACTGAACTATTTTGTTCTTGACTATTTTTCGATCGTTAAGTAACGGACATTGAATAAAATTACACATTTCTTTTGAGAGTCCAAGGACCGTTTATAAATAACCTTTTTATTTTTTCTTTGCATATTATTTTGTTGTATAAAATTACTTTCAAAGAAAAATTCGGTGTAATCTCATCTCGTCTCGTGTATATCAGAGAAGTAGTAGTAATAGTAGTTTTTTAATTGAGTAATGGAATAGGCGTTTGTCTTCCAACTCACCTGATAGAAAGTGACGATGAAGATAAGGATGGTACACGCCCATCCAAGAGAAACCTATTCACTCTACTCTTGAAAGTTCCAGGATTATAATTATATGAAAATTAGACGCAGGTAGTTTATTCCAGACTTTGGCGACTCGAACCAAAAAGGAGGTGTCAATGCGTTTTGTTCGTCTTTTTGGTATTTCTCGAAACACTAAAAATTCGGAGAATAATGAAAAGATGGAACCTCCGTCTGCGTCTAGCAGGCCGATAAAGGAATGGAGAGTGATCTGTTAAGTCGAAGACAGCTTTCGCATACCCACCAAAGTAAATCCTATAAAAACCGACAAGCAGGCGAGTTTAGATAGAGATTGAGCAACAGTTCAGAGTATACTTTCGAAATGATTACCAATTTTGTGAAAGCTGCCTGTGCTATTGACTCGATTTGTTGACCGTAGAAGTTAACTTTGGACTTGGTTTTGGAAAGGTTTGGTAAGTTAGAAATAACTTTCTTTCGCAGAGAAGAGACATGCCTGTGTTTTGAAAGGGTTAAAATTGACAAGATTGGCGTCACCCCACATCTAAATATACGCATGACGGCGGTGCCAAATATCGTTAATAACCGTGTAATTTAAGTTTATTTGGTAGTCGACATAATGCACTATTAATTGGACATGTTGTGAAACAGATAGATGCATCTGTTGTCTACCATGTTTCACTAATGAGTATGTATTAAAAAGGTTAAAAATAATAACATATGCTTTTTTTTTAATCTGAGCTACGTGTGTGATAACGAATTTATCTAGTACTTCTTGTACATAATATCTCTGTAAACAAGATGTACCACCTACACTGGAATTTCGATATTACCTTGAGATTATGCTTCAAGTCGTTAAAGTTATAAACAGAAATAGGGATCAACCATCGTAAGTATAAAGTTCTTAACTCTCAAACTTATATTTACAACATGTACAGTACAGCACAATGTTGCCGATAGGCCTTTGACCAACGATATCCTAAATCGATCGATGGAGATCACAGCTATTGAAAAAAGGCAATTACAAATACCTACTACTACCTACATTGAAATTTAATTTTGTTATATCTTCATCTGAAACGCTAAGTTTAGACTGGGACAAGAAAAGTACCCCACAACACAACAGCCAAACACAATTCGTTGCCTTTGCTGAATAAGTATTGAAAGATCTATTCTGTTATCATACTGCTTTTTGGGATACTTAATGAAATTTCGTTTATTAATATATTTAAAAGATAGTTTGACCCGGCAAGGCCGAATATGGACGGGAGTAGAGCTGGATATAGTTTTACGTCCTTTAGTAAGGACGTACCGTCTGTAGAAAGAATCTAAGAGGATAGCTCTTAGATTCATTTAACTCATGAGGCAAGATCTCCCCAAACTATTCTTAAACAGCCATTCCTAAAATGATTCCAGGAAATGAGAACGAGAGTACTTTAGTTAAACAACAGAATCAACAGCAATATCAGACAGTAAACTAAACAAGCATGAACAGAGTTAGTCTATTTCTGTGTTATACAGGATGGAAATGGCGGCCTTGCCGTCGACATTTGCGAATACGATTATAAACAAACTATTTATTACTGTATTTCGATGTATACATAATTATGTTACGCGTTGCGAGGTTTATAGGTTTAGGTAGGCACGCCCTCGTATATATTATATTTGTAGTGTTATCATTTGATATAAATAATTGCACTAGGGAATATTCTCGGTGTCGCGGGTGATTTTATAAAATTTACAATCACACAAATAAATTAATAACCCCAGGAGAGGTCGAATTTACAACACTCGATGCGTTGGTAATTGACCACTTAAACCATTGTGCCTGTAATCCTTTTAATAACAATATAGAAACCTTTTATATTCCCTCAATAATTACAATTTTGATTTCATTATAGATAATACGATTTACAATAATAATTACAGTTTTATTATTTATTTCATGTTTTGATACAGGGGTTCCTAAACTTTTAAGGTTACGGAACACTCATGAAATCCCTATAATTTCATGGAACCCTACATTCATGGGTATATCCTGTTTTTTTTATTTATTCCGTACTTATTTAACCTTCCCGGGGGCGAGATGGAGGGGGCGGGGGGTGTAAAAGGTGACACTCAAACAAAAACAGCATAACTACATAAAAGCAATGGAACAAAAGTTATGTAGTTAGCGAAAACCATATAGCATAGCAGAAGAACCATTTCCTCTGAACGCATACTTTGTGCTATTTCAAAATTATGTGTGTAGCTAACTACATAGAAACCTACATACTCACGCCTGTATCCCCCAAGGGGTATAAAACAGTACAAGAGTACTCGCGTAATACGGGGGGTAAGAAGTAACCTAACTATGGATATAATAAATAATTTGGCGGAACCCTGGTGACTTTCCCACGGAAATTTTTGAAATACATGGGGGATTGCACTGGATTTTTTTTTCTATAATATTTGCAACAAGTGCATGTTCGGTGGGTACAGTTCAGTGTGCTGGCGGTTTAAAGACCAATAGCCGATACGGTCTACCATAAACCATCCCATATTGTCTTCCTAAAATATGAATGATGATCAAAATACACAATAGTACTAAAAAATTAGGTACCCTACTCCATCGGCTAAGTTAGTACAGATTTTGAATAAAATAATAGATTGAAGTAAGTACGGCGCAGAATCGGTGGCAATGATCCAACCACTTTTTGCTTACTACGTAATTTTTCGCTTATATTAATATTTTGGTGACAGTTTAAGCGTTTAACGAAATCTACATAATTTATTATCATAATCTTCGTACGCGATAAAAGTATGTAGGCCCCGTGACATGTCTGCTCAATCCAATTTTATATCGGGGAAGAACTTTATGTTATTACATAATATCTTATACGTTTGTCTCATTGGTGTTGTTTAGACTTAAAAAATAAAAAAGTTCTAAAATGTTCCAGAAATAAATAAATAAACTTAGTTAATAGTTTCAGTTTCACTTTCAGCCTTTTCTTACTTTTTAACTTTTTTTTATTTTTTCGCACGAACGTAAACCGATTCAGCAATAGATCTGATGCTCATGATCTAAGGTTCTAGTTGTTAGTGACATCTGACATTACCGCTTCGTCGTGCTATAAGCAGGTTTTCTCCGAAGATTTCATTAGTAAAAATAATAGCCTTTAAACTTAAGAAAGCATTGCGTACTAATGAATAAGGCCCTCACTTAAACTGGTCTGTAACGACGGTGTAGGTACTTGTCTAGTGTATAATTAATTACATCGTGAATAAGAAAGATTTTTTTGAGAACAGAAGGAAAGAGTAAGGGTCACTTTAGGCAGATAGTGGGACATCGCGGCGCTTCGAGAAAAATCTCGAGCAAGGAGCATGATCTATAGATCTATCTCCATTCTCCATAAGACTCCGAAACCAGACCAAAACCATAAGATCGATCCTTAAGTTTTAGCCGGTACAACTTTAACTAATCAAGTTAGTAGAGCTCCTCTCGATAGGGCGGCCAAAGGCTTCAATAAATTTATTCTAAGTAATACTTAATTATCACTAAGGTTAAAAGATTTTCACAGTGATATAAGCTTCTAGAGAGGCAATACAAGGTGAGTATCATTTACTACAAATGGCTAAGACACAGAATAGCTAATAGTTTAAGGACATAACGTCAAAGACAATTGCAAGAAATCAAAGACTTGTATCACATTCATTACGAATTAAGGAAACCTTTAACGATGAACAGCTGTTATGTTCTCACATAAAAAACGTACAAGTGTCAGTAACAACGAGGTAAACGCAATTCACCCGTTATAACAATCGATTATTGGTCACTCCGATATGTTCAAATGTTTAAACCAATCAATTCGAAATAATGGAACTAAAACACTTTAGCACCACAGATGCAACATAATATATATTTTATATGACTTGAAGAGGAGGTTTTTAATTCGACTAAATACTGCCTTTTGTGTGTATGTTACGCAATGTCTCCGCCGTTTGTGAACCGATTTCAATAACAATTCTTTGTTAATTGATTTGGTTTAGATAGTCAAGGTTGGTCCTGAGGTGGTGATGAAGAATACAGTTTATTACAATTTGTCATCATTTAGGCATATGTAAGTCGGTGGTACTTTTTTAACAGTTTCAGTTTATTATGCACCTCTACAAAATGGTGTATACAAATCACAAAATATATTAATACTAGCTGCGCCCCGCGATTTCACCCGCGTAAGTCCCGCGTTAATCCAGGTCTCCAACTATCTACATACCAAGTTTCATTGCAATCAGTTCAGTAGTTTTTGCGTGAAAGAGCAACAAACATCCATACATCCTCACAAACTTTCACGTTTATAATATTATGTAGGTCATACAGGAATATGGGTACTTACCAGTCCTTTCATTATACGAGGTTTTCTCCACATAGTTCCCGTATCTAGCATTGCTCAGATCATCGAGTAGGGTGTCCAGCTCGGTCAGGTTTCCTCTTCCACCAGTCCTGCCATAGCCGGGCTGTGGGGCGTTATAGTTCGCCGTGTGACTGCTGTAGGCTGTCTGTGTGTTGCTATAATTTGTTGGCACTCCTTTCTCATACATTGCTGATGTGTTTTGGTATGTAGGCTGTTGGATAAAGAAAAATAGGATTGAGATATTACCCAGTTGGCTTTCAAGAGTTTAAGAATAGGGTAAGAATCCTAATGAATTTTAGGCAATAAGCAGAGTACCTGGCGAGGGTTATTGGCAAATTTTCATTATAGATAGAGCAAATTACGAAAATTTGTTTTTGGAACACAGTAGATTTCTGCTCGGATTGGAGTCACCCGATTGCGGAACTACCTAAACCCTTCAAAAGACCACAATGATTAATAGAACTCTACTCGTGGAGTGCTGATGTTCTGTTGAAGAGTACCTCTATGCTTGCATATACATACAGTTTCAAGAGAAAAAGCAACAAAACTTAGTTAACAGTTTGGAACTGGCATTAGGAAACTGATTTTTGTAGTCGTTAGTAAAATACATAAATTGGTCAAAGAAAGAAATGTCAATTGTTATAGTACCACTTACTATTTTAAAATTACAAAGTTAAAAAACGTATTCAGGTCATTATGGTTAGAATAAGTAACACAGATGATAAGAATCTCACACAAATCGATTGCCCTTTAACATTTTACACGTTCGTATTCGGCGTGGTATGAATAAGGGATCATACTCAAAGATCGTTATTATACATATATAATTATATACACCTAAATTGGAGCTGCCTTACTCATCCACTACGTCTACCCTACTTGGTGAGACACTGCTTTTAGCGTAGTGGTACTTTTTTCTTCTGCCAATCGAGTCACTGACGGATGGATTGGCTGTTTCCTTTGACAATGTCATAGGACACCTTACTGATCCAGTACGTCTACCTTACTTGGTGAGACACCGCATTTAGGGTAGTGAGATTATTTTCTCCTGGCAATGAGGTCAATAGGACATCAATGATGTTGCAACGGTTAACCCGTTACAACATCAACGATGTCCTATTGACCTGATAACTGGCCGACTGGCTGATAATCGGTTATCATCTATTTTTTTTTAAATGTTTTAAATTTCGAGAATTTTGTCAAACAAAAATAAATTTTACGTGAAGTAACAGCGTTTACCTAAGGGCACTGAATGGCAATATTGGTCAATCCTAATCAAGGGCTAGGGCCGATATGGGTGCGAGTGCCTTTCAGCACCGGTAAACAATTATCATTCGTATATGTAGGTACTTGTTTTTCACCTTATTAGTAGAAAAATACTGATTTCAGAGTAACACGATAATATAGAATCAAAGCTAGACAGTTATAGCTTATATTAAAAGTGTTAGCTAACAACGCTACGATGAGAGGCAGTATTCGGTTTCTTTGTCCCATTCAGTGTGCTAGTTTATTTTCTAGTTAACTACTAGAGTTAGCCAAACAAACTATACAGCTATCAAGAGTCGGTATCTACGTGTTTATTTCTGTGTAAATGTTTTATTGCTTTTTTATGATTTATCAGCAACCCGTCCCGGCTTCGCACGGGTAGCAGAGCACATTTTTTCGTTATTATGTGTTAATTTTAGAAGATAGTCATATAGCTTTCCTATATTGTAATAGCTATTATTCTGAGGCATAACTACGTATTACATTGTTTTCATACAACTCTGTTGGTTTACGCAGCGAACGCCAGTAAAACTTCCAGTCGGCATGATTTTTTCCGACATCTTCAATAATCGTCGTCATATTTCAGCAAATTTATACAAACCCCTAATAAATTCTACACCTAAACCTTCCTCATGAATCACTCTATCCTTACGTGAAAACTGTATAAAAATCCATTCGGTACTTTTGCAGTTTATCGCGGACAGACAGACAGACGCGGCGGGGGACTTTGTTTTATAACATGTAGTGATTATGGCACAATGCAGTATTATCGGTTATGTTTTTTTATGGTCGGCCTTGCTGTGGCTGCCAATATACATACTTGTGATAAGGGTTTGAAGCGCAACTTGAGACGTTATTATTATTTAAGTTCTTTAAGCAATAATATGAAATACTTTGAATCTACATTCATAGTAGCGATTAGCTGGTACCTAATATTTATCTTCTGAACATCAGCTTCATCTGTTTCCTACAAACGTAAAACGAGAATTGGCAAGTATCTGCGATGCATCCAAGGCTAATAAATACTGAGAAAACATGATTTTACGTCAACATCATAATATTAATGTTAAGTCTACTTGGAGATATGATTTATGATATCTGTGTTTTGTATATTTCTGTACACGTAAGTATTATATCCGACTGATCTACTGACGAATGCTCTAATTATTTACCCGACTGCTAGGAAAGAAAAAGTTTTTCACAAAATTCTGGGTCTGCATCCCATATGATCTTTATACTCTCGAGGCATCCCAAAGTTTGGAAGGACTTTAACTGTTGGAAGTGTCTATAGATTTGTGTAAACCGCGCGATGTTTATACGGTAGATTTTGTATCTGTCAAACCGAAATGGCGGCAGTAAAATTGCGGTACAGACGAAAATAATATTAAGTATTTATTTTTTACATTATCAGTAAAGTGGTATTTGAAAGAAGAAAAAATATTTCTTACTTTACAGTAATAAGATACGTTTGAGAATAACACACGAAAGTTTTTTTTTATGATATAGGGGGCAAACGAGCAGACGGGTCACCTGATGGTAAATGACTACCGCCACCTATGTGCACTTACAACTCAAGAGTCACGAGTGTGTTGCCGGCCTTTAAGTTTGAGTAGGGGAAGGGTGGAAGAGGGGGAGGGGGGGTCCAGGGTTAGCCCCTCGGTTACCTCACTCACTCGGCGAAAAGCAATGCAAGCATTGCTTCACTGCCGGTTTTCTGTGAGGCCGTGGTATCACTTCGGTCGAGCCGGCCTATACGTGCCGAAGCATGGCTCTCCCACGATTGAAAGTTCAATAAAATTTATCAATAAAAAACTGATTTAAAAATTTAATACCAAGCTTTTTTTAATGTGAGCTGAAAAGGAGGAAACATCACTGAGTTATTATTGTACATGATATCTCGATGGGAAACATGCATGCAGTCATCAACCCGCGTAAATTGGACTCACTTGCTGGTCTTGTTTTAGATGCCGCTGAAAGACCACACACACCATACACTACCAAAACGACCTCCCGGATAAGTCGTTTAAAAAAACGTATTTCGTCAAATCATTTTGAATGAAGTAGTGACATCTATAGCGATTGCGGTGGAAGAGTATGTTGGAAACTTTTCAAGTTTTCCATCGCGTCAAGTTTCCACTAAATAAAAAGAGATGGCGTTACCCACACAATACAACAGCAGGCATAGTGCCCAAAAATAAATTTGTATTTAAATATATGTTTATGAAAAATAGCATTACTTATGATGATAACTAAATAACAACAATTTATATAGCAATTGCAGTGGAAGAGTATTTTGGAAGCGTCTCATGTTTTCTTTTCGCGTCGAGCTGCCGACAAATAAAATGAGATGGCGTTATATGATATGCAATACAATAACAGGCTTAAAGGTAATTACGTAGGCTCGGATGTCTTAATAAAAGCTGTTCCCGGATCCCTCCTACTTAAGGTGCAGTACGGCACACCGTGTGGTTTTAGTTGGTTCGATTCCGACACACCGCCCCACCGAAAACCCTGGTGGGGTGACGGCCCGAGGGGATTTCCACAGGCACAAAAAAAAAGGTAATTACGTAGGCGCGGGAGAAATATACGTCTAAAAAAGTCTCACGAATATTAAATTGTCGTATGTCTTTTATACAAAGAAATAAGGTTGCAAACAAGGACCCACGTACAGGTACCCACGTTGTGGTAAGCTGTCCGCGTAACTTATGAACATAAGAACCTAGGAATGTAGCGTTTTTTTTTACTTTAATTTATACGAGCGAGATATAATAGTGGGAGAGCCATGCTTCGGCACGTATGGGCCGGCTCGACCGGAGTGATACCACGACCTCACAGAAAACCAGCCGTGAAGCAATGCTTCGTTGTGTTTCGCCGAGTGTGTGAGGTTACCGAAGGCATAAAACTTAAAGGCCGCCAAACAGAATGTCTGGGTAAATATTGTAGATACCAACTGCTAGCATAAATAAACTAATAGCTTAGATAAGATAATACTAAATTTATGGTTATAATTCCATACAGGGAGGTCCTTGATAATTTTAAGGTTGCGGATCCTAAGCATACAGCGACATCTATTCTAAGATTTTACATATGAATGAAATTAGTTAGTTATTAACTATTTTGCGACATCATAGAATAGTTTTAACTTCTCGTAGCAAAGAAATGTAGAACTATAGTAACCGATACAGCTCAAAGGAGTAGAAGGAGCTCAAGATGCAAGTAAGATTCCATTAATTGCGTTGCTTAATATTAAAACAGTAGCAGTTTAACAATAAATGTATGAATGTAAATAATGTAACAATACAAACAAGCCATTCTAGTCTGTTATTTAACGATTACTAGTTGTTCTTGAGGACCAGAGCACTATGCCACGGTTTGTAGGTCAAGATTGCATTACTTACGAACAACGCATGAATATATATATTTAAACGCAATTTCTCGGTAGGTTCCATTATTTTTAATGGATGGATTTCTTACAGACTAAATTACATGAAATGCGTCTTTGTCATACAAAATATTTGTCTGTTTCGTTTTATTCGCAACATGTATGCGACTAAGTTGCGATTTTGGGTTGAATTTCAGAGCCGTGCAATTGTTATTGGGTCTTTTTGTTCAGGTTCACCATTTGTTTTTATACTTTCAGTGCTCTTCTTTAGCATGGGTAACTGACTTACCAGGTATTCGAAGCTAGCTACAATTTCTAAGTAGTGTAAATCATCGTTGAAACATTTCAGTCGGGTACTTAACACTATCGAATCACTAATGGTTAAACTGTCAGAATAAAAAACCATTGATTTTCTATCTTTTAACTATACACAGATAATGATACACGCAAACTCTCGAATCTTGCTTGTTACTGTAATTGCGAAGAATTTAATCTGTGGTGTAGTTTCAGTAACCCATTCATTTATAGTTTGGATACTAGATTTCTAAACATAAATACATGCTTGTGGTCCTGGAGTGCATAACTTAGAAATATTATCTTTTCTACTTTGGAGTCATCGCGGTTTTTTTTACTTGTTCTATACTGTTCTGCGACACGGCAAAAAAAAACGATTGAAGCAAACCACATGGGGTAACATCTCGGCTTTGCAGAAGAAACATATAACTAGCGTTACTAATGTTTATAAGCATTACTGTTATATTTCAGCGGCTGAGTAGCATCCTCATCGCGTCTGGGTCTTCTTATATGGCAACATTTAAGTGATATAATAACTGCTGTTGCAAATTTAAACAGGTAATGATCTCTTAACATCGTTCTTGTTTGAAACTTTAGTAACATGAAAAATGTATTTTTGTATTATTATTAAAAAGTCACCAGTACCACCACCACACAGTATTAAGAACGATTCATATCATCTTACATGACTACAAAGGCGTTAAAATTAGTTCCACGTGTTTTTGGAGCACATGTAATTACTCAGTTTAAACTTACCGAAGCAGGTTTGGTATAATCCGACGATATATTCCTAGACCCATTGATAGATCCGTATCCAGTTGATGATGGTGAATTCAGACTTCCTCCTGGAGAGCTCATGCGGCCAGGCGAGCTTCCCCTGCCGAGCGGTGAGCTAGTTCGGCCAGGGGAAGTAGTTCGTCCTCCAGGGGAGCTCCTGCCACCCGGACTGCCAACGCGGGCGCCAGGATTTATTGAATTCTGCAGGTCAGCGAGCAGCGCATCTGAAAGCAAGTTAATATCACCATGAATACGGAGAGAGCAACGTCGATGTGAAGTTGATACGAAGGAAGTAAAGTTAGCTATTACATAGATAACTAATGACTAGTCAGTATAAACAGGTAATAAAATACGAAGCCAAGGGCTCATATTGCAGGCTGGTGGATCTTCAATAGGCTTGAAATGTATTACTTTAGATACCTGTACTATTATGTATTCTGTGATTTAGATTAGATAGAAACAAACCGCAATAAGAACATACTCCGAAAACATCTCAAAACATTATATTCTTGGATCCTTATATTATTTTGGTAGACAAAAAGACTTAATAGCTTCGTTGATTTCTGTTCAAATTGGAATCGAATGTCTAGGGAAATAAGAGTTATTTCCCTAGGCAGTCGATTCTTTCAGAAGACCGCGGTTAACCGGGTCGACCCAGTGCCACATTCTGCTAGAGTATGGCGCTGATTGACTGAAGTCTTCCGAATGTCTGTAAGTGAGCCCGCCACTAATAGACATTTAACATGTACAATGCCAAAAATGTGTGTCACATATATTATTACTATAATGTTATTTTCGGTTTAAAGAACTTTATTTCTCATTAGGACAATCGTCACTTACATGAGAACAATATTTAGCAAATAATATTAATATTATCCCGGTGCGGGTTTTCAAATTGTTTATTGTACTTTCCTTTATTGTGTTTTCCCTTTTGTGTTTAGTACCAAACTATAAATAATGACAAATGTTTGAAAAAAAACAATAATGGAATAGCATTATCTAATTGTTAATAGAACAAAAAAAAAACACTAGACCGATTTAAAATTCTGTTTTAAAGAAACAATGCTGATTATGTCTCATTAAAATGAAAAACCTATTGAATATTTAAGCCTTTTCTTTTTTCTGCAATGAAATTGAAGAACATTTGGCATTTTTAGGTTTCATACGTCGGAATGAAAAAAAAACGGAACCCTTGCAGGATCACTAGTGCGTCTGTCTGTCCGTCTGTCACAGCCAATATGCTCCGACTCTACTAAACTGATGGCTACCGGGCTATGAAGGTGAATTTTGGTACACAAATCACTTTCTGTGACTTGGGTCACAGATGTGCAACGTAAATAAATTAATTTTGAATGACATGTGGGAATCACTTTTAAAGTCCAAATAAGAAGAAAAAAATGGAAACTGTACCGTGTGACATAACAAACGAAAGGAATTATAGTGAGGGTCTCAAATATATTTCTTTTATAGTTTTAAGATTAATAGTTTTAAAGTTTTTTAAGAATAAAGATTTACCGATAAGGGACCTTACCTCCGAAACTAAATAAAATAAAATTTTGAGAAAATACAGAAAATAGTTTTTTAAATATAGATTACAGGAAAACTTAAGAAGTCTGTGGTCTTCAAATAACATGGTGAATCTCACAATATTATCCGTAAGTATGTTTAAAAAATGATCTTGACTTGATTAATGATAGGTATAATAATATTAGATGATGAGTATAGTTGTGACTAATTATGTATATTTATTTATAAATGAATTGACATGCTATAAACAATTATACAATGTAATTAATTTAATCTATAATATAAAACCATCTGTGTCATAACTATTTGCATGTTAAAAATATGAAAAATGTGCTGAACTATTGTAATCCTTGATTTGTGACCTATGTACTTACCACATTTTACTGCAAATAATGATATTCTATTCTATTCTAAAAAATGGTAAGTAGATAGGTCATTTTCATCGTACGTAACCACGCGAGTTCAGCTCACACTTGGCCGGTTTTATTTTCTCTAGAACCACCTGTTTTCATTATCCTACTTACTTTAAACATACTGTAATTATATTATTATAATCAATATATATAAAAATCAATACCACTTTTCGTTGTAATTTTATAACTCAAGAACGGGCTCATCTATCCAAACCAAATGTTTAGGCTTTGTTCGGACTATTTAGTAGATGGTTTATGTGAAGTTTGCACAAAATCGGTCGAGCGGTTCTTCATTTAAAATTTACAAGAGCGGACGAAGTTGCGCGGGGCAGCTAGTAATATATTAATAAATATATTGGTGTAAACGGTTAGGTTAAGGTGTCGTGGTCACGAGATATGTTATTTTAGTTTGATAATGCCTTCTCTAAATAAAGTTATTTTTTTATTCTTAAACCTGCTGGCAGCAAGGTTGTATGTTTACTTAAACGTCTACTTGTGTAAGATCAGATGATTCAAGTAGGTGTTTAACTTTTCACACAGTTATAGCTAATATATATATATTTCCAATTAGCAAAGCGGTGATCTTTGATTTCCAGCATTAATTTATATTACACAACGCTCTTGACATTTAATGCAAAGAGGCTATCAGAAGCATAATTGGATATACATATACAACGGTGACTTTTCAAGTGCAAAACAATTTTCTTGACCTTTAAATATTTATTAAAACAATCTTAATAGGTATTACTAAAATAGAGAGAGAACGAGAAACAGACCACTATGGAGACGTTTTATGAGCATCTGTCTGTTTTGGCTGTGGTAAACTAATAAAATTTTATGAAATACAAGTTTGCTGTCGGTTTTGTTTACACGAGGTTTGTAATATCAAAATAATAGTTTTTTTAAGCTCATACAGTTATTTGAACGATATGATGGCTAAAAATCATTTTTTAAATTTTTTATCTGTCTGTCTGTTTGTTTGTTTCGGCTAATCTCCGAAACGGGTGGACCAATTTCCACGGGACATTCACTGGCAGATAGCTGGTCAAATTCAAATTCAATATCTTTATTTCATAAAAAATTGTTCATCAGTTATTCGAAATCGTCAATTTAAAAAATAGTTATTATAATTTAAGGTTATAGATGGGTGTTTTAAGGGATAGATGTTATAAGGAGTAACTTAGGGTACTTTTATTTTGGAAAAAAAAATGTGTACATGCGAACGAAGCCGCGTGGCAACTGCTAGTTACCTATAAAATACACAAGTGAATTTTTTAGTAATATTTCTTCCTATTATTATTATATTATATTAATAGATGTGAAGGATAATGCTTCACATATATTTATATAAAAGCCACATAATTAGAGCGAACAAACAAAACAGATTAAATTAGTGACATCATGTTTTTGCGAGCAGAACGGGGTACTGTTAATTGGATGCAATTATTATTATGGCACCAAGCGATTATTTGTAGTGCACCACAGACAGCTTTATGCTATTGTATGTCTGTATAGGCCGACATCATGATGATCATTTGAATTTAAAATATTTTGGAATGCGCAATTTTTTGTTGTTTAAAATTTAATATACAATAATTATAGTTTAAAAAACTAAAAAACACGCTTTTATAGAAAATTCAACTTAAAAAAAAAAAATTAATCGAATTATTGCATTGTCATCGGTCTTTGACAGGTGTGCAAAATTTGAATGAAATCTGGCCGTTTAAAGTGGGTCAAAATCGCGCCCAAAGGAGTCGGTTACAAACATACAAGTGAAGCTAATATAAAGCGTGTAAAAATAAGTTAGTCTGTTAGTTTTTTTTTTGTATAATTATTACTATCCTAATGCCTTTTTATTGGTTTATTGTAATACTAGCTGCGCCCCACGGTTTCACCCACGTAAGTCCCGATGCCGTGGGAATATCGGGGTAAAAAGTAGCCTATGTGTTAATTCAGATCTCCAGCTATCTACATACCAAGTTTCATCGCAATCGGTTCAATAGTTTTTGCGTGAAATAGTAACAAATAAACATCCATCCATCCATCCATACTCACAAACTTTCACCTTTATAATATTATTAAGATTTTATCATTCCTATATAATTTAATGATAATAATATTTTGATAAATAAAACAGACATGCCATTTTATTTTTATTTTGCAGTTGACATTTCCTTAATTTTAATTTGATAAATTATTCTAATTCTTGGTATTTGTTATTACTTTTATATTTTAATATAATCAAAAAATCAGTGCATGTGGTATTAACCTGTAAATAACTGGTACACTTGTTAATATTGTTATAATTCTATAAGTTGAAAAATGTATTGTGTAAGTAGGTTGACCAAATAAATAACGCAAAGGTGCGTAGTACGTTTTTAAAGAACTACCCCAATACAATTTCTATTTATTTCTAAATTAACAAAAAATTAAACTGACGAAAGAAGAAAGGAACTGAAAAATAAACTTGTTAGCCTAACTAAACTCCTACACAAATGTAAATACCTAAATAATTTTGATTCGGAGTCGAATTAAAAAGGTTTTATTTTTTAGTTTTTTGTTGCTAAAATAATAAAATACAGGTCTCCATCATGTTGTAGTACCATTAGAACTACATAATATACGGGTGCTAAGTTTCAACAAAATCGGTTCACAGGTGAAAAGTCAATGGGTGAACATCATTCGTTCGCTATTTTTTTTTCCTTGGGGTTAAAATATTTATTTGAAATTTAAATGGAACCAACTTCGAATCCATTGATCGCGTTAATTTCTAACTACTATAAATGGATGGATAGATGTTTGATACTCAATCACGCCAGAACGGCTGAATGGATCTGGATGAAACTTAGCACAAAGATAGACTATAGTCTGGAATAGCACATAGGCTCTTTTTATCCCAAAAAAATGTACAGCTTCTGATCAAAAAGCAACAGCTAGATATATATTAATATGCAACCGTTATTAGTGGTCTATTCCACCCTAATCCCTCAAGTAAATCCACCGGGGGATTCTTTTCCACAAATTATTCCACTCTAATCCACCGGTGGATTTGTATCTACTTTTAGTTCCAATATATACGACTGTGTCGATTGTCGGTCTCGGTTGAACCAAGCTCGAACTATTTCTAGACTGAAATTCATATTTGCAAGTAGATTATGATATGCATGTTGATTTAAAACAGTACACCATTACAGCGGAAGCTACGCAATGGTATATCCTCATTAGTATCTATAGACCACTATCACAATATTTTGGTAATACATTCTTTGATTAAACAGACAACGAAAAATTCAGAAAATGTACGTGAACTATTACAAAATTCAAAATCAAAATGATACAATTTAATAGGAATGTTGAGAGTATTGTGTCTTGTAATCGAATAGAAAGACCAATATACAAGCGACAGGCTGAGATACATAGCTTTCCTTTAAATAGTTTTATTTTTTATTTTTAGATCAATATTGACAGTAACTTATCGACAAAAAACTAAACAGAAGTAAATTCTAAACGGAATGCCAACAAGCTCACACATTGCGACACTTTTTACACGACTTTCCAAAAAAAGGAGCGTAATGTTTTCAGAATGAATGTATGTATGTATGAATTACCATTACTTATGAATTCCTGAACAGATTTTTATGTATGGGGTATCGTTAGAATCCTTACATCATCCCGAGTAGCACTGGCACCAGTGATGTACGGCGCCATATTAAAATGTAAAAAAAATATTCAAATCGATTTTAGGCAGGGTAGTCGAGTTTTTATTTTTTATAATTACTAACTTGTTTTTATTTTTTGTACAGCAGGCAGGATATAACGCAAAAACCAACCAACCAACATATTTTAATAGCAGCAATACCACATAATCGTCCTACTCTGTTAAATTTCATTAAATGTTAATTACAGTAGGATTCAATATATTGAAAATGCAAAAATTGGTCGGTTAAATCGGTGCAACAGTTTGGACACACGTCATACAGGAGTGAACTTCGAATAACTCTCATTTTACGTCTGGATTCAAGAACTTATATACGACTAGCAGCGCCCCGGTTTCACCGTAAGTGCCGATGCCGTTGGAATATCGGGATAAAAAGTAGCCTATGTATTACATCCAGGTGTCCAGCTATCTACATACCAAGTTTAATCACAATCGCTTCAGTAGTTTTTGCGTGAAAGAGCAACAAACATCTATACATCCTCACAAACTTTCACGTTTATAATATTAGTAGGACTAGCTTCCGCTTCGCTGAATGTTGATTTTGTCAATCAATTCAATATCCCCCCAAGAACAGTACTTTTTATTTTCTGGATGAAAGGTACCCTATGTGACAAAATTTCATGATCATCGGTTGAGCAGTTAAGGCGTGAAAGCGTAACAAACAAACAAACTTACTTCCGCATTTCTAATATCATTATTTTTCTTTTTTTTTTTTCTTTTAAAATACAACTCCCGCATTAGGAATATTCCTGTGTCGTGGGGGACTTCACAAACATATAAACAACGGACACAAAGAACACCTAGACTTGGGACAACTATTTGTGGATCACACAAATTCTTGTCCCGTGTGGGATTTGAATCCACAACACTCGGCGCGGCGTAGTGGCGGGGCGACCACTTAAACCATTGCTCCATCCGTGCAGTCAAAAATATATCAAGTCACGTGGGTCACACATTACTAGTATTATTATATTAATTAGGATTGTTGTATAGGAAAACTAAACAATAACGTATTTCAGAAATCATTTCTCATTCCGGTTCTAGTTATGTAACATAATATATTATTTATAAATTTCTGTATTTTCCTATTGGAAACGGTAAACAATAGTTTAGACTTTAATAGCGAAGCGGATAATTGAATGTTTATATGTAAATATAAATGTTTGTATTAACAATAATAATAATTTTATAATTAATATTATTAATTGTTTAGAAAAATAAATATTAATATCCTTTCGTTTATTTCTTCTCTAATCAGCCAATTGACAAAAGTGCACGGCTGTTGCTTTCTTAAATTGTTCACGTTAGGGGCCAATCTTCTTCAATTATTACACATATTTTTTTCTAGGTCATAATCTTTTCTGAATTTGCGTATGTATGATTTATATTTATATATACACACATAAAAAGTCAAAGTAACACGCATCATTTACAGACACTGCATGTTATTTTATTTTTTTCTTAGCAAAGTAGATTGGTATACAATCTTTTTGCTCTCGGAAACATAATATACTGGCTGTTTTTAAAAATAGAAACTTTTCGATTGTGTTTTGTTTTCATTAATATAAAAGCTAATAATTTTTTCCCGATATTATGTGTTTTCGTTGCTTGATAAATTTGGTATTTATCTCACTTTTATCATTTTGAAATACACAGTTTTTGAAAAAATTGAGTGGTGAGTCATTTTTTATGTCATGGAGCGACATCATTTGACTGCTGATGAAATGCAGGAGGAATGCTACAAGCCGGTACAAATCAGTCCCAGTTAACTCGGCGTATTGGTATCAATAGGAACGTGATTTGTCATCTTTGGCAGCGTTATGTTAATACAGGAGATCCTGCTGAGCAGCACCCAGGACGTGGAAGGAGTACAAGACGTCAGCCGATGTTAACCGCCCGGGAGATAGGTTTAAAGCTATAATTCTTAAGCGGTGTTGTTGTTAGCCACCAAACCGTGAGAAATAGGCTGCATGAATACGGCCTATGAGCACGACGCCCAATTAGGTGCCCACCTATACGCCATGGGAATCGCGCCCGTCGAAACAAATGGTGTAGGGAACACTTGACATGGACCCAGGAGCAATATGATAAAATTTTATTTTGCCGTGAGTTCCGGTTTAGATTTAGGCCTGATACGAGAAGGGTAAGAGTGAATCGTCGTCCCGGAAATGCTGAACGGCTGAGATGCGTCCAGGAAGTGCACCCTTACAGTGGCTCCACAGTGAAGGTATGGGCGGATATTATGAAGAACAGACGAACTGAACTAGTTTTTGTGGATGGCAATATGAACGCTGAAACTTACGTTGAAGATGTCCTCGGGCCTTATGTTCACCCATTTGCACAAAGTCTTCGCTCAGAATTCACGCTGATGCATGACAATGCGTGTTCGCACACAGCTCGGAGGACCAGAGAGTATTTGGCAATGGAAAACATCCGGGTATTGCCGTGGCCTGCACAATCGCCAGACCTCAATCTCATCGAGCACTACCACCAGAGTGTTCTAGAGATCCTGGAGTGTCCACAACCCAACAATTAAAAGACTTGTTTAAATTCCACTTTGTATTGAATTACCGAATAATTAAAAAAATGTCGTTATATAATTTTATAAAACATGAAATGTTTAATTTCGTTTTACCTTTTTTGATGTGTGCATTTTAGTCTGTATTACATTTATTATTGTTCTTAGTATTTTTCACTGCCAATTGAATGGAACTGTCATTTTAAAGAAAACAAAATAAACTCTTTCAGAAAGCTGTGTAAAATAAAACATATCTAGAACATTTGTTTTGCATAATTAAAAATTTGCACATTTCCTGCGCAAGCGCACCCGACCAATACAGTACAAGACTCGTTTGTCAGAAACTAGTTTGCTTTTCGGAGTTCAACGCCTTCTAAAGCCATCATAAAAGAATACTCTACATCAAATGTGTCCTAAGTCCTAACGAAGACACGAATTAATGTCGTAACCTCTTATCGGTCACTTGCGCAAATTGCTTACCATAGATAAGAAATTTCACAATGTCTTACTATAATGAAGCCTTTATACATGGGTGGCATGATAAAAAAATAATGACTGCCTTCGATGTTACGAATCGGTTTTCTGCGGTTTAAATAATGGGTTACATCATAATAGTCAATAGAAAATAAATGATTCAGTGTGTTGACTCTGAATCATTTATTTTCTGTAACAGTTAAATAAATATGCAAAAAAGAATAAGGCGCTGAAATCTAAAGCAGTGTCATCAAATAATATAATATAAAAGTACCTAATCCGTTACAGACTTGATACACTTCAGCATAATCACATTCGACAGGTGATGGAATCTTGCGAGGCTTAATGATTCTTCCGTAAATATCATCGTTCACTTTATAATGAGCCATTTTTTTAAATTCTAAATTAAAGCCTTCTCACTTTCTATATGGGTATCACTTAAACACTTTTTTGTTCACAAGAAACTGGTCGGCGAAATCGCGAGGAACGCCATAAACGAACAAAAAAGTTTTCGCCTCAAGGGCGAAGGAAGGGATTCTAAATTTAAATATATCTCCTTTGCCCTCGTGCGTGCAAGCGCGGGCGACTCTCTTATGGACTAATGCGGTACTGATTCAGCTCGGCAAGCGCACACCGCAAAAATCGCTCACGGCCTAACACATTGTTAACATAAATATTTGTGATTCTTTAATCGTCTGTTTGTACTAGGTAAACTAGCGCGGAGAGATGAGGTCACGAATTAGTATTTTGGTCTTGTCAGTGGCGTATTAGGACAATGCACAATAAATCCGTTATTGAACTAATAGGTAAAACGTAAACTAGTTAACGTTAATACTATTCAGCGCTGAATGTGCTTGAGGGTAAGCAACATCAATGAACTTGCTGACGAGACGCTGCTACTTTGATAATGGTTTAAGGCGTCATAAGATGACGTGTCTACCATGGAATTTGTCTGCTGACTCTCTTGGACCCTTCGTGTATTTCAATTTGTTGTTGAAAGGTTATACTGATTAGTAAGCCCTTTAGGAATTTAGTGGCAGTTGCTTGGATAAGCAGTGCTTTGGTGACGCGTTGTACAATTTATACTACTGGCGTGTTGAGGTACTAAGTGCGATTCCCAGGTCGGGCAGTAACAGCTATTTTGACAAAGAAGTTTGGTGCTGTTTAAATAAGGAAATTAGAGCTAAATCCACGTAGCCGTTTACCTATATGTAGGTATATGTATACATAAGTAGTAGTTTTTTTTTAATTACTGGTCTCATATCATGAGTAAGAGTTAGTCACTTTGTGTGGATCTATACTAATATTATAAAGCTAAAGAGTTTGTTTGGTTGAACGCGCTAATCTCAGGAACTCCTGGTTCGAATTGAAAAATTATTTTAGTGTTGGGCTTTGATTATTAACTCGTGTTGGGTAGCCCATTTATCGAGGAAGGCTATATAACGACAGGCTACGATCAATACGACGAAGTTGCGGCGGGTCAGCTAGTATTAAATAAAAATAAAACAAATTTTATTTCTCTAATTAGATGGATATAACGTCACCGTACGCATGTCTTTCTGTTTTAGTACGTGGAGCGCATTTAAATCTCAAAAATAATAGAGAATTGGATGCATCAGTTGAAAATGATTCATCAGTTTAATACTTATATATACTGTATTACAATTATTATACATATAATCGAGGTACAGACAGTACATCCAATTTATTTTCCTGTAGTCATCTCATTACTCAAGCACCTGTAACTAAAACTATGTTAAATGTCGATCTACAACATTGCTATTACTTTACGCCCAGGCGCTCAAAGCTAGGTCAAAGAAAACAATAATATAATTATATTGTCTTATCGATATAAACCTCAATGTATTGTTACTTTTTTACAGTTTAAGGTAACAAACAAGCATGCGGTTCGGTTGAAAGAAAGGTGTCACTAGTGCCTTTTAAAAACCTATTAATGCCCTTTTTAAAAACCTCACTGCATTATACATCATTGCAGAAAGATCACATTTTTGTGCGAATTTAATAGTGTAAATTATGAATTTAGGACTTTGTGAATTGTTGACAAGACCAAGGCCGAGGCAGATGCCCAGAGATTTGTAGATAATTCTGAACTTACAACTTAAGACAAAAAAGGCTGTAGATGTTGAACTTGCGACTAAGAAGCAAACTTGGACCGGCTGTGAAATAGCAGTAGTTCACAGCCGATCCTACTTTGCTTTCGTACTGTTAATCAGTCTTTAGTGACTGTAATCAACCGTATCTTCTAGGGTCTCCTAGGTCTTACAGTTCTGTACATTATTAGTGATCTCAGTATTTAATTTTCGTTAGAGATGGTAAGAAAGATGTCCTGGAATTGAGAGCATCAGTAAATGATTTAATAATGGGATTAAATTGTAGAAAGTTTATTAGCTTCCATGTTGCATATCTTAGAAAGAAACTTAGTTTAGTAAGCTTACATAACTTAAACCAGGGATCCGAAATCGATTTGAGTCCCTAATTTAAAAAATACTATTTACTTATTTGCTCACATACCGATAACATGATTTTATTGTTTTAATTATGGCTGTTCGGTAAAGAAAGGTATATTGGTGATATATGTAATTAGCTGATATCAACGACAAAAAACGTGTTAACTAAACGCAGGAAGGGTGTACTGCAGTGCGTAATTTATGCCTGTCAACTTAATGTACTAACGCTGTTTCTTGTATGTGCTTGTATAGCTATCTGTGTGGTATTCTTCCTAAAGAATATAGAAGAAACAGATATCACTAAATTACTTACATCACCAATATACATTCCTTTACCCTATTTTATCAGCAGTAGTTGTTATTTTATATGTTTATCAGCAGTCTGGTTACTATGGTACAGGCTCTGCCTAGTTTGGGATGAGACGGCAGTGTGTGAGATGTGTGGACTTATTATTATTAGTATAATTTTTATTATGTATATATGACATAGAACTAAGATCTGTTGCAATGAACGGAATCATCAGTTAAGGCCGATTTAAAAAATATTTATAAAAAAAAAACTAGGCATATCTTCGAAATAACGTAATTTAAGGTTGATTTTTTAAATAATATAAAAAATCTACAACAGATATGATAGATAGATTTATTGCACACCATGAATAGGATACAATCATGAAAATGAAATACATTAAAAACAGTAGTAAAATGGGGGCCATATGTAGATTGCCGGCCGAAGTTTAATTTTTTTAATTCGCTTTGTATTTGCAATTTGTCTGTTGTCGAAAATGTTGTTGGATGTTGGATTTATTACTCACATGTTAGGTTTGTCTTTGGTCACTTTCTCATTCTTTAATTACTAAGATGGTACAAACATGACAGCACATTTTTTATTTATCTTTAGAACACATCACATGCTTTGGTGCAAAATGAAGTTTCTTGTCTTAAATATTATCATTTAATTTTGATTGTAAACGTAGTGAGTACCTAAGCTACCTAAACGTTCGTTATTCTTAATTGTTTCGTATTAACCTTGTTATTAACGTGAATGTTTTGTTACATTTTCTTTAATCTTTCATCAAATACAACAGCGGTTAGTGAAAATAAAGCTAAAACGCTATTATGACTTTTTTATTGTCTGTAAGCTTTCACAACGTAAATCGGGATTTACCTACCTAATCGCTGTATTATTTACAAGATACGTTACTTTTTGACGTGACAACGTCTTATAAATTGGTTTGCCGGGTGACACTTCAAGAAACTGCGTTACGCTCCGCTCACGTTATGCGCTCACAATGAGAGCGAGTGAGAGGCACGCGTCCCTTCCACTCGGGCATGGTTAGCCCGCCTAAGAGCGAGAGAGACAGACATAAAAAGTGAAAGGCACGCGTCCCTTTAAATATAATTCTTTGTATAAATAAATGTTTTAAATTGTTACTATTATTTCATCCTTCTTCCTACTATACGAATGAATATTCACATTAAAATTATTTTACCACTCAAAGTCGTTGTCACGTAAAACTTTCGCCCGTATACCGACTTTACAGGCAACCAATTTTTTAACCAGATTTTTTTTAGGTCAATAGTTATAATATACACAAGCTTGTTGTAATAAGATAATTTTCATTTATCTAATTTTTATACCACTAACCACCACACAATCAACCCGATAATATATTGTCGGCGGCGTTGATTGGTTGGATATAATAGATTTGTTTTTATTTCTGCTTGTGAGTGGGGTCATTGGTAGGGCTGCCATCCGTCCGGGTTTCCCCGGATTTGTCCTAGTTTAGAGGGCGTCCGGGCGGGGTTTTCAAATAGCGTCCGGGTAAAACCTGGACACTCTGTGCCAGAGGACAATTATAATTCTACGATGAATCGTTAACAAGCTAAAAATTTAAATGGAATCGGCCTTTTTTGTAAGGTGTCCGGGAAAGAATCTCGATTTCACCTATATGTCCGGACTTTTTTTAGTTTTTGTCCGGCGTCGGCAATTTAAGTGATGGCAGGCCTAGTCATTGGGGACAGAGATCCATATGCAATACGACGTTAGTTGAGGTGCTTCCTCAAACTGGCGAACTAAACGCAAGGGCATTTAGAGGCGTGTCAGTATAAGTGGCCGGATCTCAAAATCATAATAAATGGTAAGAACTTAAAATCATTAGGATCCAGAATATAAATATTGCAACCTTCGAACATCATTGATAATGATAATGAAACATTTAAATACCACAAACCTAGTTCGCATAAGTTGTTACTTGTACGCTATTCCTTGAAATAAGCTTTATAAAACATTTTTAGCTTATTTGAAGAAGCTAGGGGTTGTTTTCGCCACAGTATTGTAAAGGATGGGATTCAAAAGCTCAACTACTTGGTCGAAAGTCCCATGCCTTAGCCTTTCCGTAACTGCAGTTTTTATAAACTAAAACATACTACGTATGTAATTAATTATTGATTTGATATCGGCTGTTAATGAACAGACACGCACATAAGTGCAGAAATAGACGAATGATGTTTTGCATCATGGTAGTTAATAACTCGCTAGGATTCTATTCGAAATGCAAAATCTAAGGTTGGTTTACAACAAATACTTAATTTATTAGTAACCAAATATATATAATAAATTAAGCTCAGTAAGCTTACTGTTAAATGCAAATAATACGTCAGAAATAAAAGCATATTATAAATATCAATGAAGAAATGAAGACCAAACATTTTCAGACTTACATACCAAGTACCTTTTTTTGTATTATTGTAAAAAATATAATTCCTTGCCTTGATTTGTCTGAAGTTTGGAGTAAAGAACTTCCGTACTTTTGTGTTTACGTATTCAAATAATACAAGTTAATTTAAAATAGAAACAAAATCAAAGAAGATTAAATTTCTGTGATTATATTGTACTGTTTACCAAAGGTCGGCTCAAAATAGGGAAACGACGACGTGACACGTCGGGAAAATTGGCTCAAGGGCTTTTGCGGTAAGCAAAGTAACACAGGTTACGGTTATTAAAACTAATTTGAACTGAACATTTTAGATATTAATATATTTTTTTTTTTATCATCAAAACGTGTATACCTCTGACGATTTACAAATATAGTTAAAAATTATGAATCGGATCTGTGAATACAAGGAATGCACATAAATTTATTTGTGCACATACCACCGCTTACATAAATTTTGAGTTAATATAATGTTGAAAAGGTACCGGACGTCGGTTCTAAGCGGCTACCCGAAGGGGATGATTGCGCTTGTTGGTTTGTCACTTTGGACAACGACCGTTGCACTAGCTTGGCCATGACACAGACGGAATTTCAGACAAAAGCAGTAACTTATGAGTTGAGAACTTATAATACTCGTACACCGTTGTGGACCTGCGGGAAACCATGGTCATTTATAGCTTCTTGAGACCAAAATTATAAAACATATTACTACTCATTAAGTTAATAGGGCGATTGGAACGAGCTAGACGTGTGGACGTGCACGTGCCATGTTCTTACAAAGTACTTACAAAGGCAAATAAAATTATCCATGGTAAAAGTGAATGCACAACGCAGTAGTAGCAGTTTAAGTTTAACTAGTGTGATTAAAGATGATTGTATACCACGAAGAAGTTCAATTACCCATGGTTTATAAGAACAAGAGACTACCCGTTTAGGTTTATACTTATAGTTTAGATTTTAGCAACGCACATAATACAAGTCGCAGGTTCACCTATTTAAGACGCTAAAAATAAAAAAAAACAGGCACTCATAACATTTCGAAATTGGAAATGGAATATTTCTGCGACATCGATATTCTTTATAAATAAATATATTTATAAAAGAATTTATAAATAGATTATAAAGACTTTATAAATAAATATATATATATATATAATATAAAAGAACTATTCTTTTCTACCATATAACTTTATTTTTCTTGCAGATCAATGAACTCGCGAGTCGCTAGTCGAGCGGCACCAAGTCGTACCAAACGTCCAGTCTGTGATTTTCTACAATTTGTTATTACTATTACTATCAACTTGCTGACATTTTCAATATTTTTAATAAGGATTCCAGCAACCTATTCAGATCAAATTAACATTGTAAAAACTTGAAAAAAAATGTATACAATTTATGCATCAATTAGTAGATTAAGAATTGTCTCTGGATAGATCTCATGTTACTGCTCCGCGATTCGTATAAAGTCGTTATACGATTGTTATAATATTTTGTATTCTATGGTTATAATTATAATATTTATATACGTTTGTTGTGGCCGGTGACCTATGTAGCGCGGCGGTAAACCATACGACTGCTACGCTGTTACGGGTTTGATTTCCGATCAGTGCAAATACTTGAGTAGAATATGTCTTTGCAGGTCAAGATGTTTTTTTACTTAGTAGAAGAGCTTAATAAGAATATCTATATTTATAAAAATGAACCCCTATTCCCTTAACCATAACGTGAAAACGACTTAATTGATTTCGTTCATCTTTTTTTTTTGTTTTCTAATACTTTGTAGAAGGTTCTTACTTAACGAAAAATTAATTAATTTTAATAAGATTTTACCAAAATCTCCACGCGAACGAACTCGCCGGCAACAGCTAGTTAGTTATATTTGACCAAAGTAGTCTTAATTTTTTTTTTAAATCTAACTATTGACGCGTATAATATTCTACTAATATTATAAACTTGAAAGATTGTGAGGATGTACGGATGTTGTTACTCTTTCACGCAGATACTACTGAACCGATTGCGATGAAACTTGTTATGTAGATAGCTGGAGACCTGGACCTACTTTTATCCCGATATCGGTGAAACCGCGGGGCGCAGCTAGTAACCAATATAGCTCAAAAGTTATTTATCCTTACTATACTACTATGTATATCTATGACGATCGAGCCCCGTGGCGTAGGTAGAAAGGCTGATGATGCTGATACTACACTTTAAAATATTTATTAAAGACTATACGGTTTTACTAACGTTTGTATTTCGGGGATGCCCGACTAGTTTCGGATCCGACAGAGGCCCTTTTTCAAGGAGTGAAGCGTCCTGTCGCGACGTTGTCAGACGTCACACTCACTACAAACGTGAGTACGAAAGTTTTTACTAGAACTTTTAAATATGTTCCTTGTCCAGGATTTACTATACACTTTTCAAAGGGAGCAGCAAATGCGCTAACCATTTATAATTAACAATAACAGATACGGCAGTACAGTAGGTAGTAAATTGCCACCAGATAGATCATTTTGCGGTCCCAACCGCAGTCCGCAAGGTTATCTGACAGTTGACACCTTGCCTTGGTCAACTGATACCAATACTTTCGATTGTTCTTCGCTATGACCAAGAACTATACCTCGATTACGCTCGATACAGATTCTGCTGTATTTATATTAAACATTCAAATGTTGTTTGCCATTATAATTACAAGTTTTCAATAGCATAGCTGACTATAGATAAGATAAATTATTTTAACAGTGCTTATGGATTTTAGTGGTAATATAAGATTTTGAAATAAATAGATTTACTGTTATTTTTAATCCCCGACGGAAAAAGAGGGGTGTTATAAGTTTGACGTGTCTATGTGTCTGTCTGTGGCATCCTAGCTCTAAAACGAAAGGACTGATTTAAGTGCGTTTTTTTTGTTGTTTGAAAGGTGAGTTGATCGGGAGTGTTCTTATTTATAATTCAAGAAAATCTGTTCCGCCCTTTGAAGATCATCAGCTCTAATCGTTGAAGGGATTTTCAAGTCGGGGGTATTTTAAATTAATTAATCATATTAAGATTGTTATCATTTTTAATAATCTTAAAATCAAACATAAAAAGTAATGACTTGACGATAGCACAGTGTGATTGTCCAAGGTTGCTATTTCATAAAGTTCTACAGAAAGTTCAGTTTTGACGTGTACTTAAAATGAAACTGTTTTAACTTTGCAATCAAGTACCGTATTGTAATATTGTATACAATGTTTTTATATATGTATGTAGTTAAGAATTACCATTCGTTTTAGTTCTCTCTTTACCCGCACGTTACTGTTGTCCGACTTTAAACTTTTATCCTTTTATCGCTTTGCAAAAGCTTACAGACCCAAGACAGGAGTCATAGGTCTGTCTTTCAGTAACTAAACCTTAGTGTTTATGAATATTACAATATAAAAAACTACTTAAAACAAATGTAAATAATAGCATTTAAGGGTAAAAATAAAGGAATGAAATTATGATAATATAAAATAAATACTTTGAAACCAAGTGGCTCCCTAACCATACATACATTTATTAAACATGTTTATTTAATTTATTTATTAATCGTTTCATTAGATGCTACATTTTTTTAAACTAACTAAAGTTAGGTTTGTCGCAAACGGTTTTTTAGAAAGATCTTTTAATTTTACCCTAAAACTTTTTATGTATAGGTAGGTATTTGTGAGATTAGGCAACACACGTAAGATAGTATATATTCCTATCAAGCTACTCAATTTTCAAACTATAAAGTATAAACGTAGGTATACAAATCAACATACCCAATGTAATTAGAAATTATTATCCCACGGTGACTTATTTCGAATTAGTAACGATATTATTTGATATTGCGTCTAAAAACATTTATAAAATATGTATGTACTTATATTTCATCAGAACATAAAAAAGATAACACAAAACATTGAGTCAATATTAAACCGATATACAGATTCATTGAAACTTATGAATCTTCCTTGAAATGATCTTTGGTTTCAATCTTGGCTTTTCGACACACCACAGCAAACAAATCGTATTTATAAATGACAATGAACAGAAGATCTGCCCGATTGTATCAAGAAATTAATAAAAAACCATAGACACGATTACGCAAGTTTTGTTTACGGAGTCGAGGCGTCCCAAACGCACCACTAACACGCAACCAATATAGCGCAAGGCCGTACAATAAAAGCGACCTGACTCATTTATGAATTAGCCAAACACCTCATTTGTTCTACTTACCAAGATATGCACTGAAGTCGGTAAAATATTTCCTCCAGTCCGTCGACTTCAGCTCGGGAGGTATCGAAGGTCCTCGTTCAGCAGTGTACTTTCTCTCCAAAATCGGGGAGAACGACACCGATTTTGGGGATGCAGACCGAGTGCGTACGGATGCCATCCCTCTAGCCGGTATATAAGGCGGGATAGGTCAAATAGACAGGCAGTCGTAGCTGGACCGCTGCTAAGTGTAGACTGGTTATTTTTGGTGTGATGCAGGGTTATCTGAGGCGCGGGCGACGCCGAGTGATAGCGCGGTTACACTGTGAGGCTGGCGACAGAATTGAACGACGCGCTATTCCCGTCAGGTGGTCGTTTCCGTTAGGTGTTTCACAACTCGCGAACTAACTTCATTAACTGCTTTCAAAAAGCGTTAAGAAAAATATTGGATGTGCGTAGGGTAATATAGTAGGTACTAGTATTATGTAAGTGACAAGGCAGCCGGTAGGCGCACGTGGGCGGGCGGCGGCGCCCTACATGTGTGAAACTCACGTGGTCGGCGCTAGTAAACAATAATTATTATGCCGTTTACCTAGCTCTTTTGGATGTGTGATTAAAAAACGCTGGCAAGTTTCTTGATTATCTAGTTAAAATTGTGGAAACTTGTATTTAAATGAGAAAAGAACTCTTATGGGTGTAATTATGTCATTATAAACGGAGATTACACGTAATGACGTACACATTACTGTGAACAGGAACTGGGTCATGAACAGATAATTTGTATGTTTATGGGATCAGTAAATGTTTGCAATTGTTGTAGAATAAATAATTCTATCGTGATAGAAATGTCCTATGGTGTTTATGGTTATAATTCATGTCTTATTTGAGCTACAAAACATAAATATGGCATTGTAACTCTAAGAACATAGAATGGATTGTATTTACTTTTCACGTGCTGCACAATATTGTTTAGTATAGTAATAAAATTTTATTATTCTAAAAGCTTCTAAAGTCTTTATAGTACTGAGGGAAGGTAAAGATATACGATTGATGGTAATGTACCTTCGTAAGAATTCAATAATACTTTTATCGAACAGCAACCTAGCAATGCACGATACTGGATATATTATTTTCGATACATTTTAGTATTTAAAAATAATATGCAAGTTTCCCTTGTAAGTGAACTATTAAGTGTGTAATGAAATAAGTAACTAATACACATACATAAGTACTTATTTATTATATATTATTACTAGCTACAAGGCCACGCGTTGCTGTGGCTAGGTAATTTGCGATAAAATAACTGTTCTATCTCTCAAGTTGCACCAAACTGCACACATTGTGCAAAATTTCATTAAAATAGGTTCATTAGTTTAGGAGTTCATCGCGAACAAACAACGTGACACGAAGATTTTTTACATATATAGATCATATCAGTAGATACTCTGTTATAAAACTGCATGTTTATAAATAAATATACATTAAAATTATCATAAATTTAAAATACCCCCGACTCGAAAATTATTTCAACGATTACAAAAGAGCTGATGATCTTCGAAGGGCTGAACAGATTTTCTTGAATTATATCTAAGAACACTCTCGATCAAGTCACCTTTCAAACAAAAAAAAAAACACTCAGATCGGTTCATCCGTTTGGGAGCTATGATGCCACAGACAGACACACAGATACACAGACACAGACACGTCAAACTTACAACACCCCTCTTTTTGCGTCGGGAGTCAAAAATAGTCTTTCAACTTGAAACCAAAGAACTTAATTAACTTATGTAACCTTTAAATTGTAACATGTTGCAATTTGCAAAGTTTGTGTTGCACAAATGCGTTAAGAGGTCATTATTGTTGTTGTATTTGTGACTTGAACTTATAATCTTAACTTATATTATAAATGCGAATGTGAGTTTGTTTGTTTGTAACACTTTCACGCCTTAAATACTAAGCCGGTCAAAATGAAACTTTGCATACACATTGTCAAGGGTACAGAAAAGGGTTAAATTTGTCCAGAAAAAAAAATTCTTCCCGAGTGATAGAAAATGTGCTGCTAATTCTTCCCGAGTGATAGAAAAATTGCTGCTAATTCTTCCCGAGTGGTAGAAAGTTTGCTGCTGTATTTATTAATACCTTGGTCAAATTTGAATTTAACACGGGCACACGAAATGTCTTAAGGCTAAACATCTTAAGAACCTTGTCCGCATACAAGCAGTATTATCAGTCGCAAATGGAAATTATATAAATCGTATTGATGTATAATTCATTGTCTTAGATGGTCGTGTGGGTGCCGCCCATCCGCGTGGGTGTATCCATAGTTATTGAAGGTCGCCCATACCTTAGATAAACGTAAGTAAATCACTTCAATCTTTTGTGTTGATTTTCAAACAAAAGGTTTTGGATTAACTGATTTTTATGTGGACTTATTGTTTTTACTGACGAGACGCCAGCCAGGCAAGTAAAACATATATTTAAGTGCGAGTCTGATCGGACTTGAAGTGATAAACTTCATCATACTGCTCTTTTTATTTTTTTTAAATAGAATATTATCAACGTGGGTCACACATTACTGGTATTCTTGTGTTAGGAGTGGGTTCACGTCAATAGTGCACTGGGTGGGGTTCGAACCCGCAACCACTTGATAGCGAGTCTGACTATGACGCTTATGACTAGACCATCATATAAATCTTAAGCAGTCAGTTTAAGAAACGGTCAACTATCATCAGCGCATCAATTATAAATTCATGTTCTTAGTATCTCGATAGAGTAATTACATTAGCTCTAAGGCCAACTGTTCTGAATAAATACTCAACAAATAATATAGAATAGGCAAGCTCAAGTGGTAATCGGCTGGTTACATCAGATGTAACCGGCGGTCGGAATAAGGAAGTCTTAGAGTGAAGACTTAGAATCCGGAAACCGTAATGGAAGAGGCCCCCAGCCATGTGGACAGACGTCAAGATCCGGGATTGATTACTGCTGTAGTGCAAATTGGGAGAGAGAAGAATTGGGTCACATAGGCTGATTGATTGAACAAATATAAATATTTTTATACTAATAAGCCTACAAACAAGGATCTGACACCTGAATGAAAAATAAAAAAAAACATTACACGAAACCAAAATTTAAATAATTTTAAATTAAATGTATATATTTCTGACTTTGGTTAATCGAAACCAAAGAGAAGGTTACAAGAAATGGTAGTCAGATGTTCATATACGTATTGCATCAATCTTCAAAGTTTTTGTAAGTCATTTATTGGATGTAGGTTACTATGGCGCTAGTGGGCGCTGGACAACTTGTTAGGAATTTTACAACTTATTAATTCAACACGTAACTACTGAGCGAGCAAATCGTAAATTAACAGAATTATATATGTGATGATAAGAGATTTAATAATTAATTTAACTACATTTCCTGTAGAAAGTTTAGAGCGGCTTTAGAACGTAAGTTAGCAATAATTACATCAATCAACTCATTTTAAACAGATTTAAAATAGAAAAAGTTGATAAGTAATACAATCAATCATCAGAACTCGTATAAATCAATTGACAAGTTACCTTAATCATTAAATAATATCATACAAATAGGTACTCAGATAAAATTTGTGTAGTCCGAAAAACAAAGTTAACCTACATTACTCTCCTATAACCAAATAACATCTTTGTGAAACATTTAAACTTTTGGTCCTTAAATTTTAATAGCAGTGTTGGCATTAGCAATACACGAGTCTAGGCCAAAAATAGATCACATGCTATGGTTTCCTATGAGTAAGTCCTGCAATTAATAGCAATTACAGGAACGTTCTTATTGAATGATAATTGTGTTTGGCAATCGCTGCTCATAGCTTGAGTGTTGCTATTTAGACGACCAATAAGCTGACGGGAATTGCAGTAGACTTAAAATAGAGTATTTATTTGATCGTAACCTAGATGCTGGAGGTCAAACTAGGGTTGTCCAAAACTAAACTTAATAATTTATACTTAATAAACTATGTATACAACTCCAATGCTAAAGTGAAATAAAAATTTTCCAAATCAAAAAAAGATTAATTAAAAATTCTAACTGCGACGGGTACAGTTTGATACTGACGAATGATGAAAGTTCAATTAGTAGGCATGTATCTATAAAAATTGCACAAGCCGCAAAGATCAAGAAAATTGACAAAACCTTGATTTTTATGTGTTCAATGATGTCTCATTGAGCACATAAAAAATTGTAATATTGACTTTAGATAATGTCAATAAACAGTATATATAATATGACTATAGACAATAATGGGCTATTGATAACAAATAATATCTTACCCATTGATAGGTTTTATAAAAACACACTACAACTTCTGTAGTTTCAAATTCTAGTTTGGTGTTCACCAAAGAGTGATCTATAAACAAAACATATGAAAAGAATGGTTCTACAAAATGATGCCTATTCGTCCTGAAGTACGAAAACAAAGGTTCCCATTTTTATTCTAGGACTAACAAATTCGTTCTCTCCATAAGACTGAACAGGCTAAATTCTAGTAAATATTGATTCTAATATAACCTTATTCCTGTAGCAATATATTCTATCATGTAAAGATAACAAAGTTGATGAGATGGCAAACACAGAGGTGTCGATTGATGTGAGATAAGATTGTCTGTGCTTACTTTATGTCATTAATTTAGTGTTCATAGATAATGTTTAACCCTGATTTTGGTTAATATATTGTGTAATGTCATAATGTACCTATGTTCAATAGTGGATAGTGGAACCACATGATGGCTTCATGTGGTTACAATAAAACAAATATATTGTAGGACACTAAGCTATAATAATAATAACTTATATAACACCTCAAATACGGCCGTCTGATCCCAAACTAGGCAGAGTCTGTGCTATGTGCTGATAAACATACTTATATATTTCTAAATACATACATAAATCTATCTATATATATAAAAATGAATCCCTCTTTCCCTTGGCTACTGCATCACGCGAACGGCTGGACCGATTTGGCAAAATTTTTTTTTTTATTGTCAGGAGGAGGTACATAAGAAATGTACGAAAAAGTTAAGAACTAGTTGCGTAAAAAGACCTACCTACCTATATACTTATCCACCAGGAGTTTTCAACATCTAGTGCCCGTTACTAACCTGGACGCCCAATCGAGTACACAAGAGTTCCACGTCTTCGTATGCACTTGATTGACAACTATGACAAACACTTGACATGTTGCGCAGAGGGAGCTTTCAATTAATACACAACCATCTGAGCTCTCACGTTCGACATGACAACTTTCAATCAGTTGCTATTTTAAGCGTGAGATTAATAAATTATACTTAAATTTTACTAGAATTTTAATTGTCATGTCTTGAAGTACCTATTTAAAATTCTAAAATATATTTTGAATATTAAAACTGGCGAAGAAGACACATACGATCACAGATTTACAGTCTTTGCTCAAATGAAACGCAGGATATTAGACAAACAGTGTCGTGACAATATAGCTTATATATTATTGTGTTATTGAAAAAGAATTATGACTTTGTCTAAGGCCAAGTGTAAGACGGCATTATGTCTTTAAGCCGAGGCTAAGAGGTTTAATAGTCAAGTCATAAATGGAACTCAATAAATTTCTTACATGTTTTAGATATCTATCTTATCTATATTCAGAGATAATTCGTTACCAAGATGTGTCAATTCAACGATTCTAGAAATGGGATACCTAGTAGGTATTCCATTTCTAGAATCGTTGAATTTTATCGAGTCGAATTTAACCTACCTATTTTGATTTGATTCATGAGAAAATCGTAAAACTTTGTGGCTGAATTAGTCTACTACGACAATCTAAGATTATAATGATTATTTTTCATTGGATAGTGCCAGACTTAATAAATAAAATAAAAAAAAAACAGTAGTTGAAAAAATTGCTAAGGAATGTTTCTAAATTATGATGAGGTTAAACCTATAAGATTGGTTGTATTTTTGTTTAAATAACAGTATTCCAAAACTAAATTTTACCAGCTTGTTACCATGTTCTAAAACCATCAGTTCGTTAATAAAACATATTCAGTATAAGAAGCAGTGTCAAATTTATATAATTACAGGTTTTTTCTTATGGATGGTAGCAGCTTCATAATCATACTTTAAAAATGGGCGCTAAAGCTATAAGATTTTTTCTTTTCGGACTGATAAATCTTGAGAAGAGATGGGAAGGAAATTAAATCCATGAAATCAAATACTTTTTCTAATAAATAAAAAAAAAACATAACGGTTCATTTAATTTTGATTATTAATCGGATCACCCGCCCACAAATTTGTTTAGAAAATGCTCTAGCGTCTGAACAACTCCTAATCAATCATTTCCTTTGTTTCTTTTCTTCATCTGACGACTGACATTTGTTCAACAAAAAGTAATTAATCTATATTTTATGGCTGGAACAGATTCTGTTTTGAACATTACATGGGTATTAACCGCATTCATTAACAATTATGGTATGGAATTGATCGCAAGATCTTAAAGCGAGTCTGACTAAATAAAGATTACATTAGTAATAATGTAGTCTTTATTTAGTCAGAATAAGGTGCAGTCACTACTATTACATTTGGAGCTAATAAAACAAAGAGATTTATTCTTAGGTAGAGTCAAAGGGTAGTTAAAATCTTCAACAAATGTCTTTAACCTTTTGTACATAATTTACCTATGAACTAATAAATCTACCTTTTACCTTGATATTGGCAGAATTATCGCTCAACAATAGACCAACTAAAAGAAGATGAAGACCAAGATGTAGTCCGTGTCTTCGGCCATTTGGATCTCGGTGCCCGAGAATTTATATAAATACTTCCAGCATACAATTTATAGGAGGGAAAAATGATTCCAGCTTGTGCAGTTGTTTCAGCGTGAAGGACAAACAAACATACGAACTTACACATGCACTCACAAACTTTTACGTTTATATTACTAATGAATTATCGCAGGGAACTAGCAACTTTCTATTCTTCTGATTTAGTTAGTTAGTTTCCGATTCAATCGGCAGCTGCGCACATCCAATATTAATCAAATTCTGGGCAAACCGTTATTGTAAGTATTTGCAAACAATATATTCAAAGGTTATATTATAATAAGTTACGAAATTACACAGGTACAACAACAGACATAAAATGGTGTTGATAATTACATGATCCAGGAAGTACTTTCGTAAATCAATTCAAAACCAATCAATTGCGATCTGTGTCATGTGCGTAACATTTGAAGATTTATTAACAAACACGGGTCTACCAATAGTAGCTATCATCCGCTTGCTTTATTTATAGACAATTAACACTGTCTTGTTGCTAGGACTTCATGTCCATTTGATTGACTGTTGACATATTAGGATTCCACGTTTGAATATAGCTCTACGCATGCGCAGCGTGTTATTAACTCTAACAGGATTTAATTCGTCTGGATAGCCATGGATCCGGATTAGGGGCAATTGTGTTTTTTATTGTCTATACTAGTAGCATACATTAGACAATGTTTCTGAATAAAAATACTTTGAGATCTGTATTCGAATCACGACTGAAAAATAATTTAAAAGTATTAAATTGTTAAGTAAAAAATGCAATAAAGAGTTTATCTATCTATCTAAATTTGGTGAATTCTCCCATGTGGCAGTTTTGACTATGAAAATAATTAATTTTATGAAATATGGTATTTATAATTAAACTATTTATATGAGTTAAATTAGTCTTATTATTTAATAAATTTCAATCACAATTAAAATTGACAGATACCATATAATTTAAAAGTTAAAGTTCATATAATATAGAAATTCACATAATTACATGTACAGTAAGAACGACATGTGTAATGTAAGATTACGGTTGATAAAGTGGTTATGTATTGTTTACTAAAAATTACGTTGTCTGTAGTATAATTAGCGTCAAAAAAAGACGCATGCATTACGAGTGGGCGCAGTTATTTTTAAATCCACGCTCTAATTACTGCTTTGTTACATCAAAGGGACATCTTTCGGTCTCCAGCTCACAGCACAACACACTACCATAAGTTGTAACTAGATTCGTTTCACGCACAACCGTTACCAATCGAGGTAAATACCGTACATTTAAAAACGCGGCATTAGTGAACTAGTAATTTCGTATATTAAGTCGAATGTAAACGAACACTGCGCTCGGTCGCAAGCGGTTACATCGAACGGATGTCGTCTTGTAGACTGACAACGCCGTCGCGGCCTCAAGCCTTGCGACAGTGGGACGGTAGCTAATGATCTTAGCTTCATTGTAGTGTGGAATTCAGCTAGTAATGGGTACATGTGGGCGATGGTAAAGCAGCTAGGTTCCAGGCCTCCTAGTATGGGCTGTATGGAGCCAAAGCGGATCGCAGCGTTCTCCGAAGCTGCCGCGGATGAGAATGCAGGACGCGACCGGCTAAAGGAATGCTACCGGCTTGTGCAGATAGTCTCCTTGTTTGTGGTAAAATCATTGGAGAAACATAGAATTGAAGAGCCTTGTCCTCGATACAGATCTTTAGAAATGCGGTAGTTATTTATAAGCGCCAAACTTTATACGTATTCGTATTTATGTAATTATTTTTAAACTCATTAACTTCTTACAGTTTTTTAGACTTGTTGGATATACCTACCTATTATACCTTTTTTAAATAAAAATCAATGTTTGTTCGTATTTCATGCGCTGCCGTACCATCATGATACACGTTGTCAGGGATACACCAAAGGGATATACCTAACATCCAGAAAAAAAATCTAAAGGGAAAAATTATTTGGTGCCAGCGAAGCTGCGGGCAACAACGAATTGTTAATAATTAAGCAATAAAACCTTTGTTTTCCCAACGTTTCGATACTTCTTTAGTACTAATTTGGTTGACGAGTTCCATATATCAATGGAATAATATGTAATCACATAAATATAACCTTTATATATCTTCAAGTCGTTAAAAGTATAAACGAAAATAACCAGTTATGTTGTATTGACATGACTCCTTTGTCATTTAAATAAGTTAAAAGTACCTTATTAAAGTGAACAACTATTTAAATCCGAAAACTGAACCATACAACAAAGACACCTAACAACGACTACAAGGTACCATGTCGAATCGCGTGGTCAATGCCATTCATGGTAAACCCAACTGAGCGTAAAGCACAGAAAGGCAAAACATTATTGTCTTATTAGAAGTTTCTAAATGGCACAACAACAAATCTATATTCCTATAATAAAAATGTGAAAGAACATTTGAACTTCAATTTACCCCTTTATTTGTAAGCCTTTTTTTTGAAGCATGTTAAGTCTCATTTGTCATTTACAATATTGGTCAAGAGAGATAGTGGAAAGCCATATAAGAGCTGTTGATATCTGGTTGTATTCTTCGTCTCTTTTATGCGTTTTACTCCTGAAAAATTCAATTTAAATCTGAGAAGTATGAATATGGATTCAGAGAGAAAATAATAGATAGCTGCGAAGATGACACAAGTTGAGGTTGTCACCTGGTCTGTCACGCTGTTTATATAACGAAGTATATAACTGAAGTACGAAATGATTTCGTTGCGATTCTTGAATGATGATCTGTAAATCACGCAAATAAATTTCTAGGGATCGTTCCCACAGTGTTCATTCTATTTTTCGTTAGATACAACGTTTATTGTGGAAATTTGCTGTCTACATAATATATGCAAGCACGACGTCACGACCCGTAGCACCTAAGTCACCGCAGGTGGAACCGCGGGTCACAACTGGTCTACACATACAGTATGAAAAAGTATAAAAAAACTCGTAGATCAATCAGGTGAGCAGTTCTCAAGTCGTAAACGCAGTAACGGACAATCTCCGGTAATCTAAAAGGGATGCGTCTAGGTTTGGACAAATCCGGGTTATTTTATAAGAAAATAAAAAGTGTTTATCTAATTGATAGTATAATTTACGCAGCCCTAACACTAATTAGGTATCACTGTCCATAATGATGCTATATCGCTTCCTGGTGTAGTGGGCGAACGCTCTTTTTGGTAAGTGGTCTTCAACCGGTCACCAGTCGCGCAAATTGTAGGGCAACCGTAGTTAAAGGCAATGAGATTGTTATCGAATTTGTTTTAGTAACGCATGATGATTACATGGAACGTCTTGCGTAAAAAGTTGAGGAATAAAAAACTAATAACGATATGGTTAATGATGAAAAAATGTATGGACTCTGTACTAATGTGGAATGGAAATGCGGTTCTAGTAAATAAAGTACGCTTTTTGTGTTAATTGAAATACATTAGCATCTACAATCGTTCCAACGCCTATAATGGATTAGTGGTATGGTACCGTTCGGTTGATGTTTGAAGGATCGTGGATTTCTATTAAAGACTGGTTTGTAAAATAAACATTGGACAAATGATACATTGGAGTAAACCATCATCCTGTGGTTTGTCTGCAGGGTAACTAACTACCCTCATATTTGTACACCAGTAAATATTACTTACAGTAAGTTTACAAAAATTGATATGTACAAATGGCGGCCTTATCGCTAAAAGTCATTTCCTCCAGGCAACCTTGGGATGAAAAATAATGACCAAATATATAACAATCTAATGGGTAGTTTTGGTGTGGGAAACAAAACATGTTAGGCTTAAAACTAGTAAATGATATCTACCTATTAACATATACGATATAATTAGATAGGTAATACAGGGAAACAAGTGTAATCACTCAGTAATACTTAATATATTCATGTACACTACATACATCATAAATAATACGTATATATAATACATATATATTTCTAGATTAATAATATTATATACGATAAATGCAGCAAAGGAAACAAAAGAAGAAAATAAGAAGGCAAGTAATATTCTTTGACCATTTTCTTGAATGTGGCCAGTGATTGGACTTTTACTACGTACCATAAAAAAAAATACTACGAAAGATCACCAAGTAGCGTAAAGGCTAAGCCGTTGGACTTTCGATCAAAATGTTGCGGATTTAAACCCGTCCAGTGCAGTACCAACGTGACCCTACTCTTAACACAAGTACTAAGCTTCGTAAATGATTTTACCAAAAAATATCATAAAAAGATGTTCTAAGGAAAAGTATTCTCCATCGATACTAGGATCGAGCGGTATCTTAATAAACATGCACTTATATGTTTTAAATTATAATTCATTCACTATGCAACGGTACCTTAATAGATGTATGCTTGTGTCGAGCAAATGGAAACTAAAATATAATATATTTTCAAGTATAACCGTTATACTCGTTATCACCTAAAGCCATAAGTTATGATATTGCACACCCACACCTCTGTATAAGATTGTAATATGATTGGGAACATAATCGAATAGTTTTTATTGGCCATTTTTATCTCTGGTTTTAAGACGTTACACCAATATGAAGTTTCCATTTTCTTCCATTGGTCTATATCTTAAAGCATTACGCATTAGTGAAGTTTGAATAAGTATATGAAGACTTGCCGTTTCACCTGCGTTAATGGTCACTGTTCCACTACTAACGATCGTAGCGTGATGTTACATAGCCTCAATTAATACTCTATCTAAAAAGAATAATTCAAATCAGACTTAGATAGTCCAGAGACTAGCGCTTTTAAACAATCAAACAAAAAACTCTTCAGCTTTATTATTTTAGTAGATAGATTGTTGTAGGCGCAGTACGGAACACCGTGTGGTTTTAGTCGGTTCGATTCTGACACACCGCCCCACCGAAAACCCCGGTGGGGTGGCGGCCCGAAGGGGTTTCCACACGCACTAAAAAAAAAAATAGGCAGTCATGGGACTGCCGACAGAAGTGAAAACTTAAATGAAACGACGAACTTAAAACTTAACTCTAGTGGATCTATCTATGTATTATTTGACGGTCACGAGTTCAGTGCTTTTTCCTCATAGCAAAAGTGCACAAACGTGTCTAAAGTTTTCACTTCAAAAAAAAAAAGTTAAAGACTACAGGTAATGTGGGTCAAATATTGCCCATATTCTCGTTAATGGCTCCAAGTACAAGTAAGGGTAGATCTTGGTGAAAATAACCTTTTTGTCTCAGGGCCACTCAGGGGCTGTTGATGTTCTGCCGAGGGGGGAGCGGCCAAGTATATTCTACTAATACGCTGTAAAATTGATATAGCCATTCTTCCTAAGAACTATAAGTTCTAGTCATTTCTGACAAAGTTATAAACTAAATAGCTTTACCATCAAGATTGATTAATTTTGCAACATTTTGTAACTTTAAAGATTTTGTCAATACATTGGGTTTGACGAATTGCCCACATTGGGTGCATTAATTATTAGATGCATGTAGCTTAGACTTCTTCTTCTTTAACATTGTTAAAGAAAAGGCATCACGATACATAAATCCAATGTCAGCAAAAGTCATTCTGTTTAATAGTGGTTAAAAAAACACATTACGAGGAAGTTCCCACGATCGCCCGTACCTATGTGTTTACTATAATGAATCTCAAGGGTGTGGCCTAAGAGGTAAGAGTAAGCTCAATATGAAACTAATACGGTTCTGACAAGTCAGGGATTTTAGACGAGTTCTGAAAAACTTTAAATTTGATTGTTACATTTTATTACTTCTAAAAATTATAACATTTTAATTGAACATCACAAAGCTTTATTAAATTTGCTACTCTAACCTAATTTAATAAATTGCGTTTCATTTAAAATATATGCGTATATGTTATTTAGTACTAATTTAGTTTTATTCCAAAACTTTTCAATGTTCTAGGTATCAATACACCAAAATGTATCTATAAGTTTTAAAATCTAGCGGAACAACTTAATCAAAAAAGATTCACATCTGTTTTTAGGTCGCATTGGTACCAATTTTCTTAATTGACTCTAATATTTCTTGTATAATACTCTTACATAAAAATGTAAAAAAGATATCGGCTCATTATATTAGAGAAATGTGTATCAAAATACTTAAGTAATTTGTAAAGATACAGGTTTATGGCCACTTTAATTGATTTCGAGTATTTAAGCATCCTTTGATACGGTCTTATGAAAGCTTTTTTCTAATGGCGTTGATGAGATTATTTGGAGCACTAAAATATGTTAGACATTAACATGATACAAGTGGAAAAGAATCTTCAAATATAATTCTACTAAGAGCGTGTTGAAAAAAAAGATTTAAAAAATCAACATAATTATCTCTCTTTACGAAGTCTTATCGATATCCGTATAGATAAGTGCGTAATTGATTATTTTAAAATGTTTGGTATTTGGTCAGCTGTAGAAAGTAGTATTTTCAGTTTTGAGGAATTTGCTAAAGTTTGGTGTAAATTGTCATATTATTTTTCTTTCTCTAAAAACCTTAATCGGACCATTATAACCTTACCTACCTAATGCTTACACATAACTCTGCAATCGACCAAATGTCGCAGAACTCACGAGGCAATGATACCGCTCTGATTCCCCTGCTTTTTAGATATATAGATCACACCTTCGTAATACCTTAGTATTAGACGATAGACACTGGACGGAGGTGAGTGGATGCAAACAAGTAAGACAAGCGGCTCTCGTTTGCATATACAATTTTTTTGGTACCTATTACGTTACCTATTCATTGATGCGCTTACCAATGAACAGTATTTTCTTATTTAATTTATAAAAAATTAAGTGTCAAGATTGCAGATGATGACACTGCTTGGGTTGTGAGTGTTTGTAGGCAGCAGTAATCGTTCAGGCTAGTATGTTCTTTAATTTCGTAGCAGATATGAGAAGACTCTTTAAAAGACTTAAGACGTTGGTAGACCGCGGGTTATAATCAGAAAATAATCTATTTACAGTTTACTATAATCTCAAATTCCAAAACGAGCCCACAGTAAACATTATCTGCTTAGATTTCTCTATTTAAGCCGCGTAATCCTTTGTATAAATAAAACCGTTATTTGCGATTTTGCTCTGAATTGAATCCTATTTTAATTAAGTAATAAAGCTCTGCGTAATACCAAAGTCCTTACCACCAGTCGTTTGACTGACACGAGAACTTAGCTCCATTCATTGTGCAGTGAGGCTAGTGAATAGAGAATATATTGTATTTCACAGATACTGCACAATTTATTGCACATTGTTCCTTAAGATATACAGCTAATTCTAAACAATTTATAGTCCTCTTGAGAATGAAGGCACTGGGTGCGATGTGCAATACACAGGACAGTTAAGAGAGTCATTCATCTTCAACGTCAAGTAATTAATAATTGAATAATAGGTACATGCATATATGTATATCTAAATCTAAGCCTAAAATTGTTCTTGGTGAATGCACACACTTCAAACCAGAATATATAGAAGACTCCTTAATGTGTGCAAGATCGAATTCACAATTATTGTGCTTGCGCAGATTTTGGACTCTTCTATTTTCTTTCGGAGGTTGTACTGAATGGATTATTGAATATTGGACGGTGAATATTTTATGACTTACGATAATTCTATAGTATGTATTTAATGGTATTAACAGGTTCTGTCTTAGTTGACTCTCACGCTGACACAGAGGCACGCGACTTAATAAGTTCTACGTTTTGGTTCAATTTTAGTTCTATTTATTTTGACGTTATGTGACTTCATGTTATCACACATTAACATTAGTAACACTGTAAAGTAAACCTGCATTCAATCTGGCTTTGACCGGAAGTCGGCTATAAAGACAAAAATATCTCAGCAATTCTTTAAATATTATCTGCAGAATCTTAAAATTTATTAATGAGCCATTCTACTAAGAACCCGTAAATTGAAATCTGGCTTACATTCCTACCTTAACTAACGGATTCCATCAAAGCTTTCAAACGAGTGGAATGTACGGACACAAAAAAATACTAAGTAAGTATATAAAATTAATGACATCCAAATATGATCACGATCATGCAAGTTCCATGAGAAACCTGTTGATAGTTTTAAAACAGGTAACTGACGTTAGTTTTTTATCTAATTAAAAGTTGCCATTTACAAATTGGATGGGAACTACTGTCACACCGATTGTTGGCGGATATCGGGCTTTGCCTTGGTATTATCGTATCGTCTATTAAACAATTATTAGGTACTCAAGGAAGACAATAGTAAATCACAATGATCTACTAATATTTTTTTATTGGATAAGGTAAGTATACCGCGAGTGTGGTCTTATTTATTATACAAGCTGCCAACAGCAAAGCAACTGTCTATGGATTAAGGGACGAAGGTCCGTTACCCTTTTAACCTTGAGTACCTAAGTATGGCAGACTGATGGGAGAGTGATGACGTAACATTGCGCAACAGATAGTGATTGTCATCTCATGGTTGTGGCAGTTACTAAACTCTATGATCGTTGACAATTGATATGCAATAAATATGTATGTAATGCGTTGCTGGTCTTGTTTAGTATTCTTTTGAGGTACATAGAGAGGCCGACTGTGTTTTCTGAGAATATATATATAGTACATATATGTTATGATTAACGGGTATGATCCTTTTATTGCACATAGAGATCACGAACAATAAAGTTGTGCTTTCGATGTCGAGCCAACCAAATTCACAATGCACTTATCCTCGGGGTTCATGTAGTTGCCAGGTATTGCCTTTCCGCCGCGTATATATCAAACTTTCGCAACAAAAAAGGCCTTCGATTCCTGGTGTTGAAACGATATAAATATGATAATAAAAACTTACAAGCACGTATATAAGAGCCATACCTCGATCCCGTGTTATTAACCCTGAAGAATCTGATGAAAGGTGCTGAAGTATCAACACGAAAAAAATATAATTTTCCATCACTAGGGCTGAGCAGGTACAATCCGAAACAAGGTTCTTTTGGCAACAGTCTACTGGGTTAAGATGGTTTTTCATTGAGCAGCTAGAAGACCAGTAATTGCCCTTTGGCCAACCTCTTTCAAGTAATGTTGAAGTTATAATAATAATATGTAAAAATAACTTGAGACACCTCACATACGGCCGTCTGATCCCAAATTAGGCAGACAGGCTCTGGCATGGCAACCAGAGCGCTGATACTTATTTATTACTAAATACATAAATATTATAGAGAATCCAGCCAGACATAGTACAAATGATCGTGCACATCACACAGTTATCGGGAATTGAACCCACACAAACCCGCGGTCAGGATCATTAACCACTAGACCAACAGGTCCGTCAGTTGCGTGATGCCAAAGTCATAAACTGCTGCTAAAATATTACGATGAACTTTTAGCTATGCAGGTTTACCCACGACATTTGACGATATTTTATTACACCTTTAAAACTAGTGATAATTGATTTCTCACATTAACATCGGTAAAGGTAGCGGCATGAACACAGGCTTGTGTTCATCATACTCTGTATGGCGGATTTTTCTACTTTTGGTTTTAATAAATTTGTATATATTAATAAAAATTATAAGACAATAGCTTTGTAACCACGCCTCACCCTCTGCAAACCTAGCGAAGACAAAAGCTTAAGGATTCAACCAAAACAACTTCCAATAGACAGAGAACACGACATAATGATAAAGTACCTGAGAGACCGAGCTTTGCTCGGTAGCTATTTGTAAAATCGTTTCTTTTTTTTTTTGTAAAATTGCATTTTTACAGGAAATACAACTAACTATGCAGTTGAACTCAAAATGCAAAATTGTATCTGTATTCAAAATTTCATCAAAATCGTTGGAGCCGTTTCCTAGATTCAGATTATATCTATATACATATATACAAGAATTGCTCGTTTAAAGGTATTAGATAGACAGATAAGCAGTTTATTAAATACTAGCGACCCGCCCCGGCTTCGCACGGACGCAATGATGATACTAAATATACTACAGAATGTCTTTATATACAACGTTCACAGCTTTTTTGTTATTAGACAATACAAACATGTTTTCTTCAGAGGTTACTCTTGAAAGAGCGACATATAATTGGCCATGTGAAAAACACTCAACGCTCAAATCTAAGCCTGCAACCGCCGCAACCGCTATGTCCCTGCATTTTTAATCTGTAATATCTTCAAAAATATTCATTGAAATTACATGCTGTAAAGGGCCATTTTGATCTATATTTAATGCACAATGTACTTAAGGTACTTAATTGGATAAGGATTAATGATGTATTGCTTAAAATCGCTTCGTAAATAAGCCATTATTTTTCGTAAAAAGTAAAGGATAAAAAATGGTTATTGTGAGTTATCCCTAAAAGATAGACATATATCATCGCGGACTTTTTTGTAGAACTTTTTAAGGTGTACAATATGTGGTGGTACATTATTTTGATCTATCTCGTAGGGTTCAGCCAGCGTTTGCAACGTAAACGCAAAAAAAATGTGTTTATTTACGACATCACATTAGAAACCTTTAAAGTTATCAGTGTTTCTCTATTATATTATGCATTTATTATACATATAAACCTTCGTCTTGAATCACTCTATCTATTAAAAAAACCGCATCAAATTATTTCAACAAAAGTTTTAAAAATCTAAGCATACATAGGGACAGACGGACAGCAGGAAGCGACTTTGTTTTATACTATGTAGTGATGCTGATGTAATTAATAAAAACTGTAACTGTTACGATTCTACACAATTTCTAAAATAGTGAACTACCTACTGAATAATGTGGCCACATTCGGATGCAATTAATTGCTGTTTGCAAGTAGTAGGTACTAGAAGATATTCTATATACTTTGATCATAGCTTACTAATGATTCTATAAATTACTTTCGAGTTATTTCACAATAAAATTTTGTTCGTATAAAGTATTGCAATGGACTATGAAAGCTTTTCCCAAAACATGTTACATCTATACTTCCTTTAATTTAAACCAATAGAAGAGATCAACAAAAAACCTGAGCACGCAGTGAATACCAGGCTAAACAAGGTAAATTAAGCAGTAATCAACTATTTGTAATCATAGTTACATCGAAGAGATTAGCTCTTTTTTTGTTCTTACTATGGATAATAAATTATAGTTTGAAAAAACTAAACAAACACGCTTTAAAGCACGCCGAACTAATTTTTGATTCCAAAAAAGCGTGGGGGGCTTTTGTCTATGTTTTATAATGACTCTAATAAATAGCTACCAATGAACTAATTGTAACATTAGATGTCAAGCCCGCCACGCTTTTGCAATCAATAATGTTTCTACTTTTTAGTGCTCTTAAGCGTGTTTTTTTGACCTAAAATGTATTTTCTTATTTTTTCTATTATCATCAGTTCTTAATAGACCAGCATTTCCCAACTACATACCAAATTCATCGTATACACATAATAAGGAAAAGATATATAACTAAGAAAATTTTCGTGCCGGAGTTTGACTCGCCATTTCCTGCAGGTTTTATAGTTTTGCATTGATTGCCTGTTATGTTGTAACATTTCAATGACTTTAAAACAAAACATAAAATAAATTAGAACGCATTTCCCGACTACATTACAAAACACCATATATTTTTATTATCAAACCCCTTACCGCGATACCGTAAGTCGTAATTGTAGAAATGTATCTTATAAAGGGTGCGAAGTAATGAGTGCGTTTTCCCGTGAGCTGGCCGGCGCGGCCACGACCATACTTGGAGAGACAGCGGATCCATGGAGGGATTTGACGCGTTTGACACACTGATTGCTGTTATTTCTCAAAGCTCAGTCGCCGCCGTGACAGGTGGACGTTTATTTATTAGTAGATCGTTATCTTTTATGACTTAGCAATATGTTTTATCTTTCGCTTTGTATTAGAAAGCGAATTAGGGTTCTATTGGAATGGATGTTTGACCCGTAAAATGAAGGAACGATGTACGGAATTGGAATGAGAAACTCCTTCTACGTATGATCTACGTATGACCCTATGTATGAAATTCCATAACATGATTTCCCTCCAAAGAAACTGGGAGATGTCATAGACCAAAGTTTCTGCTGGTGAGTAGTCACCAAATCTTTTTGAAGACTTGACGCAATCTCCAAGAAATTTTGGCGACGACGACTACAGCGGAAGCAGATCGGGAGCGGCATCGCTTTGCAGTCGCTCCCGGCTGAACCGCCGCGTCACGTCCGTCAAGGCCGTGGCTGTAGAACAGGATGTGGTCGTCAACGCACGAGTGACAGCTTTGATGTAATCAGCGTTTACAGTCTCGGGTAAACAAAAAAAAGTATTTCAAATGTTTTTGCCAAGCGTCAAACCATAGTTTTTTAGTTTTTAGAGAAGACAAAAAGATTATTCCACCTTGCGTTGCTAGAAAAGACCTGCAACGGTCTATGAAATCAAGGCTCATTAAATAGTATTTGCACACATGGGAGTTAATAATTGAACTTCCACGATTTTAAGTTTCTAGGCAATGTGATGAAAATTTGGTATATATCATAGCACAGTTACAGCATTTTTAAGTAACATAGTGGTGGTCAACACAGAAATAGCAAATGAATCATACATAGAACACATAACACGAACCTATTAAAAGAAGCCAATACATACTGTCAACAAATTATCATAAAAAATTTTTGAAGAACATGCTATTTTAGAACCCCATAAATGTATTCCAAGGTCTCATAAAGAGCCGAGGGCTCATTATCACTCCTAATAGGAAAAAGTATAATTAACATAACGACATGATTATTTAGTACCTTTATTAACAAAAACGGTTATAACTTACCCGCCATTTCGATCGGTGACGCACTTCTTTATTTGAAATTTAAAAACCCTCACAGATACTCTCTATACACACAGGCTTTAAAACGGAGCATGTAACAGAACTGCGTTATTCCAGAATGTTCGATATGGAATGCGAGCTACCGCCATATGTTTCGTATAAGTCGGGATAACTAGTATTGGCAACCGGGCGTAGCTAAACCATGTAGTTATGTACCATCGTCTACTGAAACGAGTGGGTGTTGCGCTAAAGGAGAACTTCCCGCAAATCAAATTCCATGTAATTGGTTCGGCCACTCGTTCTGAACAACTTTACTGTTAAATCTAGCGTTTAATTAAATAATATAACGATATATTGAACTCTATACTTTTGAATCGTTCGTAAACTTTTGTTCCAAAACTTCCTACGAAAGGTTAAAGCGCGCTTAACAGATATAAGTTCTGTATCGTGGGTTCAAGGATTCGCGAATGACATTGCAGTTTTCCCGAGGACGTGGGCGGGCGGGTGCATATGACGCGACGTACTACATCGGTTAATGCACCCGTGCCGTCGTGACATGCGTTGCAGTGATAACAATCGATTAGAATGACAACAAACTAAAAAATATTTATAAATGGTAATAGTTATTACGTTACGATTACCTATGATGTTTTTATTATTACTTAATGCATCAATCAAGTAGCATTATAAAAGTTCAAGCTCTGTTTTGGTGTACATACCACGAGCGCCACCTAGTTCGTTTTGGTAAAACCAAGCATCGTCGTATGCATTCAAGCTGTAAACATGGACCTTGACAATTTTCTTGTAGTTTTATAACGCTTGCATAGATGGCGTATGGAAGGCGCCGCTGTAGGTATAGTAATAAATTAGGATAAAAACACTAACTTTTGTTTGATATAGTCCCATATTCCAGACAATCTTATAAAATACAGATTAAAAGTATCCTTAGCATAATAAAACGTATTAAACGTATGTATATTGATTTCTAATGTAATTTCCACGTCAATACATGGTCTACCTCAGGGTAGTATGCTTGGACCATCTCTAATTACTTTGTAACGAGGGAATGCATAATAAATACGCCGCTATTGTCTTATAATTATCACAGACCTCATTACAAAAATAGGCGAAAGTGATCTAAACCGAAATCTGTGAATAACCTCATTAGTTATAATATTCTTGTTGCTAGCTAGCTGTTTGTTCAAGAGACCCTTTATTTTTGTCAACACTCATATAGCTTGTCTATTATTAGGTGGGAAAAAAATACGTAATTTGTCAATTTTCTAGACAACGTTTTCCGTTCTAATGTCGGTGAATAATAGAGTTGTTTATTCAGAAACAGAGTGAAGGGTATATTTATTACCCGTTTTAAATATACATAGTCACTATGTTGTTAGTTATATATATAGTAGTTAGTATATATAGTAGTTTATTGCTAGTTACATTACTCGTGTGTCAAGTATTGTATTTGGCACTTTATTTACATGACTTACACAATTGCTGTCTTTTTATTTTAGTAACATTTTTACTTTTGATTCTTATTGCTATTTTGTGATGTTGTCGGGAATTTGTCAGCTTTTGCAAGCGGCTTTGCTCGCGTAAAGTAATTTTTTCCATTTCTCGGGAACAGTACAGTTTTTCTGGATGAAAGGTATCCTTTGTCCTTCTCTGTAGCATTGGCTACGTGTATGCAAAATGTCATGATGATCAGATATACATAAAATATGAACAAAAATTGACTCTTATATTTAAAAAACCAAGCTGCGCCCCGCGGTTTCCCCCGCGGAAGCCCCGATAAAAAATAGCCTGTGTTAATGGCAGGTGTCCAGGTATCTATCTACATACTAAGTTTAACCGCAAACGGTTCAGTCGTTTTTGTGTGAAAGAGCAACAAACATCCATACATCCATTTACATCCTCACAAACTTTCACGTTTATAATATTAGTAGGATTAAAAAATATATTAAAAACATGCACGTATATGAATACAAGAATTTCAAAACGATCGGTAAAGAACTTTGGAAGATTTGCTTTGTATATAGATATAGATTTATGTTTACAAATTATACACTAAAGACACCAATCTCAATTGAGAGGGAACCTCCAACTTAGCCTTGATGACGTAACTCCCAAGGTTTGCTATGGACAAATAGTCAACTTGTCAAATGCAAATGACAGCTCCAACGACGTGATTCATTTACTTTAATCATGGCATGGTCAGGCCAAGGCTGCGATGAAAGCACATTAGTATGATTACTTTTATAGTCTATAGTAATATTTTTTTAGTTTACCATGACATTCACAGCTTGCCGTTGTATATATCCGCTTGATATATACCATATAAGCAATTTGTTTATTTGTGTACAATTTATATATTTTCTACTCTAAATTTACAAAGGGCCAGTTTGCCGGCTTTATCGCTAAGGATGATCACTTCCATGAAACATTAAGATCGACAGGATTTATTAGAGCACACAAGTTGATTCCCGGCAACATTTAATTAAGTGTAAATAATCATCCTCGCCTGCCCTTATTACCTGGAGCATAGGCGCAGATATGTCTTTTACCAGTCGCCTACTTATTTAATTAGACGTAATAAATAATTGAACTTGTCTTGACACGCTGCCGCGTGTCTAGAACATATAATTTTCATCAGAACTTCAAACAACCTAAACAATGATACTGTAAAGTGAAATAAATATAAAAGTAATTAAACATTTACACATTACATTACACGATTTGGTGCGAAATTGAGGAATGAGCTTGCGAATGAATATATTTGAATTTGATTAGCTGGGTGTATTTATAGACTAACAAGAGAAAGTATTCCTCCGATCAAAAAAATAAAACGAATTATGCAAATTGCCCGGTGGCTCCACAAGACTACTAGGAAAAAAATACTAGTCGTAATGAGAGCCTCTTCCTTTTTCGAACTAGATTAGTAAGGCAACGCAGGATTAGATGAAATATTGGTTTAAGTAGATAATGTAACGAAACCGGAAGGAAGGAAATGCCGTCTAAAGACTAATTCGATGATCAATATGCAAGACTGCGTTCGATTACCAATTGATAATTGTCAACGTAACGATATACTTTCCTTCCGAGTTTCTCAGATAGACGAGGTTAGAATTTATATTGTAGCTATTTAAATAAGTAGGGGATACGGGCAATGTACAATAGTATTAAAATATTTCGAGTACTAATGTAATTCATCCAACGTTTTAATAAGCCATGACGTGTCTGAACTTTCAACAATCGTTATCGGACTAATACTGAAAACGAAAAACTAAATATTACTTGGCGTCTTCACACATGTCGCAAAATAGGGGAATATTCAAACGATTGCCGCAAATTAAAACCCAATTGGCATAAGGCCAATTGTGACAATTAATTGCTAAGTAGATACTAGTTCTAATGCCAATGACCGTTCATTGATTAATCAATATTGCCAACAGCTGGCTAACTGAACAACGGTGATGATAAGCCCCGTTTTTGTAGGTGAGGTATGAATTCTTGCCCCTGACCATGACCAGAGCAAAATTGCAAAAAGAGCCGTCGTAAGCATGTCAATGGGTAATTTAAAGTCCAATTTGCCACTTGCTAACATGTGTGTACCTATATCCAAAAAAAAACTCCCAAAGAGCATTAAACTATTTACAAATAATGTTTCCGTTTTTTTAATAAAGACGCCGGTGTTGGCATGATTAAAGGAGTAAGTTACGTCAAAATAAATCAGTAACTAAACAAAAGATCCAAGATTTGAAGCACCTTACTTCTTTCATTTAACCTTATCTTTAGTTCATCAATTTATGAAATAAAAGGTAACATGAGTTAAGCTGTAGATATGTATAAATTGGAGAATCACAGATCTATTTATTGATACTGATCAATAAATAAAGAGCAAACAGTAAGATTCCGATGTCAGCTTCTATAAACACGAGAAAACAGTCACTTACAGTGAAAAGCAAATTATTTTGGATACGTATTTTTCTTCTAATGCCCATAAATATCGGGGAGATCTACTGTATTAGTAAACATAATCTAAGAGAAATTGTGCTCATAAGAACTTCTCGTAGGTTTAAGGGATTTAATATGTGTGTTGTTTATATATGTATCTGGCAAAAGTCACGGATGTTTCCCATATCCAGAAAAATACTGCTAAATGTTATTTCTGATACATCGAAATGAAAGGACCCATCAGACTTAGGAACTTTTTATTTTACAGTGACAGCTTTTCTGTAGTCCATGATAAAAACATAATTAAAAACGCAAATATGTACAATTTATAGGATCATAAGTAATACTTCTCTTTAAACTATCATCAAATTATAAATTCGAACAACTTTAAATTGAGTTAATGTTAAATTTAAATAGTACATAGTAGCCTTCTGTGACTAATGAATATGACGGAATACGATAGGTATTTATTAGAATGGTCTATTTTAGGTAGTTATTATAACAATGCATTATTTAAAAAAAATGATACTTAATTTTCAAAACTTTTTTATAAGTTTAACGATAACGAAAACTAACTTTAGTGTGTGTTTGTCTAGAGTAGGTATGCGTGACTAGAACACTGATATATATTATAATTAGCAGAAACCATGTAAGTCGATAGTTCACTTCACTTTTGCAGTTTTAAATTAGTTAGGATATACATAATTATAAATCCTAAAACAATAGCTAAATGTATGAAGAGCCAGGAAGCACAATTCAGGTGCAAATTGAAGTTAAAATAGCTCATAGCCAAGAAGCTTGCATACCGAGAAGGCAAATACCGCAAACTCAGACGCACTAATTAATTCCTGAACGGAACATTGTATAGAAAGGTGGGACGAACCGATTGAATCACGCTTTATTAACAAAATTAGATCTATTATCAATATCTTGAAATAAGTGTGAACTATAATTAGTGAATCCATTAGTTTCATAAGCCCAACGGACAATAGCAACATCTTTGTTCCCAAAAACGTCTTGAATACACTGGTAAAGTAGCAGATTTTTTCGTGTAGAAATCGCAGACATGCCGAAGTGGTTAGGTTACAGTCGAACTAGGTAAAACAAACATGGTGTCAAATATGGTGTGTCAGAACTATTGACGGCAGAGATAGTTCCTCCGAGGCGCTACAGATCCGTCAACCAACACACCGGACTTTAGAAGAGAGATACCTCCCTTATAAAAAGAGAAACGCAACAAAGGTGGTAAAGTAAATGGCACACGTATGGCTGCAATTGATGCGCTCACAGTGTATAGGCCTGATATGTAACTAAGTGTAAGTTCAATTTTGAGTAAAGCACTGAGTTGCGTCCGTCTAAAATAGGTATACAATATGGTACTGCACCCCCACCAAAGGAACCGTGTACGACGATTTAACTAAATAAAATACTTAGGAAAATAAATTTTAATCAAGTAACCGCAATATTTTCTAGACAGCTAAGAACTAATTGCGGTAGTTAAGCAGGTGAATAATAAGTGTTTTAAATAAAAAAATATGGTTTTAAAACGGGACTTATTACTCTGCAACTCAATCAACTATAGTCATACATTTAAGAAGATTGCCATTTTGATATACCTATAAAAGATAACCAGACATTATAATGATAAATGAGAAATAAAGCAATTTAAAATGTTGTAAAAAATTAGCTGTTTCTTTGACCCCATGACAATTTCGGTAATGTGGAAATAATAGGCGAATTAAAAACTCAGTACGGCAGTCTATGATTGCTCAAAATTGAGGTCATTATGAAGGTAATGTTAAAATTTTAGTTCGCGTAATCTAACTATGCTTAAAAATATCTTAAATGATTAATGTGTTTACCATTAATTATGGGGAACCAGTATATAGGGACTGTTATTAGAAAACCTCCCTCTTCACGGTGTACCAGGCGGGTTCGCTGGACAACGAGCACGAACTGTGGCCCTTCAAGACTGCGAGGAAGAAAACTTTTCCAAAGACGACCTGGCAGGCAGGGCAGACAAAGCAATGAGACGGTTCAGAGAAGTAACAACGCATTATTTCTATTTTTGACCAAGCGAACTTTTGAAAAAAAAAAAAAAATGTTTTGCTAAGTGACTATCTCCGCCCATGGACACCTGCAACTCGAGAGTCGCAAGTGCGTTGCCGACCTTTAAAGTGGGAGTAGAGGAAGGTCTCCGGTAATCTCACTCATTCGGCAAACAGAACACAAGCAGTGCTTCACCCCTGTTTTCTGTGGCGCCGTGATATCTCTCAGTAGTCAGCCAGCAGTAACTACCATACAAATTTCCAAAATATTTCTTATTTTTAATAATTACTACTTATTTATTAATATTCTTATTAATTCCTATACATAATAATTTATCCTCAGAAGTTTAGGAGGAGAAGTCTAGCGCATTCAAACTGTCAAATAAACGGTTCAACTTTATCATCACTGTGGCCACTGCCCCTATACATGTAATAAACAATAAATATAAAATGTTTCAAGTAACACATTTAAGGAGTTGTATGAAAACAACTATTCAGTGCGATGCCGTATATGGACGCTTTCGTCTGACCTCCGCAGAGGACTGACTCAGAGGTCGTTTTGTGTGGCTCTAATAAGGAAAACTGGATGAGTTGTGAATGCTTGGCGTGACGTACAAAATATTGGCTTTTAGTGTAACGAATACAATTTGAGTACTCCGTTTTACATCATTAGTAGGGATAATATTATTATAAAATTTCTCCTTTAGTTACCTGTCTATAACAACGTATCGAATAGACCCAGTTCTCGTAGTTATAATATTGCGAAGAAAGGGTAGAAATCTTATAGGCTCGTAGCTCGCTAGGCACAGATTTAGTAGTTACTGTTCTACTATGTGTTAAGAAACGGGCGGTTAAAGATCGATACTGGCAGATAGCGATCGTACCTATTAATGTTGTAATTACGGTGAATGATCTATTGTATCTATAATTTTTCGTTGAAAAAAGAAAACAATTTCAAGGTAATTTTTAAGGAATTCTATGAAGTAAAGGAATTTGACTTGACTAAATGTTTGTCTGTGTGTTTCTTATTTGTCTGTATATGTTTATTATACAGATATAAGGCAATCGCACAGTGATTTATCCCTTATTAAAAATTTGGTTAGAAAAAGTATTTACAAAATGTCTGTATTACATTTACCTCAAATGGTGTAATAGATATAAATAAATAATTTCAAAAAATTGTAAGGTTCAATTTATTAACTTTAAAATAAAAAAAACGAATTTTCATTTTAATATTAATCCGAGTAAATTAAAAAAATATTAATTTCATAGTTAACTTTTGTTTAACCACGTTTGACACTTTCGCGTTGTTTGAAGTGATTCAGTATTTATATGGCAATCAAAAATATTTTTTATTACCGTACAAATACAGAATCAGTTGTTTAAAACAATGACTAAATGTTTTTACGTGTAGTCATTGTTTTTGACACGAAAAAGCTTTATTTGTAAAATATATACAGTTAATTTTAAATACATTCTGTAAAATCGTCGGATCCTTTATTATAACTTTATAAAATAAACCACTTAAAGTAAACTAACTTTAAAATACTTCATAATTCATATACCTTCCCTGATTCCTGTAAGCAATTCTGACGACATATGAGTCAATATGTTTTATTTGAATCCAATATTTATAGCAACATAAATTAATTCGGCGCATATTCCCTCTTTTCTTCAATTCTTAATTTTCTGCATCGTGGGTTTGTTATAAAAAAAATGATTATTATGGTATTTCTAATTTATTTTAAGAGATTAATAAAACTTCTGAAGGTTTGTATTTCGCTAATAATGACCCGGAAAGGAAAAACACAGAATCACTAATTAATATAACTACTAAAACCTTTTAATTTCCAGTCTATTCTAGGCACATTATCGCGTGTTACGGAAAGGTCTTTTGGAAAAATTTAATAGCAAACCTTGTTTGTGCTTTTTACTATATTTTTTTAATAACTCCAGTTTTATAAATAGCTACCTACCAATGAACTATTTGTAATAAAATTGTTGTTAAGCACCCCAACACATCCTTGTCATATTTATTTAAAAAATATTTTCTACTTTTTACTTCTGTTTGCTATTAAAGCCTATTTCTTTTGGGTTTTTTTAAAGTATAATTAATTTTCTTATTTTTTAAATCTTGTATTGTCATCGGTCCATGATACGTGTGCAAATTATTGCAAATTTTCAAGTTAGTCGGAAGTCTTAAAGTTGGTGATAATTACGTGTAAAGATATATAGATAAATAGATGGATACAGGTCTAGCTAATATACAGCGTGTAAAAAGCCCATGTTCAGCAGTTGACGGCTGAACACGCGGAACGCAAACAAGTGGTAGAACACGGAGAAAGTGATCATATGCTAATATTCTTTACAGTTTTAACCGTTACTCCTTTGTTGCCTTAAAACAAAAGGTTTCATAATGAAAGTCTATGTTTAAAACATCCAAAAACAAGAAGCAATTACAGCTTAAACCCATTTCCTTCGTCATATGGCGTTTGAATTATAAGAGTGAAACTTTTTTCACGAGTGCTGGTAATGTATGCATGGAAATACGTTGCAATTGATCGGATCTAATGTGTAGTAATTTGTTAATGACGATTAACGACTAAAGTGATTTTAATTAATAAGTAGCAAGCTTAACACTAATGTAGACCAACCAGCAAGGCTATGATTATATTTCTGTCGATGAATTATAATATAAGTATCGAGGTTTTAATTAGACTATTGTTTAGGACAGGTATACATATAAATGATGTGATTTACATAAATGTTATAATGATAATCTTAATTCTCACCGGGAAATCTAGCGCAGCAACTTTATTAATATCGATGATAGACGCTACCAGTAACATGAATAAACAAATAATTTGAATAACTCAATGTAATAATATATTACTAAGCTCTTTATTGGATACAAGGGCTGTTCTAATAATTCACGAATGACATTAACTGTTTTTTAAGTGCGTCTATAATTCTTACGACCATTGAAGTTTTATTTTGAGCGCAAGAAACTAAATTTCTTACGATTTTAAAAGCGAAAAAAAAGTGTATATTTCAAAGGCCAATCATTAGATGTAAGCGGAAATCTCTACATACCAGGATTGGTAGCTCAGTTGATCAAAGTAATGCAAGGGTCTATTCAGGCTCAAGTACCAACAACGGACAAGGGCGACCTCTGTGGCTCGGTTGTAGTGCATTCGATGGCCATTCTAGGGTTCGCGGATTCAATTTCCGCTCAGGACAAATATTTGTATGCATGAACATGTCTACTTGCATCGGTGTGGGTGTTGCTTTTTATAATTTGTATGTATTTACAAAAAAAATATCTATGTATGTTTATCCGTGTTCTAGAATCCATAGTGCAGCAAGCTATGGATTAGAATATAAATAAATAAATAAAATGATTAACATATATATGAGAAAAAGTTTTTGCATTGCATTTGGTTTGGGGAAACTACGTCATCAAATACCTACAGTTGTTTAAAATTTATCATTGTCGCATAAAATACCAGGCAATATACGAAAATATCATCTAATAATTCCTATTACAAAATTAAAAGGTTAGTTGAGCGGAAAACTTCATCAGAATGTCATGATTCCGTATTAAAATTTTGAACACAAAAAGAGATTACGTAACCAGTCTGTGTACCTATCGTCGGACCCAACGGGATAATTAGTAAAAATAATATGCATTAATTTTCTGAAACCTGAACCAAGGGTAAAACAACAATTTATTAGCAGCCAGGTGTGTCAGAGAGGACGAGCTGCCTCACTTCCATCTGCGTAAGCGCATTATATCAGAGGACCTCACAAAGGTCGATGTCAAGGTAAGTTTACGCCATTTACATGACATGTTGTTTTATTATAGTTAACTTTATACGTATTTCATTCATTGGAGACTTGTTGCCCTCTAGTGGATAGTTATGTTTTTGGTCTTTCCGATTTCGTAGGCAGTGTGTCATGGCTGACTTCGTTTAATTAAAACACATATAGGTACCTACATTTGATTAATTTAAGATAAATATTATTTATATAATAACTAGCAGCGCCCCGCGGTTTCACCCGCGTAAGTCCCGATCCCGTGGGAATATCGGGATAAAAAGTAGAATATGCGTTAATCCAGGTCTCCAGCTATGTACATACCAAGTTTCATCGCAATCGGTTCAGTGGTTTTTGCGTGAAAGAGTAACAAACATCCATCCATCCATTAAAACTTTCACATATATAATATTGATGGGATAATGGGATTGAAAATATATCTTTTTATTTACACATCTATGTATCTAAACAAAAATTAAATGTTGTTTGTTGGTAAGCGCATGCCTAGAAAACGGTTGTTAATAATAAGGTTTTTAGGGAAAGAAAAATAGGAAAATTTGCTCTGTAAATAGGAAATAAAAAACGGCTGTTAATAATAAGGTTTTTACGGAAAGAAAAATTGGAAAATTTGCCCCGAAAATGGAAAAAAATTGAAGTTCCTTTTTCTATACTTAATTATGTATTTATACGGGAATTAACGCGATCACGAAATAGGTATTACATACCTCTGAATTACCTGAATGTGACGTGACGTGAAAGTTTAAAAAATATTTTTTCTATTCTATGCAATTAAAAAATTATTGCAATGTTGACAGGACTACGTGTCGGGTCAGCTAGTACCTATATAAAGTAGTCCGTCCCTTTGTCCCGCACCGGGGCGCGCATAGCATGTAGGTAGTTAATTGGTAGGGCCGGCCCTAGAATAGGTTAGTCGATATTTTTTCCATAGCAACTATAGAGACTAATTACATCGCTGTTTGAGATTGAAAAAAGAAATGGAATCCATGACTGTATAATTCAAAACTTAATCAGGCATATTTTTTGATTACCACACATCAAACAGAGGCATTTTACACTCGTGTTTTACCAGTATGCCGCAGTTACTGCCTTGTTCCATAGGAAGGGTCGGGGCTTCCATATAATGTACCATTTTACAATTAAAGTTATTATTCGTCTAGTAATATAATAGTTGCAGCATTTTACTTACTGCTGCAAATATTTTGTTGATATAAAAATTGCAGTAAACAACGACTAAAAAAGCCAGGAGTTTTTATTGCCAGGTTCTTTTCTTAAAGGCAGTATTTTATTAATATACATTTTTTACATTATGTTAACTGGAATACTTTGTTTTTGACATAAAAGAACAATTTTTTTTTTTATATTATACGGGGCAAACGAGCAGACGGGTCACCTGATGGTAAGTGACTACCGTCGCTCATGGAACCCTGCAACTCAAGAGTATATATTTTTTATTCCTTAAAAGTACTATAAAATATTAAAAGAAAACTCAAGGGAAAGACTGTGTGGGGTATTACATAGGTACATCGCTTGTTGTTAAATACTCAAATTACATGTCAGTATTAACCACCAAACCTACTTATACCGAAGGGAAAACCCAAAATAAATGTCTAGGAATCATCTTGTTTTCTTCAGAATCAAACCGCCAACTGGACATAGCGGCCGTGAACGAGGAAACAACTTAAACTACAGCGCCACCCATACATGCAATTTATTGTGTACCTAATCAGATCTAGACAATTTTATATACACATGATCTCACACACGTAAATGTGTAAATTACTGTATTATGTCACCGTTTTTTAAAAGAATGTTTATTGCCAGTCCTGTCATGACAATATAATGTTTAGAGTCTTCAAGGCCTCCAGTATTGTTGTAGATCTAATTTGTAGACTGGGGCAACCGCCTATTCTACTGGAAGTAGTCGCTTATATAAAGAAATAGGCGTTTGATAACCATGCAAAGACTAAAAGTAGTAGTAGTAATAGAATGATGACGCTTGTCCTGCGCTACACAGTGTTGCCAACTCTTGAGAACACTGTCCTTCAAATGATGATTCTTTGCATGGAACATAACGAATAATTTTTAGATTAGTTATGATACATGTCATGCCTAGTACTTCCATCTTTTTTTTTATGCAATAGGGGCAAACAAGCAGACTGTTCGCCTGATGGTAAGTGACTACCTCCGCCCATGTACACATGCAACTCAAGAGTTACAAGTGCGTTGCCGACGTTTAACCTCACTCACTCGGCGAAAAGCAATAAAATCATTGCTTCACTACCGGTTTACTGTGATCACTCCGGTCTAGCTGGCCCGTACGTGCCAAAACACGATCCCCTCACAAACTGAGTAAAATTTTACAGACCTCTAAAACACCAATAAAAATCTAGACCAATAGAAAACTAGAATCTCTATATATATTCAATCCGTTCCGTCGTGGGTAAAAAACATTGTGTACAAAAGAATGTTATCATTGAAATACCATTCCGAAACAATTTAAATAATACTATCGCGGTTCTCATACACCATAAATAATGGCATTCAAATCGTATCAAATCGTTCACAAACAAGAACGTGTGTGTCCGCAGATGAATAATTCAGACGCCACATGGCTTAGCTACGTGATTATATAATGTGTATGACTGTGTTGACCTTGCTTCAACGCTAAGTATACAATAACTAAGTATTACTAATGATAGCTAAGAAATATGATTATAGAAATTACACCTTCAATATCAGCCAAAAAATAAAATATTCTAATGCTTTCGTAGTGCGACCCTTTTTAATTGAGAGGGTCTGCACTCACGTATGAGTGGTCTGTGTAAAGCAAATAATTTAGAATTATATTTCATTTCATTAAAATTCAAAATTTCACCATACAGCAACAATATAGAATTAAAAAAAATATATATATAGCCAGTTTCACTCGGAATAATGTAAGGATTTTAACGATACCCTATGCATCTATATCTGTTCAGGCATTTAGAAGTTATGGTAGAATAAAGAAACTCACATTTATATATATTTCATGAAAGTTACCTTGAAAACATTTCACTCCTTTTTTGGGCAGTCGTGTAAATATACCAATTCTCCGAAAGGGAAGGTTTGCAGGTAAACATCTTTATCGGAGGCCTTTGAATAGGGTAAACCCCTTTGGGCTGAGCTGCGATCATCTGCAGGGTGGACCCTGCAGATGATCGCAGTTAACCAAAGCTAGTCGCATAGCGTTGTGAACCTGCTGGTGAGGCGTGCCAGAGCTCTTAGGGTATCAGGATACTGTTGGCAATTAGAGAGTGATACACCACTGATGTTGCGAGTGTTGTTTATAACTATTGATCACCGCATACCGCATAAAAAAATCATAACAGGCAAGTGACGAAGTGGTAGTGATGACCCTTTAGAGGGTACAAAAACCAATTTACAATTTTGTATGGGAAAATGTTAATCGATTAGAATTAGATAGGAATGTCGATTGGATACGTGTTTCAACTCTCGAATTTAATAGATATATGACGTTTTATTCTTTACAGTTGGCATCACATGGTCAATATTTGCCAACTAAGTACATACATATACTGCTATCGAAACTGTATTCGGTAAGAAAATGTTATCATTGTATTATCGATAACGACTATTAATTTGATTATTAATTATGATACGGTATAAAATCCATGAAGCAACGGTACACTTACAACAAAGTGAATATTTTTTACTTACAACACCGTAAATTAAAAAAAGAAAAGATCCCTCAGGCGATTAGATGAATTGTTTTCCGTAGCAGACTATTATTAACACCAGAGTTGAGGCGAATTTATGTAAAATTGGCTAAAACAATTAGTTTTCAATGAATATTGGCACAGTCAAATTTCAAATAACATTAAGTTATAAATAACACTTTGATATAATATTATGCGACCTTACAATATGTCATGCACACATGTCATATTTTACGCAAACATTTTAACATCTAATTTTTTTTTAATGACTTGTGTTGCCGATCACATTTGTTTTATAATTGCTTAAGAAAATATTTAGATTACAACTGCAGGTGCTTTTATAAAACATGCGCGAAAGTATATCAAACAAACAGTTTACAGTAAATAAACCTTCAAAATACACTATAAAACAGCGATTAGACAGTTAAAAGTCCGAGTAGTTTGGTCACCACCCACGGGGTCTTCCAGGAATAGAAACGGTCGTCATAAAAGAACGGAACAAAACCGCAAACCCGTCAACTAATACTAATGAAACTAAATTAACCTGTCTCCAAACATTTGAAATGACTTCACCTATAAGTGAACTATAAAACGGCTGAAATCTATATGACTACAGAACTATTAAACAAGCAATTTTTGCGTTAAATAATTGTGAAAACAGGCGTTGGCACTTCAAGCCGTTAGTCAACTAAAGATTCCGAAAATAAACTTGAAAACATCAGTATTACAAAAGAGATGATATGGTACATATGCAGTTTACTGGATGAGTAAATAAACAAGTTCAAGCCCAGGGGTAATGTTCCAATCAATGCACTCGACCGACATGCAAAAACAAACACTCTGATCGGGAAATGATACCACGTATACACAATCACTAGGTAATCAACACACAAGTTGTTCGTTTTCACTCTCATTCTGTTAGTAAATAAATCAAATACATGAACCGTACGTTACACAATTATGATATAAATAAAAGATTTAAGTAATATACTCACAGCCGGGCGATATTCCGTTCTCCTTCATAGCGCAGCGGAAAGGATAGTAAGTGCCTGGCAGCACCTTGCCATACATTGTTCGATCCATGCTTCGACCAATCACAGCTATCTTTTGCAATTAAAACACCCACAGGAACTACAAAAGCTGTCAGCGCACCATAATCATTGCCTACACACTATCCGCGTAAACTGTGTCCTACGCGAAGAAAATGCATTAAACATTTAGGTGTTCATCTAATCTTCACTATTCAATGCATTTACTATGTAAACATTGTCGATTTATGGGGAAAATTGACTACCACAAGGTCGCGATGTGACTGCACGCTATCGATAATAATTCGTAATAATAGTACTGGTCCTCATATCGATGATTTTCCTTTTGCTGATAAGCTAAGTGATAAGTGATAACGCAATGTCACGGGGACGAGGTCGCGGAGCTGCGAGTAGAGTATTCGTAAGCGCGGCGAAGTCACAACTAAAGTGTCGTGGAGCCGGCGTCGGCGCAGCGCCCCAGCCGCACCGGCTTCACAACAATATTATTTATATGCGGGGACGGACACAAATCAAAGCATTTTGTCAAAATCGATCCATTTGTTCCCATGATTCATTACGTTACAGAATACGATCAATAAACTATTTCAGGATCACGAGTTAGATCGCCTTTTATAATTCCATAAAGCCCTTTATTCAATTTTGTGATTTATAACTCTTATAATAATAATTAATCATAGATACATGTCAACAATTAGGCAAAGATAAATCAAAGCCACAGGCTTGATCAAAAGGAACGTCTGAATCTAAGTTACGTAAGTTTAGAATTCCGTTTTATTTCGACTTGTCTGCAAGCCAGAAAAAGGGCTATCCATCATTCGTTCCTTGGCGGGAAATTTTCTAATTTGGTACAGTAAGCGCCAAAATTTCACCGCGCCCAAACCGCATCCGGGCTATAGGAGGAGAGCGTCCCTTGACTTATTACTTCCGGCTCGTCATTCCACTCCATCACACTTCACTGTGGCTTTACGATTGTCAATAGATAAAAGGTTGCTGCCGACTGTCTTTGAAGCATTTGAAAAGAAATAGCTATAATGTTATTTTTAGTTTTATTATAATCGAGTTAATTAAAATCTACACTAATGAAATTACTAACGTGTGTTGTTAAATAGCGTGTCCTTGTACAATTAAAATGTTATAACAAGGAAAAGCAATGACTTAAGTTTTTGTTTATACTTGAAAGACCTCAAATCGAAAGTGATAGTTTAGGACATATTGCATAAGAAGGTTCTATGAGCATTCGTATACAAGACTTTACGATACAGACATGAACGTTTGCCAGTTAAAAAGCATTTCTCATAGTTTACGACTTGTCCATTTTACGATTGAACTAACTGTTCCATTGTTCTGACTAGCCACTAATAAGGAAGTAAATATTTGAGCGGTACTCGCGATGCCCAGTGCTAACTCAAATGGAGAACAAGCCATCGTGCGCACTCAAAGAAAACAAAACACTTGTTCTGCATTCAATGAACAGTTGCACCTCAAACACAATGAGTAGAAACTTGCGGTTTCCTATTTGTTGAATAACAGTAGAATAGTCATACATATTCAATAATACAATCTCTAAAAAAACAATACACACTACACAGTACTGTGAAACTCAACTCCCACTTAGTTTGATGCTGTTACAGCTCGTTTCGACCTTGATGTCTTGAACTTCAGTCCCTAAACTACGATTAATGTTTGAATTGAAGCCAAGACTAATCGTCAGAACTGCCAGGAGAATCACAAGTAGAACACAATAATTCAAATAGACCACGATTTTGACCAAAACTTCGTCAAAGACAGTGGCACTTACTTCAAGCTAACGGAAAAGAATTTGAAGGTCTATGAATTACGAATAAACGTTTAAAAATCTATTGTGCACTCATATTGTTAAAAAAAAAACTAATAAAAGGTACTAAAATACTAGTATGTACTAGAGAATAATTTTATATTATGAAAACAAAATTACGAAATGTATAAGAAGGTATATTCCATAACTAATTTATAATCTTGGATAAAGAAACAGTTTTTTATAATTTTTTAAATATACACAACAAACTATAACATTGTTCCTCATATTCCATTCATTATTTTACACTGAATGCACCAGGAAAATCAACCGAGAAAAAGTGCAGTTATGTTTTTATTTAACAATTAATTAAATGGTTATTGATTAATAGATACACAACCGGATAAAATATAGATATATACTTTTATATATAACTGAACCTTAGTCTTTGATTACGGTGAGCAACAACGATATTAATTGGGGCGATATTTCAAACTTTCTACCGGTACGTTTGGATATACGCGTACGACTGAAAGTTCGTCGGGAACGTATAACACGCAACTCATCGATGTTAGTGACGGAGTGATGACGTCACCAAATATACATAGAGCCTTAGTAAAAGATAGACAACATAATTGGCGGACTAAATCAGGATTTAGGTCAAGCAATTAAGTTTAATAGTTTACTGATATTGGCAGAGGACCGAGCTCAGGGCTGCGGTTTGGATTTCCTGTAAATTATGTTATCATTATAGACCGTCACATTTCAGAGTATTAGCGAGATGACCATAGACCACATAAAGTAAATAAACTTAGTAATGAATTACAATGAGTAATAAATAGTAGTAAATTCTTAATAATCAACATCGTCATTGATTTATTTACGCGCCTAGGTTCTACAGCAGGAAAATAACGTACCATTCACTTGAAGGCACACTCGGGAACACTGTCATTAACCTAATCCATTATTCTGGACATAGATAATTTTTATTTGTATTATAAATTTATACATATACTCTCGCACTCAATATCGATCGGGGTTGGAAGAGTCACAAGTCGCTACAAGACAAACTTACAGCCAAAGATATTAGAGACCTAACAAGTATATAATCACTCAATGGTATCAAGTTACCACCAAATCGCCCATAGGCATTATGTAAGGGAGGACACATCGTCAATTACTAGGATTATATATTTTATTTTTAACCCCCGACGCAAAAAGAGGGATGTTATAAGTTTGAAGTATCTGTGTGTCTATGTACCTGCGTGTCTGTCTGTGGCATCGTAGCTCCCCAACGAATGAAACGATTTAAGTACCTTTTTTTTTGTTTGAAACGTGACTTGATCGAGAGTGTTCTTAGACATAATTCAAGAAAATCTGTTTAGCCGTTCGATGATCATCAGCTCTTTTCGAATCGTTGAAGGGATTTTCGAGTCGGGAGTATTTTAAATTTATGATTATTGTTCCCAGATCAGTAGGGAAGACGTATTATAATCACATTTTTTTTATTAAATACTATCAGCGACCTAATTATATCGATGTGACATTAGTATGCTAGTTAATCAGGTGGAACAAAAATTATTGAGGAAGAGCTCTCCATCAAATAGGAATCAGTCGGTAGGGCAACGACGCGCGACGCTTCAAATACCCGAGTTTTTAAGCAGATATATCCATATATAAATTCTACTCTGCTGACAGTATTTCCTTAAGGGATTACTCCTATAATTCTGTAATTTTTTGTAATTCTAGCAAGAAGTTGAGGGACCATTTCTCAAAACGAGCGAGGGAAAGAGTTCCTGACCATCCTGATTAAAACTAGTCTTCAAAACTTAAGACTAGTTACGTTATCTGTGACGTGGATCAAATCCATTCGGTGTAGGTGTGTCCTATTACGTTATTCCCCACGGTGCATGACGACTAATTAGATTAATTGAGAACGCAGGAACTAACGACACATTAAAGCGTAGTATCGCGTGTCGTGCGTGTAAAACGTAGTTGCACTAGTTGTGTTATGCGAGTGACAATGATGTAACAGTTTTGGATGATTACAGTATTTAGAAGAACTAGAGAACAAAGATCGTATAAAAATGTAAAAGAATCGACCATCATAAAATATTATTATACCAGCTGTTGCCTGCACTTCGTTAGTGTGGAAATTCAAATCTATTCACGGGAACCATACATTTTTCCTGGATTAAAAGTAGACTATGCGCTATTCCAGGTTATAATCTATCTCTGTGCTAAATTTCATCCAGATCCGATCCGTCCAGTCGTTCTGGCGTGATTGAGAAACAAATGCTTATATATATCCAAATTTTCCCATTTATAATAGTAAGTAAGATGGCTAGGCGTAGCGTATGGCGTAGGCTAATCATTGAATTGGACCGATCGAGATCTGTCTGGGCACATCATGATACGCCGGCATTTCTTGATTTGCCTGTCTAATACAACAATATACAATTGACGATTTGCCCAACCATGCTTAGGCAAATTGGTTCTAAAGGATGACGAAAATACTAGAAAATAAAGTAATGTTTCGATAATCATTATTTCACTAGTAAATAAAAAGTCTTTTATATAAAAGAAATAACAGAATATTCACAGATTATTAACAGAGAATTTACCCTCATTCCACATATTTTAAAAAAAAAGCAGTCTATATTTACAAATAAAAATTAAATGTTTTTTCATTAAATTTTTATTTGTTTATCTTTATATATATAATTTCGTGTCACGTAAACAACGTGACATGAAATTATTACAGTCGCAATGAACTCCTAAACTAATGAACCGATTTTAATGAAATTTTGCACGGGTTAGCTAGGTAAGAATCTACTTTTTAGTAGGTATACGCTTGTTAGTCAATCACGTCCTAGTCGTCGAGCTGATTTTGATAAAATCGGCATACGGGAACTAAGATATCGCGAGGTAAACCATGAAACAGTCAATAAAAATTGATAATTTAATTAAACAATGCAATCAATAAATGATCCAGTGTTGATTGTTGTTTTAGACCTTGGCTGCAAAACCCACTAAAGACTGAACTAAGAGAGACAGGATCGTAATGAATTATAACCTTGCACAACTACAATACGTAAGTACATACTTTAGTACTATAACATACCAACATACTCACAAATATTAGTCGATTATTTTCGTTCCGTCGACTCAATTTCAAACTCAAGAATCGAATTTATTTAAATGTCAGTCGATATTCACATTCCATATTGACATATAACAGATTTCTCACATTCCCTTTAGATGCTCCTCAACTGTCTAATTAATCCTACTGATATATGTATTTTTAGAATGCGTAGGTACAAGAGTTAGCGTACATCATAGCTTGTTAAGATAGGGCTCAACCACTTAAAGTTGATTGGTTTTTAATGGAAAATGTGGTATGATATAACGGATGCACTGTTGCAAAACTCCATGCACAAGTCGTGGAACAAAGTAGGACAATAATAATACTATCATCGTGATCACTAAAGAAAGCCATTAACTGTTTGAAATGTGTTTTACCAATCATCAATGAGAAGGACAGAAGAAATGGACTTGTTTTAAAACAGCTCTTTATGCTTTTAATCTGCATTGGCTCAATACTTAATTTCTTCGATTTCTCTTTTAATACATACAAAAATTATTGCACAAGAGTTTAATACAATACAATCATAATGAACTGGGTCATTTAAAAATATTATGTTTCATACTCTGTTATGTAAAAATATAGTCAAATAACTGTCACATGAACAATGAAAACATATTACTCATGTGTAAAAAGGTCACAACAATCCTATGTTTCGACTCGAAAACGACTTTTCAGTGCGACGCACGTTTACGCACTTGCGGCATGCGGTAGTCAGATCAGATCATGGGTACCCGGTTTCGGCAAATTGCTTTTTGATTATTTTACCCAGCAGGTTTTGCATTGCTTTATAGAAATCTTCGCGGGCGGACGCACGAGTCATCAAACTTCCATAGTAATCGGATGAATGGTAGAAGTATGCATATAAGATGAAGAAACAAACAAGTGTGATTCGCTGAGTAACTACAGGGAACTCAGTACAGTACATGGGATCAGTCACGAACTACAATGATGTGAATTATAAAAAATACACTTATTAAATACGTCTAAGAGTTAGTTTAGTTACATTTCATTTGAAGGTTAGGTTACGTAGATGTTCATGACAAATAACAGAGTACCTTACTCTGTTATTTGTCATAACTATGGTTTCTAGGTTCTCAATTAGGAATGCTGAGCCAGAGAAGGATCCAGGACAAATATTGTGTGATCATTTGTTGTGTGTCTGGGTGTAATTTATCTATATGTATGTATTTAGTAATATATTAAGTATGTTTATCACCAGTCTGGTTAACATAGTAGCTCTGCCTAGTGTGGGATCAGACGGTCTTGTGTGAGGTGTCTCAATTTATTATTATTTAACACTCTACAAATAAGTGTGCTATATAGTTGCTGTTTGCTGTTTAACCTAGTACAGCTTAGTCACTAATGGCGCTAGAAAATTACCCTTGATGACACCCCATCACTTTATAGTGATTAATGACCACCACCTACGTGGATTACTCGCCTTGCAGTCTTATAAAAGCTATTATCTGTATTGTTTACTTTAGTTTGTCTTTTTTATATTAATAACATGGGTCACATATGACCAATATCTACATATAATAATAATAATCTATATATATAAAAATTTCGTGTCACTTTGTTGATAGCGATGAACTCTTAAAATAATGAACTTTTTAGTGAAATTTTGCACAATGTGTGCAGTTTTTTCCAGCTTGAGGGATAGGATAGGTTTGTTTCAGTTCTTTTTATTGCAAATTATCTAGCCTAAAAGCCTAAAAATCTTGTCACGTTATTTGTCCGCGATGAACTCCTAAACTAACTGATTTTAATTAAATTTTGCACAATTTTGCACTACCAGACGCAGACAGAGATTTCATCCTTTCGTTGTCGAAACACGAAAATGCCTGCCTGCGTCTATTTTGCCAGTCAAGTATAATAATTCTGGAACGTTCAAGGATAGACGTGAACCATCTTCGTCTTCATCGTCACTTTCCATCAGGTGAGTTGGCAAACAAACGCCTATTCCATTTCAGAATAAATAAAAAAGAAAAAGTTGGTCTATAATATTTAAATATATTATATTTATTTATATATTATAGACTAGCAAGAATAGAGATATTTTAATTGATACTTTGTTCTACATCAATTATATGAAAACGACTACAAACAGCTACATACGTCCAGTTACATTATGTATGACTGGTGTGTACGGAAAGTCTATACTATGAAAGAATTATGGTCGACTATCGACCAACAGGTGATCTCTAGTATAGATTAATACATGAAGAGAATTCTATGTACACATTTTTAAGAAATTTCGAGAACTTTGGAATACTGAAAGTTTATGTATAGAAGAAGTACAAAAGTACAAAAAGAACTACTTCTTATTAACCTTTAATATTATGCTATATGTATATTTGGGTCGGGATTGAACTCGCAACTGCTCGATCGCTTAGGAAAACAAGACGGATTAGGAATCTTATTTAAAGTCAGATAATTGCTATCCTAAAAACAACCTTTTTCGTTTTGCCAGATATACTTACCTACATTTTATATTCTATAGGTACTATAAATAATGTAAAACATTAACAGAATTTACAATGAAGTATACGGACACGAGGACACGATATAATAATTTATTTTAATATACTTACCTATTATTTTATTCTTTAGCTAGTTTGACCACATTCCTATGAAGTAGTTATGTCCAAAATAAAGGTTTTACGCAAGTTAGTGATAACGTCCAATATTGATAACCAAATATTAAAAATGGGGCTCCGTAATTAATATTGATACAGTGACGATGCTTTATTCTTATCAGCATCGTGATGTTACATAGTTAAATTATGTATTCGGATCCGATAGAGAGCCAAGTGATGTAAGTTCGATCCCTGTACGAGAACGGTATTGAACAGTTTGATCCAGCTTTCCTGCATTTGAAAGAAGATGTAGTGACAAGAATTGAGAAGGGAAAGCAGCGATGGTTTGAGCGTGTTCAGAGAATAAGGAAAGGGCGAATGTGTAAATGAATATAAAGCTCCTGTGAGTGGGTGAGTGGGTATGAATAAGTTTCGAGAGGCCCGTATACTGTACAGATCGGAAATATACTGAAAAAAGAGGCAAGGCCAAGTAAATAGCAGCATGAATGTGGAAGAGCCCAAGCTGTATGTCAGGTTCGTGGTAAATGGCGCTCTATCACCTCTGCCTTAGACGGGAATAGGGCGTGACCATATACATATGTACATCAAAATGTACATACGTATATGGTCATCATATGGTCATAAGTATAGTATAGATTCACAGATACAGACCATAAAATAGATGCCATCAAAAACAAAACTTGTAAAAAAAACCAAGTCTCGAAACTCAGTTCTTCTACCGTAAAAAGTTGTGAGATCCATGTAATACCAAGTCGGTTAATTTAGTCAGTCCCTACTTAAGGGACCTTTTGTCTTAAGTTATTACGTAATTAGCTAACCTAACAACATCTTATAGTGCCCATATCAATTTTAAAAATCTTTGTTTTAAATAAAATAGATTGACTTGGCAATCGCACTAAACTAAATATAATACATAGGCTGCACTAAAAGTATCGGGAACGGAATATTTCCACTATTCCTATCATATTAAAATCTTTTTAATTGAAAACTCCTTGGTTTTAAAAATAGAATACCATTTATTTATTTAAAAAAGATTCTCGGTCTTCTCACAAGGTCTTCTCAAACTTGTTTAGTCGTTGAGAAAATGGAATTGACTCGAGAAAATTCAAGGGCGATGATTTATTATGACTTTCGAAGCGGTTTAACACAAAAACAGTGTGTTGACCGGATGCTTTCTGCATTTGGTGATGAAGCCCCATCCAAAACCACAATTTATCGCTGGTTTGCTGAATTTCAACGTGGACGTGTCAAGCTCAGTGATGATCCCCGTCAAGGTCGTCCAAAAACTGCAGTCACCCAAGAAAACGTTGATGTTGTGCGTAAGCTGATTGAGGAAGATCAACATGTGACATACCGCGAAATTCAGGCAAATTTAGACATTGGCATGAGTCAAATACAAATAATCTTGCATGAACAATTAGGTGTAAAAAAGTTGTTTTCCCGATGGATACCGCATTTGCTCTGTGAAGAGCAATAAGCGGCTCGCGTTACTTGGTGCGTCAGAACTCTCGAAAGATTCCACGCATTATCCTCAAATACTGTATACAACATTGTATCAGGTGACGAATCCTGGATATACGCGTACGAACCCGAAACAAAAAACCAGTCACGAGTTTGAGTGTTCGAAAATGAGTTAAAGCCAACTAAAATTGTTCGTTCACGGAGTGTTGCAAAAAAAATGGTGGCCACGTTTGTCTCCAAAACCGGCCATGTTGCGACTATTCCTCTTGAGGGACAAAGAACGGTTAATGCAGAATGGTATGCTAGCATTTGTTTGCCACAGGTCGTTTCCGAACTCCGTAAAGAGAACTGCAACCGCCGCATCATCCTCCATCATGACAATGCGAGTTCTCACACCGCGCACGTCAAAAGAGGTGGAGTCGATCTCTACCTATTTTGTAATACATACACTAACAGAAAATTCATTAGCCCCTAAAAAAAATGGTAGGACAAAATATTAGCAAAAGTTGCTCAATTTTCATGGAATCATTAAAATATTCATAATTCATAACCAACATAGTTCTTGTTATTGGCAAGATGAAATGGCCATTAACCGTCCAAATATCTGGAGAACCAATCAATGGGAAAAAAGGATCTTTGGTGGTCACCATGGACTGGAAAGAATAGCATGTCTGCCGGATTGCCTGGACATGAATATGTAACATGGAATGGACAGGAAACCATTGAGAGGCAGTTAATCATTGGAGGTCTGAGGAAATCTTTGAGATGAGATATTGGCAGTAACCATAAAAGGCCTTGAGCTAACCAATTTAGAAGATGTTTATGATTGAAAATGTGCTTATGGTAATGTCATATGCAAGGGACTGAAGTGAAACAATGTACAATATATAACTAGAATGAGTAACAATCACATGAGTCAGACAAGCCAGGACTAATAAGTCTGTAACTATATATGTATAGGAACAACTTTGACCTATGTTTATATTTAACAGGCTAATCCACAGTTTAATTATCGTAGCAATGACATCACTAAAATTAATTCACAGTTGCATTTACTCATTCTACCATCCAATATAAAATATGTTGTGTATGATTGAACTTACAAAATTACAGTGAACTAATCCTTAATTTCACTTACAATTATTGTAAGGTAATATAACTATCAATTAGCAATAGAGCATTTATCCAAGATAAAATAAAGAGAATATAACATGTGTCAGGCCCAGAAGTTTATCAGTTATTATAACAACACTGCATTATATACCATATGTATTTTTATGTGCTACAGGCACTTGTAGAGCCCTGATATATCAATATGATGAAGATTTAGATTTTCTTTTTTAGGTAATATAATAATATGATAGGTAGGATAGATTGGTAGTTAATTTTTCACTATTAAAGAAGTACTAAACTATATCAACAAAACAAATAATAGAAAATGTAAAACTTAACTGGTCATTGACATAATTTTATGTCAATTGTACTTTATCTTTATAAGTACATAAAGATAACAAAAAGTAAATAATGGCTGTGTGATATATTGTTCGTCAAATTACCTAAGAGCTAGTTTTTGTCTATTGATCCAATTATAAAGCAATGTTTACTGAACATTTAAATGTTTATAAAATGAGCAAAATATTTGAACTGTTGAAACGCATAAATAATGACACGTTAGCACTACATATGTTCCAAAATCTTACAGCTCCGCTTGATTGCAATCTCGTACACAACGTTAGAAGGTCTGCTCAGGCGCAAAATATGCAAATTAACAAGTTATTTCAGCAGAACACGTCATTTCGTTTACTCAGAACCATAACAGGTTATGATAAGACTAAACTTACCTAAATCATCCATTATTTCTTCGATATCGAGTTTCACTGTTCACTTACACTACACGTAATTCGTAACACTATCGATTAAATCAAATTTAAATAATTTAAGTAGCAAAATACTACAATAATACTGCAAATCAAAGTTGAAAATTACTGCCCAATTACGGCAATTCAGATATTTAGCATTCTTGGTGTAATGTTGGTACGACTGGTAACATGTCAAATATTTTTACCACCTTCCCATATTTCAGAACGATGAATGATAAATAAAAATAATAATAACTTCACACATCTCACACATTCCTAGTAAAAAATACTTGGCTATTGATTAATAAACTGTAACTTTTTAAGAATATATAAAAAAAATTAAAACTTTAACAATCACACTTAGGCTCTGAAAAACGACTTGAAATTATTATTATTAATTTATTCGATTTAACTATTGTTCTAGTTTTTAAACAAAAACAGTTCCACCAACTTAACCTTAGGTTGTACATGTCAAAAAAGAACCGTTCTAAACGCATATTCTGATATACTTTTTAATCTAAGCTCAAAAATAAAGAAAAGTTATTTCTAGTTTAGTGTTATATATTAAATAATGTTACATATTTGGATTTTGTTAAGTTTACTAGACACAATTGTATTTCTTTGGATTTGATTTCATTATAAAAAAGTTGATTCTTCTGGACAACATTTTGCAACAAAGATAGTATTTGAACGTTAACTAAAATAACTTGCTTGTGCACTGTGTCGTATCGATTCACTTTGATTACCGTCATATTATTAATGATACGCCCAAGCTTTAAATCGTAACTCAAAGGAATAAATCAAAATGAGCACTTCTGGTGAGCAGCTAACTTTAGCCAGAGACATAAAACGAGCAATTGAATTGCTCGAAAAACTTCAACAAAGTGGCGAAGTTCCTGCTACTAAACTTGCAGCCCTGCAGAAAGTTCTTCAAAGTGACTTCTTGAATGCTGTTCGTGAAGTATACGAGCATGTATACGAAACAGTTGATATTCAAGGCTCAGCTGATATACGCGCTTCGGCTACAGCCAAAGCCACTGTGGCTGCATTTGCTGCCGCAGAAGGCCACGCACATCCGAGGGTCGTCGAGCTTCCTAAGACCGAAGAAGGTCTAGGCTTTAACGTAATGGGCGGTAAGGAGCAAAACTCACCCATTTACATTTCAAGAATAATTCCTGGCGGCGTCGCCGATCGACATGGGGGTCTAAAAAGAGGTGACCAGCTGTTGTCGGTAAATGGAGTGTCAGTGGAAGGAGAGAATCACGAAAAAGCTGTTGAATTACTGAAGCAAGCTGTTGGTTCAGTAAAATTGGTGGTAAGATACACTCCTAAGGTGCTAGAAGAGATGGAAATGAGATTTGACAAGCAGAGAACTGCAAAACGGCGTCCAAACTACAATTAAACCTACTCTAGTCAAAATAACAACTTTGTAATGAAGTAATTTTTTTCAACTCTTTGTATCTAACAGTAAAGTTGAAAACAGTGAAAAAGAAGAATGAATATGAAATATCACATGGGCTGGATGCAACTACATAGTTTTGGGTTGACTTCAAGATCCCAGCTTATTTTAATATATTTCAGTAAGCTTTGGAAGTTCTTCTCTAAGTAATTATGTGACAAAATATATAATACCTCAAATATTATGTACCGATTGTAGAATAATTACTGTTTGGGAATGAAAGTTGCTAGTTGTGGCTTTCATCTATCCTACAACCTCTAATTGCTATCTTGTGCCTTTCCTTGGTCACAGAACCTACATCTACACCAAAAGTCACAAGCTACTTAAGAGAAATTTCTATCTGAAAATTGCAACAATCAAATTATTTTTGTTTGTGAAAGTGGACCTGATGAAATTCATTTTCTCTGGTCACTGACACAGACACTGGACTGGATATCAAAGTAAGTTTTCAGTTTATTCTTAAAAGACCTGTAACTGTAATAGTATGGAGTTATATTTGATTGAACTTGCTATAACTGTGATTGTCGGGAGAGTTGACTTACATACATCTGTCTATAAACACAACAGGCCAGGGCTTGCTGCTTGGCATTGAGATAATTGTATTGTCAGATGATTAATACACAGTGATTAACACACAAGCACAGTGTGATAGACACTTGCGTAGGGGAAAACATGTAGAGATCATCTAGAACAGCTGTTGTGTTACCGACTTGTATGTACTCATACATTATATTGAGAAAGACTTAAAATGATAATTATTTACTTCTAAAAATAGTCATTACACTTTATAATTATTAATTGTTATAGATGTATATGAAATTATGTACTTAACACTATTTTGAGTTTATGTACCTATGTGTGTATTAAAGTGAGTTTTTAAGGGTAGCAGGGAATGTGTTAGAGATGTTCTTGTACTGTAGAGACATTAAGACAGTGAATGGTAAAATTTATTTATGAAAAATTTGAACTTCTATTTATTCTTGTTTACATTTATTTTTTATTGTCGGTAATTGTCTGGTTTAAATTAATGTTGTACATGGCAAGCAACTACCACTACTGTGGTACACTTCCCATAATATATATGTAGACTTCAGAACTTAATCAAGCAGTTGTATAACTTTTATATTTACATTTCAGGAGCCTTTAATGGTATGAATGAGATATAGAAGAGGTTTAAATAATTGTATACTATATTATTATTTGACTTTTAAAAATAATAAATTAGTAAAACAGTGGTTTTGGTTTTGTTTCCAATTAATGGTGTAGTTTGGACCTTAATAATAACAGAAGTAGTAGTATGATATTGTACTACTGATGTTATAGTAACCAAGCTTGAGACTTGACAATTCTAGTGTACTTCTGACAATTATTTATAATTTTTTGTGTCTTTGGGGTACAAGAAAATTTTGCAGGTTACTTTGTTATGTAAGATTTATTTAGAAAACTTTTTTATTTGAGTGGCTCTATGATGGTAAAGTTAAAAGGTATAAAGGGAGAAAAGTATTGTTCTTTTTTGCTTTAATAATATAATGGGTATATTTCATTTAGTTTATACCTTAACATTTGTAACTTGTTTTGCACTATTTACTACTTAAAGGTGTACAATAAAGAGAAATAAATTAAAATGCCACATTGGTGAACGCTGGTTGCAGTTTGCCTACATTCATACTTATCTCTAATGTGTTTAAGCCAAACATTTTAGAACAATTAGAGTTTATTTACAAATTGTATGATCATTTTATCATTGTTACGGATTTATATACATGGTTATTAGTAGTTTAGAAGGTATTCAATAAAAAATAAATGCTTTATGCAGTATTATTAAATAGTTTTTTAAAGTGAAAATTTCTTTTGGCACATTTGTATGTTTGTTGTTGTTCCAAAAAAGCACTGAACTCGTGACTGTCACGCTAATAATACATATACAAATCCACTAGATGGCGCTAATCTAAACATTGAGTTCTGTCAGCTCCTTATAGCCGGTCGGTATTGCCGTGGCAGCTGGAGTTATCACAGGACATAGCTCGTTTAACAAACATCTTTTTGTTATAAGTGCTACAGACAGTTCACCGTTTGCATGCACGGAAGCAGAGGATCCAGTAACCCATGTACTAATGAATTGTCAGGGGATACTAGACTAAGTACCTTGGCTCCTCAGGGTCACTATCTCCAGGTTACAGGGATTCTTCGGGGAGTTAGGGTGGCTGGTATAGTTTTTATTCCACTTTATTAGGGTTAGGACAAATCAAATGATTAGAATCTTATGAATAAAATATCTATAATAATTATTTACATATAACATGGTAAACCAATGTTACCAGTTGTCAAAACCACTAAAACCATAACCACCCTCCTTTTTGGGTTTCTTAGCTGGCTGATCTTGTGTTTTTGCTTGAAGTTTACTAGTTGTAGATAGTTCTTGTAAATTGAGATATTTGCCCACGCCATTTCTGAATACTTTCAGCGGTTGCTGCGCTTTTTTTGGTCTCACACTTGCGCCTTCCGATTCGGCTTTCCTTTTCAGCTCTTCTTTTCTTTCTTTTGCCAGCTGTAAAGGGAACAAAATGCATTTCGACACATGTTTCTCTTTAAAATTTAATATTAAAATAATATTTTTCAGATATGTCAAATGTTTTATTAAGGGTTAATAGTTAAACCACCAGTCAAGAGGCTATAGGTACAGCAGTAACCTACAATTCAGCATTCTTGTTTGCTGCTTCAGTCGTAGATTATTAATACAAAAATTAAATTAAATATTGTGTGAAAATTTCCCATCGATAAAAGCATCGCTAGGTTAACAGGGTGAAGGTTCATCAGTTTGATTCAGGTGAGTGGACATGCAAAAATTAAAAAAAAAAGGCAGCTCATGCTTACGTCTTCCTCTGCCTCATTGAATGGATCAACAAACACTTGAGCGACATCAATCACTATGTCCTGTATCGGCCGGTCTTTGTTGTCAACCTCTATTTGTTCCATGGCAGTTAGAGTGTCCATGCCTCCGACCAATTTGCCAAAAATCGTATGTTTACCATCAAGTTGCTTGCACGAGCGGAATGTGATAAAACTGCAATAAAGTAGCGATTATTTATGTTATATAAAAGTCACCTCAATTTATACTCCTCATTTATCATGCTGAGAACGAATATGCCGAGTTTATGTCAATTATTTTGAGCCGATCACCAACTCAAATTCTTTCCTTTTCAAATCAAGTAGACTTCTTGCTTTATGACTTGTTACCAATGCCGATAAACTGTCGCTAACCCCTTGCGATTTCTCCCATGAGCTGTAGGCCCGTATCTTAGACTAGGCCGCTTGAATTTACTATATAACAGATTGTAGCAAACATTTGATAACAGCAGTATCTATCCTTAATCTTTTGGTACAATTCGCAAAAGGCTAGCATTCGTTGGTGCGTCCATGACAGGAACTTGTTTACCAGTTATTATTATTATCTTAGAAACTTACCATAGAGGTAGGTTGTATATTAGCTTGTATACTGAGAATATGTCAGGAATCGAAACTGACGAGTATCTTTCAAAATACTATACCTACCCTTTTTTTAGAAAGCAACAAAGTGATAGTGCACAGCTTTACTTACAACTGTGAGCCATTAGTATTGGGTCCAGAATTGGCCATAGACAAAACTCCTCGACCTGTGTGATGCAAGTTTGGTTTAACTTCATCTTCAAAGGGCTTTTTCCAAACGGACTCGCCACCTAACCCTGTGCCAGTAGGATCACCACCTTGTATCTGAAATTAAATTCACCATCATAATTATGAATGTACCACATTAAATACAGGCTTACAGAATGTGTTAGAAAAAATGTGTAGTCATATGTTAGTTATATAGTTATCATGAACTTGTACTTTAATTAGTTATTTTGCTTCCCTTGTAACAAAAAATCGAATAAGTACAGCATAATTTATCCAATAAAACTACAATTGTTAAAATCTGTTTTAAATTCTCTAAAGCTGAATCCGCATGTTTGCCACTTGCCACAAACTACAAACGTTTGGCTTGATTTTGGGAATCAAACATCGCCATTCACACGCTTGCGAGTGCGTTAGTGTATTCTGAAGAGGCAAGCATGACGGACATCGAACTTGTGTCGGCCATAACATTTGGCTTAAATTTTTTTTTATTATAAAAACAAGAAAATATGTGGTAAATAAATATATGGTGGATGTTAAAAATGCATGAAAATCGTACCGTTTCTTGGATGGACCAATTACTCATTTTTTTAATTATTGCGTATCAGAAATAATCTGTATTTGGTACGGACGCACATGTCTGATCGTCGCCAGCGCGCAAGGCATACTAACAACACACAAACATGTGTTGGTTTGGCAAGAAATAGTACTTACCATGAAATTACGTATAGATCTGTGGAATTTGGTACCATTGTAATATCCACTATTGCAATGCCTTATAAAGTTATCGCACGCTTTCGGTGTCATGTCGCAATATAACTCGAAGTTCAACGGGCCAATGTTGGTCACTAATCTCACATAACCTGTAGAAGAATACAATATTTTTGATTTTTTATACAATGTGCTAAACTGTCATAAAGTTGACTTAGAGTTTGCTAGCGCAACAACTGAACTTTGATTGTCACTTGCATTGAACATTGTTGCTCTACCCTAGAAAAAGAGAGTTCAGAGTGTCGGGCTCTGTGACATGTAGAGGATTCATGACTAACCTTTTTTCTTCACCCTATCATATTTGACGTCATCCTCACATATTATGGCAGCTTCGTGCACCGTCTCTGGCACCATAGCCGTAGATGTGAAACTAGCAGCCACCATACCGGTTGAGTAATGAGCTGCATTAAATTTGTCTGCAACCTGAAATTGTCACTTACAGAGTCAGCTCTCAATACAAATGAACAAAAGGCAAAATTATAATATTAAAAAAATTACCATTCTACTTGAATGGAGTAAGAACTTGGCAGATATTTTTGATACAACTAAGTAGGCAAGCAAGTGCATAGCCTGGCTCACAGTAGTTATTACCGGTGCCTACACAATCCGGGCAGAATCAGCGGTGTTGCGTGTTGCTACCCTGACTCTCCTTCAGGACAGAAGTACCTCACACTGCTATTTGTAGTTAACTGCGAACCACTCTCATATGGTGATGCTTTGATGCAGGACTCTATTGTGCCTCTTAGAAACATTTTCTTCTATCGTATTCAGGACGATAGCTTCAAAAGATCTACATATAGACAATTCCGAAACCAATGATCAGATTGTGACGAAACTTTGGTGGGGTGTTCTGTCGTCACCCGCGAGGTCTGGCCTAAAAAATTTATATAAAAATGGCATTGGAACGCATGCCGGGTGCTAGTAGCTAGTCTACAAAATAAAAATGCTTCTCCTGTTAGCATGGTCTAAATTGCAGGTATTAATCAATAGTGGAAAAAATTGATGTGGGGTAGGCTACTGTCATCTGCTTGTGGTTACCGCTCATGAGTTACAAAAAAGCACAACACTGTGTACAAGATGTGACGTCATCTGGTAATGTAAAGTATTTATATACCCAAAGAAAAATCATACAACCAATGTCTTTGTGACTCTCTGTCTATGCCTATTCGAAGTTGACGGGATTGAAGATAGCAGCAAATGGGAGGAATCGTGACAGCTGCATACAGTCTCTCAGTCACTCTACATCGACTTGCGCAACTGTTCGGTAAAACCCAACTTCAACCTAAGCAACTATAATGTTAATGAAAATTATATTAAAGAATCTAGTTTTACTAGCTGTCGCCTGTGACTTCGTTCACGTGGCAATTTTGGTGAAATCTATCCCACGGGAACCGTACATTATCCGGGATAAGAAGTAGCCTACGTGCTACTCCAGACTATAATCTATCTTTGTGCCAAATATCATCCACATCTGTGTAGCCGTTTTAGCGTGAAAGGGTAACAAACATCCATCCATCCATCCTCACAAACTTTCCTTTATAATATTAGTAAAATTAATGTCAGCCTTTCCTTTTACAAAACATTAGCTTTTGCTTTATTATTATATTATCAAATTTTGTCATTAAAACAGTGTTTTTAATAAGTATATATAAATTCTCCAAATTTTACATTTAATGTAATATTTAAAAAGCTTGTGTCACAGTGTTCATGGTCGAACTGCTCCGACACTACTCAACCGATTGCCGTGTGCCGGCAGCTAGTATAGATATAATTTAATCGTATATATATGTAAAATATATATAAAGAAAGTCTAATTGAGAATCTTTTAATATTGTAATTTATTGATATTAAAAAACTTACCTCTTTTATTACTTCTGTTTTCTCTGGAGCTTTGTACTCTCTTTCCAATTCTTCAAGGATGTCCTTTGTTTCAGCTGACACATGTTTCAGTCTTGCATGTGGGTCTTTTCTAAGCGCAATTTCTTCTATAAAATACAAATACAAGTATAATTGAAATTTATGTGGATACATAGGAGAAATATGTAAACAAACTTGATACTCTGTAATGAGGGTATGAGGGCTTAAATTTGAAAATGGGCAAGCACAAATCTACAGAAGGTATATCAACACTACTGTGCAAGTTAATGGTTTAAAAAACCAGGCAGGATACCACTGCATCTCAAACTTTTTTGCCAATTAATTTGCAAATGTTTTACCTACCTACAAGAAGGGAAATTGAATAAAGTTTATAACAGATACTGTTGATTGAGATAAAAATACCACAAAATTTCAGCATGTGTTTACGTGATTTGGATTATCAACAAATGGACAAAGATAACACATAGATACTTAAGACAGATGTACACTATTTTCAGGTAATAAAAAGGTATATGGGTTAAACTAACAATAATACTAGTAACGTTAATTAATACTACTAGTGCTGATATTTCGTTTAAACTTCAATCACTTTTGAGACAATAAATATTATTATTAAAATGTATGACGCACATCTATTTACATAAAAATGAATCCCAATTTCCGTTAGTCATGCCATCACTTCAGAACATCTTAAACAATTTCATTCATCTTTTTTTTATGTTTTCTAATACTTTGTAGAAGGTTGTAGAAAGTTCTTAAGGAATGAAAAATTATGAAGATTGAGCAGAAAATTGGTTCCCGAGGGAGAAATTTGAATTTCCACGTGAACGAAGTCGGGGGCAACAGCTAGTTTCCAAGTTTTTCTCTAAATTCAATAGTTTTTCCCTAAATTCAATAGTTTTTCTACGAATTCAATAGTTTTCCTCTAAATTTTATACAATAATGAAAGAATACACATCCTTACCTTCAGTCTCTACTCTCAAATTATTCTTCACATGATGAAATGTTGATATATTGAACTTGTTCAAGTTATTAGGGTCTTGTATTGTAATGATATCATTTCTTGCAAATGGTGTGTCATTAATAAGGTCCTTCCAGTTCTTTCCTTTGATGTTGAGTTGTTCAATTGCTTCATATGAGAACACATTACCGCTTGTTTTGACAGCAACAATATGAGAATTCTTAGTAAATGGCTTAAATAGTACAGGACAATGGTAAGCCTGTTCTGCATTTTTGAAGAAATTTAATTTTGTTAAAGATTTAATGTCCAATTTCTGTAAAAAAAGAGATCCCGGGTTTAAATATAATGTTTCATAAATGAATTCATGCAAATATTTGCCCCCAAATATTTTAAAATTTATTACAAGAGCACAATTGTTTATTGATAGTAATATCAAAGTTACTTACCTTACCCGTAACAGGATTGACTTTAAACTTCTTCAGAAACTCTAACACAGCCTGTAATTCGAATATATTGCCATCAGCATCGCAATAAGGGTCATCAAAAGGCTGAAGACATAAGCAGCAGTGATCATATGGTAAACGCTTGAAACTTGTGTCTTCCTCCTTAACAGTGCCAGACCTTTTACCTCCATATAACGTCGTCCACTCCGTGTACGTTAAGTACCTGAAATACATGTAAAATAATAAAAATATACTCGACCAAAAGAGATCTAATTTGCCAGTTATTGCGAAAACATAAATCCAATCTCACATTTTATCCTTTTGATGTTGTCTTTTACCCATATTGTTAGCTTATTTCCACTTACAGCAAATTCTAAAGAAATATCGACTGGTTTTAGTTTTATTTGTTAAATTATAATATGTAACAGACAGTAGATAATGCTAATGTCAAGCCCAAAGAGGTCAAGCCAAATAAACATGGTGTTGACATAAGTGTGCAGGGTAATATACAGTACCCTACTATGTTGAAATTAATAGCATAAGTTGCCAGCCAACAACAGTCAGGTATACTCAGGTACATACTTAACAGTCAACGACAGAGATAGCTTCAAAATGGTTTTGTAGTTCGTTCGCTTCGGTGTGAAATTAGCCAGAAGAAAGAGGACAACGATTTATTTAATGCTTCTATTTGATGCAATGCAGGTTTTCCTGGGACGAAACGCGACCTTTTGTCAACAATGTCAACTCCAAATACCTTAACAACTTACCAGTGGTAAAATTACTGTGGACATGGTAAGTGTTGAAAATGAAAAAGGAAATTATTTATTATTTACGATGACAAATGAAAAATAACTGTGTATTAACTATTAGTGAAACTGAATAAAAGAAGGTAATAAATATAATATTGCTATTAAATGAAGGTGTTGAAATTGATATATAAATGTATAATGTACTTTTTGGTAGTCAATTACGCCGAGAACTGGTAACAGATGTACAAAAAAATTAAAAAGTTAAAAAATGTCGGAAAGTGGTTGTGCTTCGTGTAGTTTTTCTTAATTCATTATTTTACATAGCTAATGTTGTTTATTTTGTCAAGCACACTAGCTTAATTACGTTTATTTCTCAGTCTGTAAGTATTACAATATTGCAATTATCAATTTTGATTGTATTCTGTTTCCACCTGAGCTTGTGTGCATTCCGTGAATTTCAGTGGTTGTTTGTGTTGGTGAGGGTGACGGACAAATGGATGAGATGTGGTAGAAGTCGATGCAAGCTCTGAAAATCTTGCCGGAATACAACTAATTCAAGTTATAACGCTAAATAAGGTAGATCCAACTTTAATAGTATATAATATTGAACGGTCATTGTGCGGAAAGTAACAGGCTGCCTATTTACGCTTTGCAGTGCGGAGCATCTAACACGGAGTTTCCATTGATAGTGTTGCACAAAATTTGTACATATTGTGGATGAGTTTCTTTGTATTCTATCAGTTGTGTATCGAGAGACATCTTTTTCATTCAATTGGGGTCACTGGTGAATCAAATATTGTAAATTATCGGATAACGCCAGCCCACAAGATGGCCGACTGTTATTCGTAAGGTACAAATAAATCTTTTTCCATTACATTTTATCGCTGTTATTAAGAGTGGTATTGTTTAGTAATTGTCAGTAGTGTATTGTATGATTTGTTTATTTCAGTTCTGCTGTTTAGTATACATTTTAAGTTCTAGGTATGTCTTTGTTCTAGTGTTAATGTTCATGCTTCAAATAAAAAAAAATGTTCAACTTTTGTTAATTTGTAACTAAAAGTTAATTATTATTTTAACGTAACTGTAGTTATCGTCTTGGTTAGCCAATCGTCCGTCATTGTGATCATTCATCCTCATTACACAGTATCAAGTCATTGCACTTTCAGAGTTTTTTTTTGCACATATCAATGTTGTGTCATCAAACCTGTTTATTTTAAGAAACATTATTCCAAGAATGTTCTCATACCATTATAAACAATGCTGATGCTAAATTTCATTGATCCTCATGAGAGCATGCATTTAAAACCAATCATCTAACAATAATCACAATCATTTCTCACTCACAAGCTAACTAGCTTGTTAACACTAGCTATTTAGTTTAGCAGCATGCAACATTTGGTGCTTTTAGATAATGTCCGGTGCCTCTGGTTCATCAGGGAGTGGAACGGGTCGCGGCAGAGGAGGTGGTGGCTCTAGCGGAGCTGTTGTGGAGAATAAACCAGAAGCAAAAGAGAACAAACCAAATCCCAAGATGTCAAAGGCCCTTGGCACATCAGCGAAGAGAATCCAAAAGGAGCTTGCAGAGATCACATTAGATCCCCCACCGAATTGCAGTGCGGGACCGAAAGGAGACAATTTGTATGAATGGGTGTCTACCATCCTAGGACCACCTGGGTCGGTCTATGAGGGAGGCGTTTTCTTCCTTGATATCCACTTCTCTCCAGAGTACCCCTTTAAACCTCCTAAGGTACCGTATTTGCATATTTTTTATTATTTGATTATTATTATGCTATAGGGTTGATTACTTGAAATAGACATTCACAGGTCACTTATGGTTAAATTTCAATAATCTTTAAAATCCTTCAAACAACAAAGGTAATAGGTATTGTCTCGTGCTGAAATATAACTAAAAGGAAATATTTTCTCATTGTTTTAAATATATGTCTGATGTTATTTATAATCTGTTAGACATGTAACAACATGACGTCTTGATAAATGCACTTGTGTACAGTGAATTGTTGTTAGTAAAATAAATATATATATATATATATATTAGCAAATAATTATTAAAAAAAAATGTATTGAATAATTTAGAGATTGATAGATATAGATTTAGTTCGTGGGAGAGCCATGCTTCGGCACGTATGGGTCGGCTCGAACGGACACACCTCACAGAAAACCGGCATTTTCATTGCTTTTCGCCGCGTGAGTCTAACCCTTCCCTCTCCCCCCTCTCTACCCTATTCCCGCCCTTCTCCCCTCTCACTCTCTTCCTCTACTTCCACCTTAAAGGGCAGCAACGGACTTGTGATTCTTGAGTTGCAAGTGCCCATGAGCGGCAGTCATTTACCATCAAGTGACCCGTCTGCTTGTTTGTCCCCTACACCAAAAATAAAATAAAAAATAGGGCTTGAACTTCCAGGCCAAAGCCACTTTGAGATATCAGAAGCATGCTACCTTGACCTGTTCATGCCATTACTTAGACTCCAAAATCCACCCACATAAGCAATAGTATCTTTTCCATTGCCTTCCTTTCTTACCTAAGTACTTTTCAAAATACTAGCAATTTTACCATCTTTAATTCCCAAAGTACCCTATTGACGACAATAGGCCCCCTATTGTGTCAGTTTTGAACAAATTATAATTGGCAAAATGTAGGTGTTCAATAAGATAGAACTGTGAAGTATGTATGTGCGTATCTATGTATTGAAAAATTTAGTTACTGCCTTGTTGCACCTTTGATTTTGTAAAATCCGCATGAGCATGTGGGCCTTTTATTCTTACGTTTGGAATACTTTAGGAAGTTCGATTTCGAGTGTTGATTATTTATAATTATAACACTTGCACTCTACAAATAAATAAATGAGTCACATCAGTATTGCGTTACACACTTCTGATATTATTGGTTACCAAAAACTTTACTTATTACTTGTAACAGTACATTTGGATGTCGGAGTTATGCGTTTTGTGTCTATGATGTCCTAGTTTAAAGGGGGTTTTCAAAAGGTGTCCGGGTGAAACCCTGGACACTGTCAGGTGGCAATTATAATTGTCAGATGAATCGTTAACAACCTGTTAAAATTAATAAATTGGGTGTCCGTGTTTTTGTCCTTTATCGGTAATTTAAGTGATAACATGCTTAGTTTTGACCAGCGGGTCGTTTTTTAGGGTGCAGAGTAATGCGTTTTGACTGCTATCCGTCCAGGTTTTCGGGATATGTCCTAGTTTAGACGGCGTTTGGGGAGCGTCTGGAGAGGGTTTTCAAAAGGTGTCCAGGGAAATTGCAAATTGTAGACTGGCCTGTTGGTCTAGTGGTTAGTGACCCTGACTGCTATGCCATTGGTTGTGGGTTCGATTCCCACCCGAGTCTGGGTGTTCTTTGTGTCCGTTGTTTGTATGCTTGTAAAGTCCCCCGCGACACAGGAGTAATTCCTAATGCGGGAGTTGTCTTTAAAAAAAAAAAAAAATTGTCAGATGAATCGTTACAACCTGTTAACATTAATAAATTGGGTGTCCGTGTTTTTATCCTTCATCGGTAATTTAAGTGATGGCACGCTTAGTTTTGACCAACGGGTCGTTTTTTAGGGTGCAGTACCCGAAGGGTTACCAACGGGATTCTATTACTAAACCTCCGCTGTCCGTCCGTCTGTCTTTCAGCGGGCTGTACTCCGTGTCTCATGATCCGTAATAGGTAGACAGTTGAAGTTTTCACAGAATGTCTATTTCTGTTGCCGTTATAACAACAAATAATAAAAATTAAAAGGGGTTCCCCTACTAGGAACGTGTTTCTTTTTGCTCGATCTTAATAATGGCAACAAATGTTCATAGAGTTTGTATTGCTATATTCGCTAAAACCCTATTTGCTAAAAATACCTACATTGTATTAGACCTTGTACGATGGTGCGGGGAACCCTTCATGCGCGAGTCCGACTCGCACTTGGCCGGCTTTTTGCATATACAACCGTCTTTCTCAGAAAGGTTGAAGTTGTTTTTTTTGTTGGCGGTTTAACGAACTTCGTATAATCAGTTCTCTGGAATTCTTTTATCATTATTTAATTTAATTGTAAATACTTAAGTTAACGATAACGAAAGTACATATTTTTAAGATACTCTAACACCTGTATTAGAAATAGAATAAAGTAAAAGGACTGCTGACTTCAGCAGCATCTAAATATTAAACACGTTACTAGTCAATACGCTCCGTGGTGGACTGGTAAGTCTATAGACGCTATAAATTGAAGTTTTCGTATCAAACTATTACAACATATATTTACAGGGGCATTCATTGCATGATCTAGTATATTATTAGGATGCTTATTAAATGCATCACTTGAAATAGTGGCACTATTTATATATTATTAGTACCATATAAAAATAGTGAAATAGTACTCTCTGGTGCCACTATTTGAGGCGATTTTTGCTAGGGAACGTGTATCTATGGCATAATTGATCGACGTATTCAACCCACTGGCTTAATTTTCTTTTTATATAAATGGTATCGATGCATAAATTTGTCATCAAGCATTGGAAATCACCAAATTTTCACCCTTCTCAAGTTAGACTCTTATGTTTTCATAGTTTTCTTTCTATATCTACGGTTCTTGTTCTAAGAACACGTACTGGAACGAACTCTTTCATTTGCCAACTTGAATTGGTTGAGTTGGAGGGAAGCTTTGTGTGAACATTTAACTTACACTTAAGCAGCACGAGTCCTCGTTCGTTATTCAAAAATGTATGGTACTTGAATAAATAACATACCTGTAGTACTCGCTAAGATAGCTGTATGTTGCAGACGTTCGAATGTTGTCTACCCACTGCTTGCCAATTAACTCAATACCAATAAATACACAAACAAGTACAAAGTGTAAATAAGTTATAATGTCGGTTTGAACACAGATTATTGCGAGTCTAAAGTAGAATTTCTAGTTTTATGCAACTAAAATGGCAAAAAAGCATCGGGTCCGCCTTATGGAAAGGTGCGTTCTTCGTGTATAAACCGTGTTATTCTCTTTCTGAATAAGTCTCTAATAAAGTTAAAAAATAAATAACGAAAACGGCCATGATTAGGTCATTCGTCCTTTTTTTTACTACAATAGCTCAACGGTTTACTTTTATTTCTTACTCGCTCTAATTAGTGCAAACCGGACTTAATGCATACAGGCTAGCCTGTTTCACCGTCGACTGCGATTTAAAACAATCAAAAGAAAAATCTGCTGACGTCATAAACCTTACCTTTATTCATTATTAAGTTAGCAAACCAGCCAGTTGCATATATAAATCTGCAACACCAGGACTCGCAATTGACTATGCATTTCATCTCAATTTTACTACGTTGGTTTCTCTGACACGGTCGTTTAAGTTTCAACTTTTTGTATGTATAAAATTTAAAGAAATATTTATTTTATTTCACTAGCGTAAATTTCACGTGTATGCTTCTATTGGACCCCATATGAGGACAATAGGTAAGCAACTCAAAGGTGATTCACCTGGTGTGGTTTATAGGCAGCTGTAGACTCTTAATCGTGTGCCTGTTAGCTAACTTATTGACTCGGTGTGGCCCCGGCCAGGTGTAAAATGAATTAGCTTTTAGACCCATTACGGCTGGATCGGAAACATGTTCACATAAATTAATTCGTACAAAATTACACTATAAATGTTTTACTGTACCCTGGCCGGGAAAAGTACGGCCCGACCTCGGAACGGTATGTTTGACAACAATACTTTTAGAAGTAGATAACTACTTCATTCCCATTTTCTTTTAATCTTTCCAGGCTGTTATAGTAATTTGGACAATAAATAAAATTGAAGCGTCTGTTTGTAATGTCAAAATAGTTTTTTTAAGCTCATACAGTTATTTGCACGATACCTATGCCTAAAAATCAGTTTTTAAATTTTTGTCTATCTGTCTGTCTGTTTGTTCCGGCTAATCTCTAAAACGGGTAGACCGATTTCCACGGGACTTTCACCTCTACTTTTAATTTGGAAAAAAGAGTAAATTGTTCCGCGCAAAATATATAAATATGTACACGCGAGCGAAGCCGCGCGGGAACTGATAGTATGTTATAATAGTTTAATCTCTTTGCACCTAATGTAATATTAGGTGCGGAGAGAAATCCACAAAGTGGGGCGAACAAGGGGCTAAAAGTATTGAACGGATCGCAACACATCCATCATTGTCTGTGGCATCATGCGCCTAACTCATCAAAATCTATTTAGATTATTTGACCCAAAACACGTAGGTTTGATTTATTTTTTGTTTAACTTGTTAACATAATGTTTTTGCTTCGTTTTGCTCTGTTCATTTTATAATCATGACATTCATAATCATTATTAGTAAGGTAGGTAGGTATATGATGTGATCTATCTGCTAAGATGGTCTTTTTTGTCGTATTTTATAGTATAATTTAAGACGTTAAGACGTCGATCGGAATGTAGTAGATTCGATCCCCACATAAAGCAGCACTGAAGAGGACCCACATCTAAACCACGTACTAGCAGTAGGTTAAATTAAAAATCTTAACATTTTTAGCAACTTTTAAAAGACAGCAGTGTTTTCTTGGTATTGCTTTTATTATATTCGTGGTCGAACTGTGTTGCTTGCTGTGTTTATCTAGTCTTTCATATCTGTAGTACACAAAGGCTCTTTTTGCAAGGTTCAGGTGTTTAAATTCCCTAACACTTGTTAAAGCAGCGATGCACATCAAAGAAATACGAGTCTAATTTAGTTAGCAAATATTTTTCATGTTTCAACCTGTTTTTTTTTTTTGGATCGGACCGCAGTTTTTGTGCGATGTCGGAACAAAGACAGATTCTAAGAAAAAGATTTAGGTAACAAGACCCTTTAGATGGTCGAACCTCATTTTTCAGTTTTTGTCGACGATGTCTAGTGAGTGAGTCACATACTAAATTAAATATACGTAAATTATTTCCGGAGCTATTTTAGATTGCTTTATTATTTATGAACACTAACCGCAAGATAAACAAGTCTACTTTAAAGCGACTTGCTGATATAGAGAACAAACTAAATATCATATTAACGTTAATATAAGATTTTCATCGTCGTTAGACTTATTTGTTTCCGAGCGAAAACCGATTTTCAACCGAAAACTAAAAAGAAGCTTCGGCTTTAGTCTTATTTTTCCCCAAAAACGAAAATTATTTAGACATTAATAAAATTCAATATTTCCGCTGTACATTTAAACCTGGTTTGTTTTTTTTTAAACTTAGGGAGAGCAAGAGCCAATTAGGCTTCAAAAAAAAATTAAACACGATAATTCCATCACAGGATCTTTGGCTGGTTTATGGCTGAAAACGAAAATATGATCGAATCATATTTTTTGGCTGAAAACGAAGACTAACTTTTGTACAGATATTATTTAAGAACAAAATCTATTTTACTTTTTAATTATTATTACGGGTTGGAAAGATTTTAATTCTGCTAATAAAAACTATTTATGTTTGCGTGTGGTGTTAAGATTGTCTTTGTTTTTCTAATGTTGTTATTTGCAATTTTCAGGTAACATTCCGGACTAGGATATATCATTGTAACATCAACAGCCAGGGCGTGATATGTCTAGATATTCTCAAAGACAACTGGTCGCCGGCGCTGACAATATCTAAAGTTTTACTATCAATATGCTCATTGCTCACTGACTGTAATCCTGGTAAGAATTATGTAATATAATGAAATCACATCAATGGGGTCGTGTCTTTACATAGTGCTATTATTTATTTATATTGGGTTATATTATCCATATCTAGTTTCTAACGCAAAAAGTTAATTCATGGATCTCGGAGAGGTCAAAGCCCTCTCGCCCTTTCGTCCTTATGCTTGTTTTGTTCGTACCTCCGTGCTATGGTACGGTTTATTTTTATCGATACTAGTTTATCGACGTATGTACTCGTCTGCACAACAATGATGAAAATCCCTTTTAAGTTTTGTAATTTGTAATATGTTCGTACATAATTTTTCGTTTGATTTTAATCTTGATCCAATTCGATTGGCTTTTGACTGACTTGAAGTAATTGTTAGGCGCAATAAAAAAAGGATATCTAGTAATGAATTGATAATCTAGTAATGGGGACTTCTATTCGACTAACATCAACTATTCGACTAACATCAACTAAGTATAATAAATTTAGGGCATCTCCCGTAACACGTTAGAAACTTACGTACTTACTATCTTTTTTGTTTTTTGGTTTGTTTTTATGGAATATGATAGTTCTATAGTGATCTATGATAGCGATTGTCCTTGTGTTACAATCACCGGAGACCCGCAATTCGAATCCGGTACATGTAATGATCTGTAACATTTATCAGTGACACTATTGCATTGCCGATCCTATCTTCCCATTATACAGTTCTTGCAAACCGTGGCTTAAACTATTACTTGTTGATATTCTTCAGAATGAGATAGAAATTGCATACTGTAAAGTTAAAATCATCATGAATCTGTGTGTACATTCTAGCGGACCCGCTGGTGGGGAGCATTGCAACACAGTATCTCCAGAACCGAGAGGAGCACGATCGCATTGCGCGCCTCTGGACCAAGCGTTACGCGACATGATTTGATTGCCGCCGCCCGCCCGCCAAGGAACAACCTGCAGTATCATACTCAATACCATTCTGTTCTAAATCCATCCTGTTCACATATGTAAGCTTATAATTATATCCGAACATTACGACGCCCAGTGCGACACTATAGTTAACTCACTCACGAACACAACATTTGACAATATGGCGCACTGGGTGCTTGATGTTTATACAGCTTATTAATTTTTAGTTGCAAATTAATGTGATGTCAACATGCTTGAAACAGTCTGAATTGTATAATTTTAGAAAGACGAAAGATTTAGTTACGAATTGAACGATTTCTGTTAATGTTTCTAGCCCTGTGTTGTATAATACAGTGATAAGTTTACTAATGAAAGTGTATCGTAGGTTTAACCAGTGAATTGAGTCAATTTTGCCGCTATATAGCGATGATCTCATACACTTCAACTGTTACTACTTATGTATAAGGTATATCTGGAGTATTGCGATACCTAATATGATATAAATTTCAGAATAAATCGCATCCATGTTATGTAAAAATGTTTTTGATTTCAGGGTATTTGTATGCGTTTTATCAATGCGATTAATATTTAGAAAGACAATATTTCAAAGCATTTTAGCTGCTGTCAGTGTCTCCGCTCTGTCAAAATATTAATTTAGCAACATTACAGTTTTCATAATTATTATAAAATTTTATGTGATATATTAAACTAGTTAGTAGTCCTTGATATATGAGAAATCGAAAAGTAAGTTCTAATTATTCCTATATTAAATATATTAATGTACACAGAAAATTAAATGTATGTGCCAGATCTTCATACATTTTCTTCCTCCACCAGTATGTCTTCAAGTGATAAAAATCTGAATGGTTGTAAACTCATTTTGTGTATACCTTGTGTATTAACTCCGTAATGTTAGTACTTATATTTCTTAGCAAGAATCTGACAGAACTGGCAGCATTGACAAGTACAAACTAAAACGGTCTACTAGTTTCCTGAACCACTATTTCATTGCTTACTTACAATGCTTTGTAATTATAGTAAACAGGCTGATTTGAAATAACTCGGTTATATAACTTCTAGTGAGATGTCACATGTTGGCAGAGGAATCAATAAAAAATATATAGTTTTGGAATGTATATGAATGATGGAGAAGTGTCGGATGGTCTAAATTGTAGTGATTCGTGATCAGCCGGTACTTCGTGTTATATTATTGTTACATTAATCAATCTAGTTTTGGGTTTTATTCCTTTAGGGAAACAGAATTAGAGCATTAAAGCCTTATTTGACTGAAACCAGGAGAAAGTTACATTAGATAGGTTTTTCAACTTGGTCCATTTTGTTAAGGATTAGATAGCCAAATTATTTGAAATTTATAGAACTTTTCGACTAATGATCTTGGGATATTGTTTTTTTTTGTTTTAAATTGTGCAATTGTATTGGGTTTGCTATGATCTTTAGTTGTATTTTTGCATTATCAATATATAAATAAATGATTTGAAATTTGATTGCGTAGAATAGGTCTGGTATTATTATATCCTATTTATTTTTATAATAATGATCTTGTGAAGGTATACATGCGTACTGTGCTGTGCTATCAGTAAGTTTACTTAAATACATCATTATACATATACATTGAGGTAGAGTGATCCGACAATATTAATTGGATGCCGTCAGAGAAGCAGTAGTTTTGATGTGTTCTACTCATTACACAACACATATCAAAGTTACATCGGAAGAATATTGAGTTGTTAATAAATTTGACAGCTGCCACTACTAATACCTTCATGAAGTGCCAAAACTCAGGCACATTGCCCTCCGCTCCAGTCTGACATCTCCAACTTTTCTAAAATATTCCGTTTAGTATGTAAACAGTTATAGATGTAAGTTATTTTATTGTCTAGATAATGTATGTCTTAACCCTAGTACTATAGAAACTTAGCGTTGTAATGATTTTAGCTAAAAAGTGAAAAAGTGTATGTCGCGCGTATATGAATGTTTGGTGATACCGTCGTGAATATAATTTTTATAAAAATGAGTGATTTCGTTGTGTCGGAACTGGTGCTGTGAGATTCAGATGCTTGCGACATACAACAGAGAGATGAATACTGATACTGTATTCGGGACTGGATATATTTTGTCATTGTGATTTTTTAATTATTTTATACTGTGACTCGAAATTTGTTGCTTGCAAGACAACAGCCTGTATTTAACGCGACTGATGTTCCTCGAAACTCCATGTTCACGCTCTGGTATCTAATAACCATCCTTTGTTACAATTTATATCATGGTATAAAATAGGAAAATAAAAATGTGTGTAACTAGGACACTGATTGCTGTTTCATTTTCATAATTAAAACTCATTTTAGTTAATCGAATATTTTATTATAAATATACATGAGAAACATTGAAAACGTCACAATGGCATAGGTTGGATATACATTACTTGGATGTCGCAATCGGTAATATCGCGTCATATTTGTGACATTGTGTCTAATTGGCTAACGAGTCGTACAAATCTAAATATATCTTGTGCACCACATCTAAATTGGTTAAATATGACGTACAAATAGTAAAGAGTACAATAATTTAAATACTAAGGTTGAATTGAGATTTCGGAGAATATAAAAAGTAGGAAAATTCCAATACGGTTTTGGCATAATGCAACCATTTCTATTCAAAAAATCAGTCTTCTACACTGAGCACACTTTACGGTGACACTAAGAAAATCTGTGCAATGTGCTTTAATCACTCTTATTATTTGCAAGTATATGGCAAAACTCCACACATTTCAGGGTGACGCTATTTACTCCTTTTATAATATTTGTTATAGCACTTACATATAAATCTTATAAATAAACTCAATATGTTTTAACGTAAATTATTTCAAAATATACATTACATACAAAATAAAAAATTGAAGGTGTACTTAAAATCACAACATAAGTTGGGCACTGCTATTTAACATGAAGATAAAAGTACCGTATCTTGTGTTTAAACAGTCTCGTACTGGCTGCGGATGGAGCGTGCGAGACAGCATGCGAATATTACACCCAGGAGCTGCAACAATATAATACGTATTAGACATGACAAAACTTTCAATTACATTTTTATACTACCTACTACACACTGTACAGCACTAGTACGTCAGGAGGCGGGCGATTCTTCGTTCTTTTTGGGTCATTGTATGCAACACAAAAACTTGTCTCTTAAAATTAACTGGAAATATTTAAATCCTTGTCATTATGTCACGTGCTTGATTTAATAATATAGTACTTTAGGATAAATACCAACGATGAATTATACTTCTGAGAAAACAATGACCTAGAAAAATTTAGAAAAGGAATATTCAGTTCCATCTGAGGTCCTTTCTAAATATGCATGAAATTAAGGTGATAATTTATTTTCTTTTACAATTTTAGAAATAAGGGCGGTATTTAAATTGACAAGCAATTTGGAACTTATGTAAATCCACATTTATCTTTTTTAATTCTTGGACTTGATTACTCTCCCCTAGTGGTACGTGATATCTACTATGGAGCACACTTGGTCGCGACTTGAAACCTCATTAATATTGCCGAGGAACAGAAGTTAAAGTCAAAGACAGTAATGACCAGAACGCCACTCATACCATACCCCTTGGAATGTAAAATTGACATTGCCTAATACAAACAGTATTAGATGTAGGGCATATCTAATATTGATGTTTTATTATTACCTGGACAACAGCAACTCCTAAACCCACGCCGCCGAGCACCATCGCAATATCCTTGAAGTACGCGACCAGCTTGGGGAGGCAGCCATCTTTGTGGAAATGTTCAGATTGTTCAGTGCAGGGCGCCGGTACGCCGCCTGAGATTTCCTGGCCAGCGCAGCACGTGTTGGGCAACGACATGTTGTTGTTCGCCCAGTCCTGAGGGCTGTTGATACCGCAGCATTGTAACTAGAAAATGTTTAAAATAATAATTTTTAAAAGAACACCTGGAATAGTATTTATTGTCTTCTTGGGTATTAGATGAAGTTAGTATGGAAGAAATTAAAACTTTTAAAGGATAACAGTAGCGCATTCTGTTGCCCTTTTTAATTCTTATAGTATAATCAAAACAAATTAAAAAATATTTTCATTTTAATGTTGTCATTTATAGTAGTAAAAAATAACAAGAATATTGAGAAAGTGCATTTCCGTATGTACTCGATTTCCTCGCTACTATTATTTTCAAATAGGTACCTATGTATTTTGTTTGTTGGTGGTGTTTAAAAAGAACGGATATTCCGTTCTTTTTAACACTCAGTGCTGGCGACACGCCTGGCGTTCTTCTAAATTTCTTTTAGGTTCCGAGAACACGCCTGGCGTGTCCACAATGTTTCGGCAATATTTAAGCCATTATGCAGTATTATGTATTAAAAATAACACTGTAGCTTAATTATTTCATAAGTTAACCAAATTTGAAGTGGCTCCTGTGCTACAATGATTTTAATATTCCACAAAAAATGTTTTAAATACAATGCAGGGAACACGTTAGGCGTGTTCAGCTGCATAGATTGTCAACCATGGCAACTTTTACTTAACTAAAAACGTTGATATGCTTGATATTGTTTTTAAAGAATCGGGTAACAAAGTCGTGAACTATTTGATGCAAGTATTTTTGAATGATAGGCATAAATTTTTCGTAAATAATATTTTTTTATATTAGTGTTGATCTTGTACAACAGCTTTATTTGCAGAAAAAAAAGGCAATACTGGGTTCATACATTTTAACATCCAGACTTACTGAAAGCCACTTTATATCCTATAAACTTGGCTACATGAAACTAAACTCAGTTAAGTTTCATATGTTACTATGCGAATTGATGCTTTATTGACAATTATCACATCAACGTTACTATGACGAACTAGAAGTCAATCTAAAGTGTACAGTATTTTTCGTTTTCAATCGAACGACTTGAACAAAATGCGTGTTGAGTATCTTTTCTGTATTTTTTTTTATTTTATGCCTGTTATTTTGCGGCCCAAAAACCTTTCAATAACTTTAGTTTTGTTATTACAATTCAATACATAGTTTAATCAAAGCAAAAGTTGGTTGGATCAATATATTAATGCATGGAATTTAAGATTACTAGTAACGTGGGTCACACATTACTAGTAATCTCGTTAACCCCTCCAGCTAAGCTTAACGCTTGTGTTAGGAGTGGGTTCACGACGGTAGTGCACTGGGTGGGGTTCGAACCCGCAATCACTTGATCGCAAGTCCGACGCCTTAGCCATTACGCTACCGCCGCTTTAATAATTTTAAACCCACTTAAACCCTTATAGCCACATAACTTTATTATTCGGTAAATATTTATCACCTTACACTATAGGGATGTATGTTACGCTTCATTTGAACACTGATCAATCTGAGCTATTTACTTTCTAGTAACGTCTCTAGTAGTTGTTGAAATAAATCTACTACAATATTTTAAGGATTCAATAAATACTATTTGACTGGCCTGTTAGTCTAGTGGTTATAGTGATCCTGACTGCTGAGCTAGAGGTCGTGGGTTCGATTCCCACCTAGGACAAATAATTGTGTGATGAGCATGATCAGTTCTGTGCCTGGGTGTAATTTATCTATAATATATTTAGTAATATAAGTATGTTCATCAGTAGTCTGGTTACCATAGGACATGTTGCCTAGTTTGGGATCAGACGGCCGTGTGTGAGATGTGTCAGGTTATCATTTATTATTAATTATAATGTACTTAGTAATTTTAACGCAATGACGTCAGTAAAGTTTTGAAACCTGGTTATTCTAGGGACTATTCTATATCTAATCTGGCAATTCAAATCAATACGACCAGCAATATCGCAATTTTGCGACGCCCGCAACGGGTAACGGCGGGCACGGTTTCATTTGAAGCGGGGAGTCTCTTAGCCGGGACACGAATTGCCATTGGACCTGGAGGCTAAATCGCTTGCGTCACTTTATCAATGGCGCAGAGAGACGCAAGAGCAGGAGCTACCTATTGAGGCACAACGGTCCCAGCTCCATCAGGTGCTCATGGCTGAATGGAAGGAACGACTTGAGCGACCCAGCGCTAGGCATTGTGGCGGTAAGAGCTGTGGCGACTTCCACATATAGCAAAAACATACTCCAACATCATCTAGCGAAGACGAGCTGAACTACGAAGTAACTACTAATCCTGCATCGCGCTATGAGAGTTCTCGCGCCGATTAGTATATATACAACTTCCCGAAGACGCACCAGGCGCCGGAGAGAGCGAGACGATCTCCGGCCTCCGTGAGCGCTTGCCTGAGGGTGTGATGGGATGGGTTACCTGTCGCCCTAGTAGAAGCAGATCCGAGACAACGGCGCGACGTGTTCCGCGCGCGCCTCTTTGAACTGGAGGGGGAAAGACCCCTGCACACCACAGCCGGACCACCTGTTATTCAACAGGCGGCCAAGTCTACAGGGGTTCTTAGGGATTTCCTTTCGAGGGTACACCTGAGGCCCTGGCAATAAGACTACGGGACGGAATACCGTGTTGTTTTAATCGGTTCGAGTCCGACATACCACCTTACCGTTAGCCCCGGTGAGGTGAAGAACCGTGGGGGTTTCCACACGTAAAAAAGATAAAAGGGACTCTTCTATATGTTTATTTCATAACTAAGGTGTTCTTAAAGATATACTAGAGGTCTAAGTTCGTGAAGCCTTAGTTGTAATCCAAAATGATACTTACTGATGTATGAAAAACATGGACTGCAACAGGTCGGCCGTCGCTGAACACACATGCAAGACGGACATACGATTCGACAAAACTGCCGTACTGGCGAGGGAAAAATATTTCGTACCGCGGAAAATACGCGAAGCAATCGAGATGAGTCGTCGTCCGAATTTCAACAGAGACAGTGGCTGGTCACTGCCCCCTGCCTGGCGGCCGGCATTAAAACTCACGTCCCATGAGACAGACTTGACAGACTTTACAAAAAGTGACACAGTTAATATGGTATGCATCGCGGTGAATGTTGGTAACAACAGCGCATCACACAACGCAGCGGAAACGCAACCGTCTACATCCGCACGTTCCAAAAGACAAAGGAACCGGTGGCGGCTTAGTAATCCCAGTGTGACGCCTGACACCGTCGCGGCAGGACGCTTTCACTCCTTGAAAAAGGGCCCCCGTCGGGTCCGAAACTAGTCGGGCATCCCCGAAATACAAACGTGAGTAAAACCGTATAATCTCTAATAAGCATGAATATCACTCACGAAAGTTTTTGTTGTGATACTTACATCGGTCTGAAGAATGTCAAAGCTCTTGGCAACATCCTTATTGGTCGGATACTCTTTCATGGTCTTGTTGAGCCCTTGCATTATGGAGTCTTCTAGGTCTTGGTGCTTTATGTAGCCTGCAATACCGACAGCCAGCTCAGCTACGAAGATGATCAGCAGGAATACAGAGAACTGGAATAGAAGATAGAAGGAACCATTTTATAATTTGTTTTTGAAAGCCTTACAAGGCTTACAACGTATGTAAAAATAATAGTAACTTAGTGACATAAAGAGTTTTACAATAAATGGTCCTTTAAGACCTCTTTAACTATTAACGAAAAGTTTTATCTTTAATCATCCTATTTAGTGTGACATTTGGTAATTCTGAGCTGTAATTACAATTGGTCTTAAAACCAACGCCACTTAAACTTGTTGTAAATAACAATTTCAATAATATATCTCAGGTGACATCATCTAACAGGAGACCATTAGCATTTTATTTTTAGTTTGTAATGCGAATGCCTATATTATTAGGTGGTTTGTGTGGTCCATAAGGTGATAAAAGTATTCCATCAAAAACATAACATGTAAAATAAAACCAAGTCTTACAAGCCGCAACGCAGTTCTACCGAAAAAAAGTTGTGAGGTCTAATTCTTACTTAATTTGCTACCTAACTAACAACTTTTTATAGTGACCGTGTTAATATTAGACATCTTTATTTCTTTAATAAACATCTATCTGCATCCACAATTTACCTATCTATCCATAGATAGTATGAGTGACAAAAAATTATATGAACTGCAGAAGTATCTTTGTAATCCTATATCTATTATATATAGATACAAAGTTACTTATGCCGTTTATATATCCAGAAAGCGGGACTGAAATTGCGGTATTGGTTGCGGTTGCAGTTTGAGTTTTTCCTTGTGCTTTATAGGTTAAACACTAATTGTGAGCAAAATTTGAAGGTTGTGTCTCCTAGAAGTACCTTAGAATTTTGATGAATGGTGAGTGGGTTAAGTACAAAACTAAGGAGCTTTGACTTGCAATAGTTCAAATTGAATGTAATTTGGGAATATACCTAGTTACATTATGCCCTCTTAGTCATTGAAAATTTAGGCCTACAGCTTTATCCACAACGAAGTTGCAGGGGGTCGAAAATGTCCTGAATGGTTTCGAGAAAAGGAGGGTACAGCTGTTGTTTTTTTGCTCGACTTGGCGGGGCCACTGCTGTGTCCCCAGATATATAGTACATACATAAAGTACTTTTAGAAATATTTCAGTAGATTAATCATTTTAGACTATAGTTAGAAGCTCGTCCATTAGTGGAACTGTTATTAGAATGTAATGTTTGTCTAACGCTTATCAAGAAGTATTAAACACTACAAAAATATGAAATGTACAAATAAACATTATCTCCTGGTTCAAAGGTTACGTGCGATAAGTTCAGGCCTTCAGCTTAAAAAAATGTGGATTAGTCCAGTCACTACCACAGAATGTAAATGAAAAATCTGTTCTAATCTCTTTAATTGCATAGCAATTTTATTCCTATAATCGATATCAGTGTCAAATTTCCGTATAACTATTGACATTTGACATTCCGATTAAATCGTGTTATTTAGTTATTCAGATACAAAGGTGGTTACCAAACTATGTATATCTTTTAAACTGCAGACTGCCTAAATCTAAAGTTGTCATTTTAATCTCTTGAATAAGATTTTAAATCAATGATGGTCCTGCCCGGAAGATGCAGACATTATTGCTAATATATTTACAATAAGGAATTAAGCTAAAAATTATGTACCTATATGTAATTTAAAGTCTTTTTTAAAGTTTTCCGTGGTTACTACATAAAATATAAGTACAATGAGTACATAAATTTTACAATTAAGAGATTGCAATAATGGTAAAAAATCTGACATAACAGAATGTGTATCAATGAACTGCTTGCTGGTTGTTTAAAATGATTATACGTAGGTTTTTTGTTTACTCTTTATTTTTGTCTGTCCTACTTTATATTTTTGCTCTGTGACAAAACAACATTAGCTTGATAATAAAATTGTAAAAATATTATAGTAACAATGGCTAAAGATATTAAAGTCTGACGTCACGTCAGCTGGCAGTTGAATCTGGCCCGATGCCGAATGAGAGAAAATGAAGCACTTTTAGCGTCGTAATAAAAAAAGAAGAGGAATGTTATTTTGATTACGATGGTGCCTTGTTTTGAACGATTAGTAGTGGTTACAAATGTTGGAAGGGGCAGAAATGAAGCTAATTTATACATACTACTTACGTACAACTTTAAAAATAAGGTGAAAACGGTTTAATGAAATTACACGCGTCCAGTATATGCGTTGACCTGTCATGGTAAGTAAGTCAAGTCAATGACAGGTCAAGTTATACTGGCCAATGAAAAAACCATGGTCGAAATTCGACCACCACGCGATCTCTAGTAGTAAAAAATGTTCATAATGATATCTATGTACATAATCATATACATCACCGTTTGAGTGTGAACACCGTTTAGTTAATAAATTATATTCGCGCAATAATATTATATTTTAGAAAAAATTACAGCATTCTTTTTTTATTTAGAAACATATTTTGAAGCTTCTAGTAGAAATCAAAATCTTAGTGTCTGTTTAAGAATATTTTAATTATTTATAAAAATTTAACGCCTAAATTTCATACGGGGAAATAATGTTTTTATCATTATTTTAAACTCAACACTCATAAATTTGATTCTCAAATAAATAATCTATTTCATTATTGTTAGTCTTTTCTTTTTTAATCATCTTTGTACAACCCTAGTGTCAGGTTTTGCGGTTACACACACAGACAAAGGTCGCGCGCGCCGTGGGCAAGATTTCTCAACTTTTGAAAAGCTTAAATAAGATATATTTCTGGTTGTAGCTACCACCAGGTATTATTATTTATATTTTGTAGGCTATTATAGCGTAGGTATTTACGCTTTTGTATGGGAGTGACGTATCTGTTACGAAGTAACTATTATCTTATCTGTGCTGACAGTGGTATTTCTGGGTGTAGCTTCGCTTCCGAAAGTTGACCACGAGCATACAAATTAAATGAAGCAATAAATTATTCTAAGACGTCTCGTATCGAGGGATACAAGAATATTAATAGGTTATCGATTCTTATACGGGTATACTTTTATACGGGTGAAACGTATGTATGTGTATGTTGCCTTGAGTAGCGGGTCTGCTACTGTTCCAGTGACCTACTTTTCTATAAGTGAGAACAAAGATTGTTTTTGTCAGGTTCAGAAGGAACTTCATAACTAAGTATGTATTACGTTAAATGAGTGGACTGTGGCTAGAGTCTTTAAAGTGTTTTATCTATATTGATTAATATAAGTTTATTATGTACAACAAAACATAAAATAAACAATATTTTTCTTTTTTTTAAAAGCTCTAATGGTATTTTTCAGTCCCTGATGCTATCAAGACAACCTGAAGACTTATTTTTGTAAGTTTTCCTACTGACCGTAATCGTAATACCTACTTCTGTAGATAAATAAATTTGATGACGTACAGGAAGGAATTAGTGCATTAGTACAGACCAGCGAACTGCTGTTCCATATGGAAGGTTTACAGTCTGGGTTAAACAAATAGCGACTCCAAGAGTACAAGCGATAAAAATCAATTTAGCTCGTCCGGTAATTGATACATATCATCATTGACATTTGCTACGAGCACAGTATTATGTGCCGTGTATTTGATTCCATCGATGGATCTTGACCCTACATTCATTAAGCGTGCTTGCAATAGCAATTGTTGAGATGCCAGCTGATGTGATCGCCTGGTGGTCGAAATTCCACCATAATTCATTAAGTTATATTTTTTTTATTGTCATTGTATAGACTTAGGCGTCCATTAGACGCTAATGCAAACATCAATCATTACCAACAGTCATGATTGACGGATGTTCGTTGGCGATTGATGAAATAATATCGACATAAAAATCTCATCATAGGTTATTCGTCAATTACCGTTTTGGTTGTGGCAAAACTGACAGCAAAACCTACCGTGTAATGGGCGCCTTACGTACCATGACAGGTCAACATACTATATACAGGACGCGTGGTAGCTTGAAATAGCCGGTCTCACGTATTTTTTAAATTTGTAACGCATACCTATTGTTTAAACATTTTAGCTTTCTGCACTGCTATACATAAACTTAGTGTTTCAAATTTCACGTTCCTCTGTTAACGAAATTTTCTTAAAAAAGCGTACAAATAATTCTATTTAAGTATTAAAATACAGATATATCTTATACGATATTTTAGTTAAGACAAAAGGTAACATTAAACAAAGAATTTTAAGCCCATCATCAACAAAATTATGTCATATAAAGTGTCTAGAATGGCGATTGTTGTTAAATGCGTCCATCAACTTTTTATACCCGGATGGACAAGACGACAATCATTTAGGTACAGTAAATAAAAAAATTCGATCAAAGTCGATTTTTAAGAATTTTAAAAGCTTTTTATGAACACTGATCACAACCAGGATCGCGCATAGGCACAACCAAACCCCGAAATAAGAGACATATTTTACTTAGGGTTTTGCTCTTATTCAATTTTAAATAGTTTTAGATACAATTATTTAGTAGTTATAGCGTTTAGATTAATAAACAACTTATTATATATGTTATTGATGTCATCGAAGTGCCGATAAATAATTTCTGTTATCAAGACCGTAACTAATGTCTAAAAATTGGGCAAATCTTTGTTTTGTTTATGTCTATATTTCTATGTGAACTATATTTATTTAAATCTTCATGCACAACATGTACAAAGACGGACTTAATGCCGATGGCATTCTCTACCAGTCAACCTTGGGGTGGTGTTGAAATCTTATAAGGTAGGTGCACAGAAATCACATTAGAAATTGTCAATAATAATCGGTTAAATCAAAATACAAGTTACACACAGTACATAAACAGGAGTACACACTATTACTTACACAATAAATATAATAAAATATAATCAGATCAACACAAGCAAATTCATATATATATATATATATATACTATAATATAAATAAAAACATACATTATATATACCGAAATACATGTATATTCGGATTCACTATTAATTACATCTAAACTTCGTCGAGTTACAATTATTATATGTCACTCTAGGGCAGATAATATTCGTAGCATGATTGAATGTAAAGCACCGATTACCTACCTACCTAGATTTTACGTGGGCTTTATAAAATGTTCGTGACCAACCCGTTCTTGATGCTATGACGTATGAATTAGTTTCAAACTAGTATTTCCTTTCTGCAAATTACGGTACATCACGTACTGTCAATATTATTTTAATACCACAATACATACACGGTCTTGTTTATTGAGACATTGTAAATATTTTCAACTAACTAGACGTAACGATTGTGAATGGATACCAAACCACAATAACTAAACGTTTTTATAAACTTGCTTTTATGTAGTTCATGTACAAGGTTGAATCAGTCGCATATCTAATCACTATTTATAATTTCCATTATTCGTATTAGGTGTTAGCTAAGCTATCATGGCGACACAAAAGTATTTGTATCAAGGTCATTAAACAAGTTTCATCTGAATAATTGTCATGTTTTTTAACAGTGCTATTTGACCTTTCCAGTATAAAGGCAATGATATCCATTTCGTGGTTATGCAGGTTGAATCATAGAATAGATTTTATATCTACGAGTAGGAACTGACATTGTTAATCGCTACTTCCGGTCATGAAAACTCGGGGCGAGTTAGTGTTTTTTTTTGTACTCCGCCACCGTAAATTTATGGATGTCTAGATCGCCTAGTTACTTCGATAATAACCACATTAAGCACCAGTTAAGTAGGTTCCAGTTCAATACTTTTGTGTAACTTTTTCTGACTCCTAAAATAATGCGGTTTTTTATATTGTTATTATTGCCTTACTTACAAGATTTAAAATTAACAGGACTTCAGAAAGTTAGTTAAAATAAAATTATGATAACAGTTAGCATTTTTTAGTCAAAGGTCCCTGTCAGGACTTTAGGAGGATATAAAATTAGATCTCGAGTTTTTTTTGTAAACTACCTGTCCGTACATTAAAAAAACTCGTCTACACCGCGCTACAATGTCCCCAGTATAGTTCAGTTTTTAATACATAGAAAAATAATTTTATATTAATTTATTTTTCTGCGTACATAATAAAGAAATGGAGATAGTTCCCTAATTAGTCACTTTATTGACTCCATCGGGGTTTCACATATACGTTCCATAGCCAGAACTAAGAATTTGTCAATTCTGTGTTCCACAGCACGTGACTTCTACAAAAGAATTCTGTTTACAATCCGGATACACAAATAACAAACCGTGAATGTGGAGAACGTTTACAGCTGTTGTGGCGTTATTCAAACCATTCAAAGGATGACTAGACTTATAAAATAGACAATAATAAATAGCAGGTATGCAACATAAAACTACACTTTTAGACCTCAAACTGGATTATATTCTTTACTTTGAGCACTATAGTAATAGATTACCAACACGACACTACAATAATAACTAAGTATTTAGACAGTAATAAAAACATCAGTTATTAAAATTTAATAATTCTCTTATGAGTTGCAAGATATATTGTTTAAAAATGTTAGCTTTCTTCTATATATAAACTGTAAATATTCCAAAATTCACTTAACTACGTTCGCGAAATTTTCTTAAAAAAGGGGTACAAAGAATTCTCTTCACGTATTCATATAATGATATTCTTATATATTAAGCTAGATGCATGGTTTTGTATTCACTGTAAAATTACCGTGGATACAAATCTAAGCATCCAGCTTAAAATATTAATAAAATCATTGTAGAAGACCCTAATTGCCTTGAAAATAAAGTACGAAAGGTGTCGTCGAACAAGAATAATGTTCGCATGTCATTGTTCATGTCTAAAATTACAATTACCTACGTACCTATATACTTTTATGTAGTGATAATTATAGCAGGGTATGTGTCGTGCCCATGCCAAGCCATGTGAAAATTATACAAAAACATACCTACATGTTTTTGTATATTATCGCATGGATTGTTTGACACTGCGTGCTCGTAATACATTATAAACTTAAAAAAAAAAATATAACAATGGTACTCCGCTCGCCCCAGTACCTAAACCGTGGTTTATTGAGTTTTGGGTCAAGTATAATAGAAGGCAAATTTAAATATAGGATCCACAAAAGTACATTTCTTGATTTTGAAGTCAATTTATTTTACTTATATGAAGTTAGAGTTAATTTTGTTTTATAATTACGAAGTAGATTGAAAGTATTGAAGTAAAGGAAAACTGAAGTAAAGGGAAGTATAAGTTAATTGTGGATATTCTGTGCCGAAAAACGTCGATTTAATATTGAATAACAACAACAAATAGCTTTTGAACTCGGTTTCGCTCGTGTTAGAGCCCCTTCACACTAGCTTTTGTCCATCAATAGAGTTTCCTCTTCGGAATCCATTTTGCTAATGATAATACCGAAACGACAGCGAATTGTGTGACGTCTGCGCCGCGCTAGCGCAGCGTTCAATTAACTGCAGAGGGAACGCCGCGACATCGCAACGCAAGCGGCGTCTGCGCTACGCATACGTTCAGCGAACGCCTACGTTGGACAAACGCTAGTGTGAAGGGGCCCTTAATGTTGTCAATCAATTTATTATCAGTACTTTTTCTGGATGAAAGTACCCTATGTTCTTTTATGCAAAATTTCATCATGATTGGTGGAGTAGTTAATACTTAAAGAACAAACAAACAAATTAACTTTCGCATTTATAATACTATAGTTAGGATGCGTGTTGATTGTCCTTTTCGCCACTGATAGTTAATAACGATATAGCAAGCTACAATACATCTTATACATGTCGTTGCCAGAACTTAAAATTGATCACTTCATGATATGTCCGAACATTTCATAAATTATTCGTATTTCTTAAATTGGTCGGCCACTTCATCTAATGGTCTGTACAGATCAATGAATAATCAGCGTTTGACGATCTAAACAGCTAAACGCGCGTATACTTCATGATATGGTCAAACGTTAGGTAGTGATCATATTGTAAAATAGTTACAATATCCACAGTTAAATACGCTCATACGATATGGTTTTGTTTTTGTGATGCATCATGGGGGCGGACAATTATTTAGTTTTATTGTACAATACTTTGTGATAATAATAATATATGAGATGTTTCTTTGTTTAAAATTTTTAATTAAACATTTTCTATATAATAGAGACCCTACATCTTACTAATATTATAAAGGCGAAAGTTTGTGAGGATGGATAGACCAGACAGCCTGTGAGCCTGTCGAAGCGTCAGGCAGTTTAAAGGTATGTAATATAGATTACGTGATCGCGTTACTTACCGTAAATATACTATACATAAGTAGATAGATTATAGTCTGGAATAGCACATAGGCTAGTACTTATATGAGATAGATTTCATCAAAATTTTCACGCGAAGGAAGTCGCGGGCAACAGCCAGTTAATGATATAGCCAATGGTGGATTGACATATCATGAAATACAACCACTTTATGAAATGGTCGTTATAAGATCTGGCCACGACATACACACAGAAGTCAGAGAATGTCATCCATTTCATTGTTTTATAATCTGACAAACTCACGTACAAAGCCGTTTGTTATATCCTAAGAATTTTAACTCTTAACCTGGCTAAATATAGACAGATCGTATTATCACATGAGATGAAAATGGCGAGTCCAGTCAGGGAAACATATGTACATTTTTAAAATATAAATGGACGAAACAATTGTTATATTCAACATAACTGCTATTAATAATGTTTATGACATTTTGTAATATTTAAAATTGTAACATGATATGTAAAAATGCGAAACATAAAAGTATGTATGAATTAGTCATCGGCGATTCATTTTAATGTTATTGGCCGTGCGACCTTTACTGTTATCAATAAAAGGGGACAAGTGGTATGATCGTTCTGATGCAGAGTACGGTAATAACGTTAATAAGAACATTCTCGCCATTCTATAGGTGCAATATTTATACATAGTTAGAAATTTCATTAATATGTCCTTTATTGTACTTCACGAGCATGCGCTGTGCTTTATAAATAATCACGGTCACCGTAACCATGTTTGTAATACCAAATTCGCAATGCTCAGCGGCGTACCATAAGGTAACAGCTGCAATGGTCAGCGGTTGCCTTATGTACTGACATTATACGCAGCAAATACCAACAGAAACACAAAACACACTACACTTAATAGAGCCGTTTAAGCGTTGATTTTCCAAGCAGGCGGTTCAAATTGAAGTGGATTCTGTTGTGATTCTCTTCAGTTCCTAAATTCAGTTGTAATAAGGCCGTCTACAAACTTCAGTTAAAAATCCTGGATGGGCAGTTGTGATATTCATTGAATTTTGGAGGATAAATGATTTTGTTTACACGGCTGAATGGTTTACAAGCCAGTCCTTTATTAGTAAGCCCCGTAAAGGAGGGTGAGTTATATGGACAGAGCGGGGTTAAAATTGTACGTAGGTCGCGTATTATCGTTGGCAGAATGTTGCACAATGAAGTGATTCATTTATTTATAGTTTTGATCTGACTCATCCCTCGATAGCCACTGTAACTACGAAGGAGGTGCTCAAATGAAGTGTATGTATATTTATTCATCAAAGTCACTTATAAATGTCAGAAGTTACATTTCCATTTTGTGCCTAGATCGTAAAGCAATGGCTGGAGCCAGCGAGAAAAGAACCAGGCAATAAGAAGCTATAATGGCTATAAAGCCACTCTTCTGTAATTGTCATTAATTGCAAGAATTGTTTCAAACAGATTGTAGCATTAAGTAAGATGCTATAACAAATACAACATACATAATAACAAAGTCGATTTAAATATAAAATGTGCAGACAAGTACCTCAAATTCTAATGTTACAAAGGAATTGTTAGTTTCAATATAAAACACGGTTAAGTGACAATCTATTTCATGATGGGCCACTGTACCGTAACGTTTACATTGTAATAAACGCCCGGATTAAACCTGATTAGATAACATATAATATGTATTTTCAAGTAGTAAACATGACCGTTAGTACTCGCTCAGTTTTTTTTTACCAGTGGTTGGTAAATAAATATTTGATATAATTAGATATAAAAGTTTTATTTAAATTGTTACGGCTACAATTGTATTTTATTTTAATGGTATAATATCTCACTTTAAGTTTAGAATATATTTGCGGTCTCAACGGTGCTTTTAGTTTGAGGGTAGAAACGTCAAAATAGACCAAACATTGCCTGTGGATCTGTATATAAGGACATAGCTAGAATAATGCGATGGCCGCTTGGTTCAAGTTATTTGAGGATACGTCTGTACCCGGTATTATTGTACTGACTGACTATTAGCAAATGTTTGATGAAGTTAGCGATACTCATTGTGAAGATAACTAAAAACTCCTACTAAGCAAGGCTCTTTTGGTTAGCTATATTATAAGTTTATAGACTCTCAGAAAACTTTTTACTTTTTATACATCTAAACTAAAAAAGTTATACATAAAAAGAAATCTCAAAATCTTCGTAAACGCCATCTCGTTGGTAACCAATTTAGCATGGCAACCAGATAGATTAAACAAATCTTTTAACCTCATCGCACTTTTACGGCACTATTACCTTTAACCAAACCACCTGTGTTGTGTGTGTGTGTGGTTTTCCGAGTGTTTATAGGCAGGGGTCGCCGCATAATCACCGTGAGGGGCCTGTTTCCGTATATTAACTTAACTTTTAGAAAAAAAACTATGAGCCTAGATTGTTCTAAAATAATTTTAAAATACATAATATTAATGAGGTGATCGGTAGATTGAACCCTGATCTTATCGCTTAGACGACGCAGTTTTCTTAAGGGCACAGTAGATTTCTCCAATTGAATCCGAACAATTGGTCAAATACTAAAGGCCTTACTCTACAAAACCCAGATGTCGGTCAGGAGAATAAGACCTTCACCGGTTTGCCTAAAAGCCATATTGATTGCGGCATTCCTTAACGAGGATCCTATATTGTCTAGTAGTCGTGGTCCAAATACTACGACTATTACATATACTTGAAGCTGTAAACCGTAATGATGTACAAAATACTGCTTGTAATGCAGTGGCATAATAGCACTATTAACTGAACCGCGAGCAGCGTAGGACATCAAGCGACACGAATATAATTTCAACATTTTTTTTAATAGCGGTAATGACGCAACAGGAAATTCCACTGGCTACTGTCAAATTGAGTTTAACTGTGATTATTATATCTCATATCACGTCCGTACATTATTTTAATGACTTGGATTAATTAAGGAATAAACTGCTATTCTTAGAGTTATGATTGGCGTTGGTCAGAAACCCATGATAGCAGGAAACCTAAAGACAGTTGATTTAAAGAAAATATACCGAGAACTGTGCACATATCTTAATTATTTACACTAGCACTTTGCACTGAAGTAGATACTACAGTAAAATGTAAGTGCACTCAGACATAACGGATCAAACTGCAGTTTTCATCAGTGTTATGCCCTCTTTATGGTTACGGAATTGCGTGCCTTTGCTGACAAGATGGAAAAAAAATTACGTGCAAATTTCAATGCTGAACGATTAGTGAAAGGTGGCATATTGCGGCAAATCTTGTCCATACCTGCGTACTTCTTAACCATTCATTGTTCGCTTTGTAAATGAGGTCCACGATATTATAATTGTTGCAATTTAAAATATTGTTCCGTGGGAACAAAGACCACACAAACTAACTTACATATAAAATGTTGAGGATTACTTGTCTTAATTACTTGTCTGTAAAAACTTTAAAATAATCTTTATGTAAAAGGAATTCGATTAGGACTTTCAAGTGTATTGTGTTATTAAACTTTGAGTATCATTCTGTAAGTGCAGCCAACGAAAGATAGGTACTCCTTTACGTCAAACCGGGTCATGTTTTGACACTGATGCGCTGTGAAGAACTTTCATGCAGATTTGAAAGCTACATCCGCGTATAAATATTAGGTAGGTATACAATAAACATATATAGTCAAAAGAGTAAAATTTCTTTATTTTAAAGTAGTTGAATGCTAGTTAAAAAAAGTCCGACAACTTGGTCCAACTACAGAACTTCGATATCGACAATACTACTTTAATACTTGGGTTATGGAGGTCTGATGGCAGTTGCATCACGTAAAATTTCGAAGTTCGGCTGTATCGTAGTAGACTGAAAGCAAACCCCAACTTAAAAGATTCGGAGGATAAGGATGATTATGCAATCAATTAGTAAAGAGCCATAATGTTGGACCTCCATGATAAACACATTTTCTCAAACCAATCGTCTTCCTCTATCTGCCACTTTTGATGAGGTAATATTAATTTAATATCATTAGATGTTATTTCTACACAAATAATGTGCCAGAAATCATAGTCCATTACGAACAAGAAACTAATAGTTGAAATGCTAAGTAGAAAAGGATGTACTCATTTAACTGGATGAGACGAGTCCAGTCGTGTCAAAGGTCGCAGGTTGACTTCATCGCGGTCAATTGGCCGTACGTTGCCGGACATGTTATTAAACACTGTCCTCCAGTGTTTAGCAGATGTCTTAGAATTTTAGATGCAATTTCTTTGATATTAAAAACAAAATAATGATTTAAAATAAAGATGAACAAATTCTCTTGGGGAGAGATCAGAATAAATCATTTGAAGCGATGTCGTAGTAAGCCTAAATAGGTCAAGGACTGTCGGTTAAGACAAAATACCGTGATAATCAATGAATAATAAGATTGTAACTGTGACAAACATGTAAGACTTCAATGAATGTACGTCGTATGCTTGCTAATCGATATTGTTTTACATAATATTTTCCTCTATTATTTTATCCTTATATAGGTCTGATCTCCGACGAATATACGCTGCAAATGTTGTAAAACGCCATTTAATTTTAACTCCTTATTTTTCTTTACATAAAAAAGTACGTACCTACTTATGTTTGTCAATAAAGAAGTATTTGTAAGCTGCTTGCATTATTTATCTATATAATCCATGTTTTTTGTTTCTTAAATATTTGCTAAAACATTGTTATTGCGGAGGAATGGAGATGTGGTGAAATGCGATAACGCAAACACCTTGAAAACTTCATGAATGTAAAGACAGAAAAAATAGTCACTTGTTAATGACGTCACTGGACATAGTTACAAAGCAGTTGTCTCGTTCAGTTTGTAGACAATCCGTTTGTCTTAATCTTTCTCGAATTCCATGGTTGAAGTTTGTGCTAGTAAAATAATAAAACTGCAATTTGTATAACAATGTAAGTAAGTAATGTACGCCGAGTACAATGTATAACACTGAGCTCACGTGCTAATAATAATGAGTGGGCGTAATTGTTTTTCGTAATTTTTTTGGCTTTGCGATTTCTTTGTTATAAACATGCTTTACTAATTTACCTACCGAAGGCAATTACTATGCCCCAGCGCAATCTATACATATAATATAAAACTAAACTATGCCTATTACAAAATGATCTACGTTATTGCTGCACAAACAGAAAGCTACCGATAAGCTAAATACTACGCCCAGGTGAGTGAACAAAGAAGATTAATGACGGACTTTTTCAACTTCTTGGCAGTGCAGCAATAACATTTTACTACTTCTGTGAAAACGTTTTATTATTATCCTTCTGTTACACTTAAGACTCTCTTATACTGAAATACTTCAGCGCATTGAACACTTTTACCCGATAAAGAGGTCAATATTTTTTATATGATAAGCTTGCACATGTTTTCTGCATGATAAAGGTACTTGTTTGGCTTACAATTTCTGTTAGCCTCGGTGTATTGCATAAAAAAATATATCTTAATAAAGTCTACAAACGAACCTACTTCATACAAACGTGTGTCAATATGTTAAATAAAATGTTTTGATTTTCAAATTATTATTCTTTTGTTATGAATAAAGTATAAAATTATTTATTACCGAAGAAAATCCACTGAAACTTGCCGCTTAGATACAGATTTGTATATGTATGTACATCAAGTATATCTGTATATAGTTAGACCTAGTTCTAGCCGCCTAAATCTAGGGGCGGTCGATAGCGGTTGGTTAAACCTAGGTATCCTTTTCATTTAGTATTAGGTGTAGCCGTTTGCAGTTAAAAGTATGTCTAGCCCTCTTTCTTTTAGCCGTAACATATCGATCATCTAAAATTTTGACAAGGAATTAGAGAGGAACAGTTGTCTTCAAGTCCTTGACAAAGGTGCACTTTCTTATCAAACTTCATTAGGTTAGGTACTTTCACGTTGATCATTCGCTAGCCTCAGTCCCCCACTTCTCCAAGGATATCGATATCGGTCTCAGTTTGCCAAGATTATACTGCGGTTCGCGTGTGAATGTCCAGACAGAGTTAAAGTTTGTGCTCCACATTTCTTTAAAATCCGTTGCACAATAACGGTACGACTGAGTCTAAAACATCAAATAAATTGTAGTTCAAAAAAACTTAATAAACACGCTTTAATAGGAAATCGAACTAAATTTTTGAAAGTTAATGATAATTAAAAAAAAGTATTACCGACTTTAATGCGCCTAAATCATGATAAATTGTAATTACTTTCTTGAAATTTAAATGGGATCAACCTTGAGTAAGTACAGCCAATTCAAAAAAAAAAATTAAATCGGTTCACAAATGGTAAAGATAACGTCGCGTAACACAAACATAAAACAAAACACTTTTAATAACTCTACTTTAATAAATAGCTACCTACCACTAACTATTTATAACATTTGATGTCAAGCACCAAGCACCCCACGGTTTTTCACAATCAAAAATTATTTTCTAATAATTTAATTAATAAGTTTTTTTTATGGTATAGGGGGCAAACGAGCAGACGGGTCACCTGATGGTAAATGACCACCGCCGCCCATGGGCACCTGTAACTCGAAAGTCACAAGTGCGTTGCCACCTTTTAAGGTGGGAGTAGAAGAGGAGGAGGGGGGGAGGAGTGGGAAGAGGGGAGAGGGGGGAGAGGGGAAGGACGGGAATAAGGGAGAGGGAAGGGTTAGAGCCGGTAACCTCACTCACGCGGCGAAATGCAATGCATGTTGCATTTTTTTGTTTCACTGCCGGTTTTCTGTGAGACCGTGGTATCGATCGGAGTCGAGCCATACGTGCCGAAGAATGGCTCTCCCACATTACAGTATTATTTATTTTATTTCTAGCAACCCGCCCGGGCTTCGCATGGGTAGTATAGACATCTTCAACAATCATGATCATATTTCAACCAATTTACACAAAACGTTAACAAATTATACACCTAAACCTTCCTCATGAATCACTCTGTCTATTGGTGAAAACCGCATGAAAATCCGTTCAGTAGTTTTTCAGTTTATCGCGAACAGACAGACGGACGCGGCGGGGGACTTTGATTTATGTTGATATTTTAGTTTTGTATTGTCATCGGTCCTTAATACGTGTGCAAAGTTAATCGGACGTCTTGAAGTTGGTAAAAACTACGCTGAAAGATTCAATCAGACTGCTGATAAACATACTTATATATTATAGATAAATTACACCCAGACACAGAACAAATGATCATGCTCATCACATAATTATTTGTCCTGGGTGGGAATAGAACCTACGACCTCTGGCTCAGCAATCAGGGTCACTAACAGACCAGTCAAATGAAAAAACTGTTTCTAAAAGTATTTAACAGTTCATTTATATCGCTTAATATAGTGTGGCAGTAAAAATAGTAAGTTGGGCGCCTAGAATTTAATATGTATGTATATGTAATTTTAAGTTAGTGCGATCATTGCAACCAAAATAACATTTATACTAGGTATGTCTTCTACATCTAAAATTTGTACAGAAATGAAGTAAAAATTAGTTTAGACCGTTACGATATCGACCACATTGAGCTTTTTTACTTGTGACCTTCTCTTATTTTATAAGAAATACTGAAAACAGAAAATTGTACACCCGTGTCTCAATAAAGTTGTGCTTTATTAAAGCAATAAAGTATCATTAAGTAAAATGTGCACATTGACTGAAAGGCACACACACACAAACACTTGAATACGAGACATGATGTAAGTCAATCAGACATAACAAACAATAAGTAATAAATAAGCTGGTTGTTTTAAATAAATAGTAACTAAACGAAACGCTTATCTGTCACTTTTCGAGCTTTCTAACTACGAATTAACAAACACTCGTTTAAATAAATATTAAACCAGTGACTGTTTTGTGAATTTTTGCTCCAAGAGGTTTAGAATATCACATATTTACGAACTGTTTTGAAGTATAAACAGTGTGAAAACATTACAATGTATTGCTGTAAAAGTCGTCTATACAATGCATGTAACACTTTTTACCACTTTCATTTAAAAAGAAATTAGTAAAAAAAGTTTAACTTAGTCAAATTTTATAGAAAATGGACAAAGTTTTGCTTTTGATTTCGGCAACGTGGAACTCTCGTTAATCGTCATTAAAACATCAGAAATAAATTGCAGTTCAAATTCAAGCCATTTCATCCAAAAATATATTTTAAAACAACCTAAATCTCGCATTATAGTTTTTAATAAAAGGAAAAAAGTGGCTCATTGATTAGATCTAAATTGAAATGATCTTTTATGTTGTTGATAAAAACTTATAGAAATATAGTATTTTAACTGTAAAATCACGTCTGTGGCAAAATTTCGTATACGGCCTCTTAAAGTTGTTTTTTTATTATTATTATTTTACAACATAAATACAGTTACGTTGCTCCTTGGGATATTTACAGAGTCCAAGGCATCACTAAATAATTGATGACTAATTATATTTATCAAGAAAATATAATCCTATCTTTGAATCATTCTACCACAGTAAAACTTGACAAGAACTAGTTTTTGTTATAGAACAGGTTTAGCAGACTATATATCTACATGCATATATGTATACATATTGAACATACAGAACTTAAACAGAATTGCTTTATATTGCACCATGATTTCTTTTTCCTTAATTTATGTCAACGAAGTTTAGTACGCAATGTGGCAGGGGAATGTACAATCATTACTTGAGTACTTAATTATAAGATAGTGCCAGAATGTGTTTCAGTCCGTTTTGAAATATATAAAATTACTTTTAGTATAACCAACAGTAGTTTGTTGGGAATGATACCATAAACGATAACTAATAATAAATTTTAACCACCTTATCCCGATAACATATTCAAAATTATTTTAAATAGATCTATCTAAATAGGAAGCAATTTAATTGTAACACGCGTTAGCGACGGATGAATACTGACAGAAGATCATTGTCCATCAATCTATGTATGTTACATGTACAACTAGCCGGAACCATTCTACGAAGGTCAGCGGAGATAATTGTGGTTACTAAAATCTATAAGTTGTTTTTGAAACAACGATTTATTATTGCCTTTAAATAAAATGGGAGTCCCCGTCGTCAGTAGCAGAAATTACTAAGAGTGAGTACTTAGTCCTGTAATAATATTTGGTTGGTTTTTTCTCAATCGCTTTAAACTTAACTACGGACAACATAAGTTACGTTTATTTGTAACACGAAAGTGTCAAACAACTCTACGTAAATGGAGGAAAGCCGTAGGAATACAAAGGTATCATTTACATTTTACCGAATCTGTAAAACCCTCTGAATGTGAAGTGGAATATGATGGTTCTAATACATGTTGTAGAAACATCATTCACTAGTTATAATTAACAGAAACCGTTTAAAGTGCTTGCCATTTCTTGTTAAAATTTTGTTTTCCTTTTTTGTTTTTAAAGTAGGATTGAAGGATATTAGGTTATTTGAAAACGGACTTGCGTTTTTCAAATGTAAAACCTCCTTTTACAAGTATACTATTTTTTACCTTATAGGTTTTCCTCGCGTAGTCGGTCGTAGGTAATTCACCGCGATAGTCGAGGATTGTTGTCGAATCGGCAAGCGTAGGTCGCCAACAATGAGTCGCCTCATTACATCACTTGGCGACCACGAATCATCATTTGAATGTTTAAAGACTTGGAAACGCTTGTCAAGAATAAACAGGCTTTTAAAATAACTATAATTAATAATTATGCTATATTTAGAGTTGCCTTGACCAGTAACCCATAGAAACGGAGCATCTTTCAGAACAAAGCTTCTTTTTAATTATCTCCATATGGCCTTGTCGGTTCTTTGTTCTTCTGAACTAATGCTGTTTCTAAGAAGCTACACTCATTTTTACAGCGTACTGAAAATAATATTGAAGATACAATATCTTGACACAAGACACCAGATGACAACCGTTATTGTTTTATTAAAGAATGAAATATACACGAGAAATACAGAAATATGATGATATATAATTAATTAATCTATCAAGATCACAACTTTTTCCCTAACTAAGATAGGTCTTCATTAGCAAGGATTAACTCCTAGTGCGAGAGTTGGCTTCAAAAAAAAAAATTAAAGTGCACAGAACAGATATAAACTTCATTTACATTTTACCCGACTGTCCCGCAATAATATAGAGCCAATCATAGTGAAATAGAAGAATACATACAGTTATCAGCAAGAAGCAACAGTTATAGGTAGTAGTAATAAAAAATTTGCTGCCAAAATTTAATTCCTAGTATATTTAATACCAGGTTTTAATATCATTAATGTTTTCCTGTAAGAGGTTAACGGTGACAGCACAAAAGCGCGTGTTGCGTTACTTTCATCCTCTTTGTACCAATTTGACCCTTTCGTTTATACATCTAGCTTATTTAAACTGGACTGATTAACTATAATGTAGTTAGTATGAATGTTTTCTGGATTAAATTTCTGGATTTCTGGATTCTGGATCTTCACTCACTTCAGTTCGAAGCAAACATAGCAATTTTCAAGTGGGTAATAGAGCGAAAAATGCATAACAATGCTTTGAAATATCGTTTGAGACTTCCTGAAGGAGAAGTGGACAAATAAATGACACATACCAATATCTTATCTTGCCTACTATCTATATCTATGTATTTATTGACCCTATTTAAAAACAACTTGTCTGTCTATCGGCATTTTCTAGAATGATGAATAAATCTAATTATTTATAGTTTACCACTGAATATTAATTTTACGCTATTTGAGATTTAAAAAATATTGTTTAATGCTATCGGATAACACAAGTAGGAAGTACTTGTAACACGGTGTACCACCTTCAGTGGCTTGGAAAAACGGATGAGGGTACAATAATAGACGCGTCGGTATCGATCGAACAAATGATTCTACCTAACGCGTATCTCTGACTAGTGTCGGGGATATTGGGGCTCTACTGAAGCTGTGTTAAATATTGCAGCCTATACGATTAAAAATAATTAAATCGATTATGATGAGAATAAATAGAACGACTACAGAGTATCATTGGCTATACTTCTACAATTAGAGATGGTTACCTTTAAAAAATATACATAATTCAGATGTAACCTTTTCCAGGCATCGAATCAAATAGATGTTAGGAGAAATTTTCTAGCGAGCACGACGATGACAAGTTTACCTTCAGAAGAGCGATTGCACAGGCCAGTTACAACTCTTGTGCTACGGTATCATGTACCAGTTCATGGTAGGTACACACATTTTCTTAAAAGTATACAAAAATCCACCAACGAATTTATTAAACCTTACCAAAGCAATTAAAATCCTACTAATATTTTAAATGAGAAAGTTTTTAAGGATGTATGGATGTTTGTTACTCTTTCACGCAAAAACTACTGAATACAATATTGCTATGAAACTTGGTATGTAGATAGCTGGAGACCTGGATTAACACATAAGCTACTTTTTATCCCGATGTTCCCACGGCACCGGGACTTACGCGGGTGAAACCGCGGTGCGCAGCTAGTAACAAATAAAGCTGAACAACAATTTTAAAATTGCTCTTACTGAAGTCATAGTTATACAGATTATACATATAGAGAGGGTCATTATCTTAAGCAGCGATGATTTATGTCAATAACAATTTATTGTTGAAGCATTTCTACTCTCCACAAACAAATAAGACGTTACATGATAAGCATGGTATGTAGATTTTGTCGTGATGTGATAATAGTGAAATAATTAGCATTAGTAAACGCCGTGGTAATGTCGCATATCAATTTTACACCAGTACTAACTTCTAAGAATTTACACTTAGTAAAAGGAGTACATTTGGCCGTCTTATCGCTAATAGCGATGCTTAACAAGGCATCATTTAGTCATGGTGTTTTTGTGCAACAATGAGTCGAGTAGATTTCTTGTTAAAATAGATATATGGAAATTGGTGCAGGAAGATATAGCATTATATTAATATTTTCTAGTTCTTTTAATAATTTGGTAATTCACAAAGTTTAGTCAGTTCAGTTACATAATAATATGTATATGCATTATACTCTTACCTACATCCTTTTTTAATACTTTTGTTGAATCATATAATGCGCGAGTTGTCTTTTATCCCTTGATGATTAGCAAAACATGTAAAAAATGTATCTCTCTGTTACAATAAAATGTCGTTATAAGTAATAAACTTTGGTTTGCCACAAAATTATGCAGATTTCTGGTCAATTAACACTGCAAAAAGACGCCCGACAGATAGCGTGGTGGTGTTTTTTAATAGTATGGTTAAAAGAGTTTCCTAGGAGGGAGGGTTTGCTACACTTAAGAGATACTACAGCTGTTCCAAGTATTTTTAAGAGTATTGTGATTTGAAATTCGATGGAACGAAAAAGCGACAGTAAAAAGAGACAAACATATTCATAAAGAGTATTTAGCCTGCGAGAGAATGAGATAGAATACCAGTTTACAGTGTTTCCTATAATCTTTGAAAAGAGACAAACATATTCATAAATAGGATTTAGCCTGCGAGAGAATGAGATAGAATACAAGTATCAGTGTTTTCTATAATCTTTGTCTTTGCGCCTGCGTACTACCAAGCCTTCAGAAAATGTGTCAATGTCAACGTGGTATTAAAATTCATTGGTTAATTAATTTATGTTAATTATTTAACACTTCTGTGTTAATTTGACCAACAACTTTTATATAAATTATCTAAAATTAAATTTAATAATATTAGTAAATTATTTGTTGTTTTTTATATTTTATTTGTCATTCTCTCGTAGGCCACTTTTCTGAAGTTTCACTTCTGCCGTGTGTGACTTTTTTTTTTCACACACACTTTTTTTTTTTCAAATGTGTCTCAATTATTTACGATCCAACCATTATGCCCACCCTAATCTTTGCGTACGTTACACAGGTCATTAACCGTAATGAAGTCTGTACATATATAAAGACAAACAAAATATCATATTAAATTATTGTACTATGATGTAATGTAAACAGATAATGAATCATAGATAATTTTATATTCAATGGTTATATTATGGAAAATCCAGAAAAAACAGAACTTTGTGTTTTGTTTAGATAGACGATAGATAGAGATGTATATAACATAGTTTCTTCACGTCAATGTACTCTAAATAGACAAGTGAACTGACTAAAGCGGAAAATATTTCTTTTATAAATATTATGATTTTGTTACGAGCTGACGAACGTCCTCAATACTCGTCGATTTTCTAACATGAAAAGTTTAGTACTTCTTAGATAAAGTTTCACATTTTGCACACATATTACATTTTCCCTAAATGAAGGTAACTTATACTTTTAAATTAAAAGTGCTATAAATACATACAATACCTACATTCATGTTAATAAATATTATTACTATATTTGTCCCTTCATCGATGTTTTTATGACTAATACCATAATAGATAGACTTCAATAAAGAATACATATACGTATCAGTAAATAATGATTCACTGTTTTACGACCAATGAAACATTTTACGAACCGAAAAAACATTGTAAATGCAGACAACCAAATCTAGTGTATTCTGTGCAATGAGTCTGAATGTGAAACAAAGCTAATTAACATAATAAATGTATATTATCTCATCATTATAAAAATGTTTTCTTTTTTGTATAAATTATTACTTAACATGAACTTGTAAAAGTACGCAACTACTTGAAACATTGGTTAAATCACTGCCCGAGTGCCAGTAACAGGAGTCACTACTACATCGCAGATAGGGTTGCCACCCGTACTATAATATATAGTATCGTACTATATATTGATCAATTGTACTATATATTATAGAATAATATAGTATCGTACTATATATTGATCAATTATACTATATATTATAGAACAATAAAATAGTACGAAAAATACTATATTTTTAATGCTAACTCAACTATCGCCATTTTTACTGTAACTGGAACACACTGGAAATGTTTGTAACGCTTTCACGCCTTAGCTACTCAACCGATCGTCATGAAATTTTGGATAAACGTTGTTAATGGCTACAGCCAAAAAGGATATAGGTACTTACCATCACGAAAAAAAAAATTGCCGAGGGATAGAAAATAACTTTTAGACAACCAACCGAAGTCTCGGGTAAAAGGAACGATAAATGTATAGGTACTTTTTTCTCCTGAATTTTTCTAAAACTACTATATTTTTTCCAAAAAAAGGTGGCAACCCTAGTTGCAGACCTTTTGCCACTCCCCATAACGGAACAGAGACAGAATATCAGAACAAAATTATAGAATGATTATAAATTATATGGCTGAGTATTTATGGGTATGGAAAATAACAATACCAGTAATAGTATCTAAAAAAATAGACTTTTGCACTAAAGAATCCTTAATTCCTGCACAGCTGTTTATAATGTTATAGATGCGAAAGTGAGTTTGTTAGTAGTTTCAAGCCATAACTACGAAACCGATCATCATGAAATTTTGTACACATTGCCAGGGATACAGAAAATGACATAGGGTACTTCTCATCCTAAAAAAGTACTAAACCTAGTAGTAATGTGACTAGTTAAATAAATGACTTACCGTTATTATCATGCAATGGTTTTCTTTAACAGCACCACAGCAACCAAAGAATGCAACAATGAATACAATCACTCCAACGATGATTAGTACAATTGGAGCCGATGTGTAGAAGTTTGAGTTTGTGAAGTCCGTGTATGGCAACGCATTGATCTCAGCCTTGATGCCAGCAATGAAGATTATTAATCCAGTAATCTAAAAATAGTAGTTACAAATTATATTATAAGAATAAATGGAAATTTTGTAGGTAGGTACTTACTTAATATAATATGTTAATTATTTAATGTAAATATAATCTGCACAATTTGGTAGTGAAAGCAACATATTATACTAGGTACTATGAAAAAAAAATACTTGGGATCATTGTCATTCAGACACAATTTTTTAACAATTAAGATGTGTTTTAGTCAATACCATATTGTTATGTTTCAACTATTAATTTTTAAATACATAATTTGAATTTCCAAATTGGCATAATCTCTTATCCAGGGATTTAAAGTTCACATTTAATTCGTTTATTAATATTTAGTTCGTATTGCCGATTTCTTCAAATGCGAAATGTGATTGATATTAGATAGTATTAAAATAATAATTTAAAATAATTTGATAACGAATATTTTTGCGAATATTTAGTTGCGCAATTGAATCTACAGTTCTGGAACAAGTCATGAGTCACAAAATAACGGTGAGGGTACCCACATCGCGTTAAGTCACATATTTTAATTAAAAAAATATAACAGTCACAGAATATTTTATAAAAACATCATATAATATGACATCACAATCACAAAAGCCTGTGATACATCTTAGTATGGGACGTCATTATGTTTGTGGAGGTGAATGCAAATACAGCCATAAAGAAAAAAATGCTTACCGCAAATAAAAGATTGAAGAAAAACAGAAGATATTTCACGCACGACATTCCGCCTCCAATAGCCATCTTTATATTTTGTATTTCAATCTAATTAAACGTTTTAGATCTGAAAGACAAGACATTTAATTTTATTCCTTTCTCTACGCACGACCGAGCAAGGTAAACATCGATTGCAGTTGTTGACACTGAGTAGATGAGACGAGACACCAATTATGTTTTCCATTTTTTATGAAGGGTTCATCACCATCTAATCTAATAGCTTTCGCATCTTTCATCTATAAACGTTAGACAATAATAACATAAAACTTACCGCCAAAATTATTTTTCTTCCGATGAAACAAAACAGACTACGTTCGACACACAGCGGAGTTGACTAGTGACTGTGTTGCTAGTTGCTGCAAAATCTTTTGCATACTTTTAGTATTGCCAAGTTTTGTAGTTTAATTCAGATTAACTGGTAGCTTTTTGTTCACATCCTAAAATAATTGTTAAAATATAAAATCATATCCAGTTTTACAGAAGACATTAGTGTGGTAGTCAAGAGTTGCAAATAACCTTATGTAACGGAAATGGTAAACCATAAAACAAAGAGTAGAGCACTAAACTAAATTATCCTTCACCTCTTTTGTGTAATATACTCTTTTGAATAATATATATAAAAAAACTGTCAATCGGAAGATTGCACGTCAGAAGTTTCGTACGTAACTGACACATCTGTCACCTGAGCGTGACGGTCACGCGAGTTCAGTGCATTTTCCCCATAGCAAAAGTGCACAAACGTGCCTAAAGAAGTTTTCACTTAAAAAGTGCCACATGAATGGTAGTAGTAAGTTAGTAACTCAGTAGTAACGAACAAATAAAAAAATCGGCATGCTGACTGATGCCGGGTTTCTGAGGTACTTTTATCGAGAGTTTATCTATTCGTTAGCACTATTGGTCCGAGCAAGGGCCACAACAGATGACAAAGTAAAAAAAAACACCCACAAAAAGCAAGGAACACAGGTTACCCACAAAAAAGGGTCGACGTTTTTGTTGAAAAAAATTACAATCACTGACGTTCACTGATAAACGAAGACACTTTAGGAAACAAATAAGGATAATATATTATTAAAACAGAGCCAGATCACCTCATTTTATTAAGAATTAATTATAATATAAATAAACCTATTATTTATGACTTTTTAAAGTAACAAAAAACATTTTAAACTCTCAAACTTCAACAGACCCATCTAGTGGCAGTTTTTGCAACTGCTTATTGATCGAATAGTTATTGAATGGTCCGTTGCGTATTCAGAAACCCAGTGACAGTTAACCGTAATTTATCTAGTTCATATCTTTATTAAACCAATAGTTGACTGGTATTTAAAAGAGAACTTCAGAAACCGGGCATTAGTTCTATTTTTAGCTTCGTAAATTGTAGCTCCTGTATTTTAACAATAAATATTTTTTGAAGGAAATGACTTCCTATCCCGCGCTTAGTACCAGTGACTGGGTCTAAATGTGGTCGGAAATTGTATTGTTTACAATCACTGAATGTGTAATATAAGTGTGCAGAAATTACAGAGGTCTTTTTTTTTTTTTTTTTTGTAGCTAGGTGGAAGATCCTCATGGATGTCCTCCGCCCTTTGGGGGGCGGGGGGGGGGGGGGCTGAAGGGGTCTGTCGGACTCTTACCGACTAACAACCACCCCGGTGTTCCACTGCTTGCCCATGATCGGGGGAGCAAAAATCACCATTGCATTCTTCCGCAACCCCCGACAGGCATTGACTCGTCTCACCCAAAACGGGTCCCGTCACCCGGTGCGACCGCCACCCCTCGGATGCACTCCTCTGCGCGGAACACTGCGCTCTGCCTCTCGGGTCTGTATCTGTTCGGACGACGACTTCACCAAAAGTTCGTCGCCCGCAGGCCGGTTCTTACAATGGCCGGAGATCATTCAATGCCCTTCGGCGCCCGGTGCGTCTACTGCGGGCAGAGAGAGCTGTACCCCGCTCTCTCTCCCGTTCGGCCGCCTCCTTTGCGGACATCACCTCCTCGGAGAAGGCGGCGACGGCGTTCCATGCACTCTCGCTCCGGACCATGGATAGAACCACGACCGGCAGCACCAACTGCCGCTACGAGTTCACTACGCTGGCTAGTCCAGGCTGAGCATTCCGCCAGTGTGTGAAGCGCCGTGTCGTCGGGGCAGTCACCACAATGATGGCACGGTGACGTCGGTTCCCGGCCGATCCGACACAGGTACTTGCCGAAACAACCGTGTCCGGAAAGTACCTGCGTCATCCGGAAGGTGAGGGCTCCATACAGAGGTCGATCTGAACAACAAAAACAGTCAATTATCATCGGTAAATAACATTATTTCATATCAGTTCCAGCAAAATAAGGCCTTAAAATATTTCGTAAATTAATTTTTTTGAAAATGTGGCCAGGTATATAAATACATACGTGCTGGTATTCGATAAGCGATGGCAGACATGAAGTCTTTGGAAGAGTTATAATCACGCTAATGATGAAATGACATGTGTTGAGATGAGCCTTGAACTCATTTTCTGTCCTGTCAGTTAATAAACATTGAAAAGAGTATTATTTAAACATTTTAATCGCAGGAAGTACTTTCAAGTACTTTCTTAATGAAATGAGGTTTGTATTTTATTCACATTAAAAGTGAATTAATGCTAAGAGGAATGTGGGTATATTTATAGTTACCAGTTTATAATTTCTCCTTACTTTCAGGGAATATGCAATTTATCAAGTCGTATTAATTTTGACTCAAACTTTTGTTTGAGGGAAAAATTAACAATTTTTCTGCCCTTATCCTAATTATTAGGGGCTACAGCAAACGGCTTTTTTTCCTCCACATGCTTATGCGGGACGGGTTTTCCACTCCACTTGCTATAGTGGTACTCCGGGAGGAGCCGGCGTCCGCGTCTGCCTGGACGTCACCTAATTGAGAGGTTATACCCAGAGGTGGTGTCCGCGCTTTTGCGGGCAGGCGCTAGCAGGGGTCCGGATGTCTTAATAAAAGTTTTGCCCGGATCCCTTTTATTTTAGGCGCAGTACGGCATACCTTGTGGTTATAGTCGGTTCGATTTTGACACACGGCCTCAACGATAACCTGGGTGGGGTGACGGCCCTAGGGGGTTTCCACACGCACAAAAACCGTTTGCTACGCTGTCAATCATGAAATATTAATTGCATTACAGTATAATTGGCAAGTTCAAAAATGATTATTAAAACTTAGTACACCTACTACAATACTTCAAATAAATAAAATTAAAGGGTCTGTTTGTAATGTCAAAATAACAGTTTTTTAAGCTCATATAGTTATTTGCACGATACATATGCCTAAAAATCAGTTTTTCTCTGTCTGTCTGTCTGTTTGTTCCGGCTAATTTCCAGAACGAGTTTACCGATTTCCACGGGACTTGTAGTGGCAGATAGCTGGTGTTTTATGAAGTAGCTTAAGCTACTTTTATTTTTGAAAAAGAATTAGGGTACCTCGCAAAATATATAAATATGTACACGGGAGCGAAGCCGCACGGTAACTGCTAGTAGTTTAATTAAAAAGTTGATGTTCCCATAACAGATAAAAAATGCATAATAATTTGAAAATTTTATTGCTGTACAACTTATTACACCTACTGTTTTCAGCACGAAGTTGTTATCGCGAAGACGTTTATTAATGGCAACTGCAAACAGTGGTCATGTATTTTTACTGTAAGCTTCTCCTCTAAGTAGCTGAAGCACTTATTACGCGTCTGTCAGTAAATGTAGAAATAGATTATTTACGTGGGAGAACCATGCTTCGGCACGTATGGGCCGGCTCGACTCCGCTCGATACTAAGGCCTCACAGAAAACCGGCAGTAAAGCAATGCTTGCATTGCATTTCGCCGCGTGAGTGAGGTTACCGGAGGCCCTAATCCTTCCCTCTCCCCTATTCCCGTCCTTCCCTTCTCCCCCCGTTTCCCACTCTTCCCCCCTCCCCATCTTCTCCTACTCCCACCTTAAAGGGCGGCAACGCACTTGTGACTCTCGAGTTACAGGTGCCCATGGGCGGCGGTAGTCATTTACCATCAAGTGACCCGTCTGCTCGTTTGCCCCCTATACCATAAAAAAAGATATGTCACTTGTATTCACATGTATTACTTTGGGCACTAAATAAATAAAGGATCTTTCGTTTGTGTTTCGCTTTGTTATTGGCTAAAGCCTTGGAAGAAGGTGACCGTGAACCTACGTGCAACGAGCCAATCAAAGACATCAAGTCATCATCTTCAAGGTCATCAGCCGACTACCAATCTTTCTTGTTATACATACAATTACAATTCTTAGAAAGGTCTTCGCAAGCAAAAATGATATCTCCGTAATGGTTAACTTTTGCACAAAACGTTATAGCTATGAGGTAAATGTCCCCTATTTCGGTTAAATGTCCCTTATGTAATTCCGTCACTAGTGGGTCTATTGCTGGGGAACCGGGATCCCCTACGAAGGAAGCTCCCGATAACCCTGCAGAAGTTAATCATACCACTGCACCGTGGATTACGGGGCCCTATGCCCTCTAGAGCAGAGAGGCGCGCTCGGAAACACGTCGCGCCACCGTCTCAGGCCTGCTTGTTACGGTTTTACAAAGCTGCTTCAGTCTGAAACGGCCAGCCCGACCCGCTACCCCCAGGTTTACACGACACAGGTTCTAGCCGTGTCCGTCGGCCTGTGTCAGCCAGTTAGAGACGCTGCCTTGTCGCCTCTCCAGTTTTATATTTGAACTAGGTTCGTGAAATCGTGGCCCTTATTTCGGGATAAAGGTTAGCAGTGTTATAATAGTTCAATAATGACACGATAAATAAAAACAATGCTTAAAGACGCTTAGTTTATTAATGTTCATTTAAAATTTAAAATAACTTTTCTGTAGTGAATAGACTGAATATTAGTCTAAGCAGGCCTATGTCACTCGATGTACTTGCGCGCTAAATACCTACTAAATACTACTTTTAATGGGAAGGAAGAATCAATTATTTTTCTGCCCTTATCTTAATTATTAGGGGCTTGAGCAATCTGCCTTTTTGCCTCAATGAAATTATGATAATATGTGACATTGAAATGTTCTTACACACAAATAGGCTTCAAAACAGGATCCCAATATATTTATTATTTATAATTGAAACTTTGCCTTGGCTATTTTAGGTTGTTTGAACAATAGAAGCTATCAACACACTGATTAATCATATAATAACCAAACTCGATTGTTAGCAAAAAGTTCACACAATAATGAAATAAATGGTTAAAGACTACTACGACTAGTCAATAACTTTAAAACCTGTAATATACCCAAAACAATAAAAAACCTGTCAAAAAAGAGCAAGAAAAATAAGGTTAAAGGCAACGAGATTAGAGCACAATCATTCTACTAATATTATAAACGATGATGTTTGTTACTCTTTCACGCAAAAACTACTGAACCGATTGCGATGAAGCTTGATATGTAGATAGCTGGAGACCTGGATTAACACACAGGCTGCTTTTTATCCCGATGTTCTCACGGCACTGGGACTTACGCGGTTGAAACCGCGGGACGCAGCTAGTTATTAATAATATAAAAAACTTGAGTCTTAATTTTTTTCTTGTGGTAGCCCCCACGAGTTATTACCTTACCGGAGCTAACGGTGAAGTGGTATGTCGGAATGGAAACCAACTAAAACCACACGGTGTTCCGAGTTCCGTCACCAGTGGGTTTATTGCAAGAGACTCGGGTATACCCTAAGAAGGAAGCCTCTGGGAACCCCTGCAAACCTTGACCACCTCTTAGTCAGTAGGCGGTTACACCGTGGAGTACAAGGGTCTTGCTCCCCTCCGGTTTAGAGAGGCGCACGCGGAACACGTCACGCCACCTTCTCAGCCTTGCTTTTGCTAGGGTAACGGACAGCCCTACCCCCAGGCAAGCGCTCTTGAAGGCCGGAGATGGTTCTGCACTCTCCCGCACCTTTTGTGTCTTCTGCGGGAATGGAGAGTACCGTCCCGACAGACAGAACCATGGTCTCCAGCGAAGGGCTTCCTGCACCGATAACCGAGATTGAGGCGCTTATGCGCCCACGCTGAACAGTCCACTAAGGTGTGGAGTGCAGTGTCCTCGCGACAGCCCTCGTAGTGGTGGCACGCAGACGTTGGCTATGGCCCGGCCTATAAGTACAGGTACTTGCCGAAGCAGCCGTGTCTAGTGAGTACCTGCCGAGATGTTAAGTAGTCTTTAAACCTTCTAAGAATTCGGCTACCAAATGCGGTGTAATGCAAATCGCTACCAGACGGATTTGGAAAATTATTTTTGCTTTGCTCATGGATGTATGGATTTATAAAAATATACTAATAAAATAGCATCAGTTTCTTGCCTTATCTTTTTTGCCCACAATTTATTATAAAATCTCAATGTTGTGGGCCATCCTATTGTGTTCGGAGATTAGATGGATGCGTCAAGATAACAAAGATATTGGCTCGTTCATGATTGATAACTAGCCATCATCTTATTTCAGTATATTTATCATTTTCAGTCCATACATACATGTTGGAGATAGTAAAAAATGATGGCTATGAATATTAAATGCAGAGTTCCAAATTTTTTTAAGTCCGTGAGACATATGCTAGTTTTTGTGAATGGATTGTTTTTGGTGAGTTATTTTATCAACACGTCTCAAAATCCTAGTGTTCATTTCCTATTTCGTTGACAAAACAAGAAACAAACTTAACAGGTTGTGGATTCGTAGGTATTTCATATATTCGAAAACTGATAGTCTCGTGACCATAACTATACTGTTAGCATTGTATATTTAATAATAACATGAATTGAGATTACGTTAACGTTAAAATACAATCGAAGCAGTTTTATGTACATATCTTGTTGTTAAATCAGAAAGATATAAAAAAGGTGTGAACAGTGTTGCACTTTAGAAACAAAACTCAGAAAATTGGCGTAACTCAGCTTTCGACGTCAAGATGCTGATAATAGGAGATTTGGTAGATTAGTTACTGACAAACATGTTTGTTTGTGCAAACTCAGCTTATCCAAAACTAATTTTCAGGCTTTGTAACTGAATAAAATGCAGACGATGACGCCACGCCACACTACGTTTTAATCCTAGGTATCCTGGGACATACATTAACAAGCTGAGCCTAATTTCTATAGTATTTACCTTATGGTAAGCTCTTATACACTGCAACGAGCCCCCCACAGAGCTTCCACAATCCTATTCATCAGTACAATTGGAGGAGCATAGTGTTTCCAGGTGCGACCAGAAGCCACTGCCACAAATTTTAAGAATATTTTGACAGAGAAAGACTCTTTTCTGACATTTCAATTACCACCAAAAGGTGTCTGATACTATCCCACCGCTTT
>OY982564.1:21567815-21992289 GCA_963859945.1 Euplagia quadripunctaria | reverse complement strand
TCTTTCGCGCATAAACCACTGAACCGATTACGATGAAACTTGGTATGTAGATAGCTGGAGACTTGGATTAACACATAGGCTACTTTTATCCGGATGGTCTCACGGCATCGGAATTTATGCGGGTGAAACCGCGGGGCGCAGCAATAAAAAAATAATATTCTCGGACATATTACACAGCGCTGTCTGGATCCAAACCAAGCATAGCTTGTACTACGGATTCTAGAACAAGCATAAACGTACCTTAAAAAAATACGTTCCTATATATTCATGGATGGATAAATATTTGTACCAAACGGGCATCGAGCTCGCAACTCCCGAAGTGGCAATCGAATGCACTTCCGCCGCACCACAAGTGTATGTCGTCAAAAGGAAAGAAACGTTGTTCCAAAAAAAAGTATCTCGCTAGTGTTGACGTACTGTACTTACTCATTATATTTTATTATCTTCAGCTCACGGGACTGGTTCTCCTCTTCGTTGGGGTATCAGTACTGGTCAGATACTCGCAGTATGAAGAGCTGATAACGAACAGGTTTTTCAATATCTCAGCGTTCGTCATAGCGACGGGAGTAATTATCTTATTTGGATCCGTCCTCGGGTTCTATGGCGCTATTTCCCAGCACTTCTATGTTGTTTCAGCAGTAAGTTAAATTGTTTTTCTTTGTAATGTATTTATTTTTACAAATTTAATTTATCTCCTATCTGCCCATCATTGTCACGTAAGATATGTACTCATGTAAAAGAACAAAACAAAGCATAACCAAACGCAAGACGCCAAAAGCTTCAGCAGGTGTTAAAGATTTATTCTTAATAGAGATCGTCTGGTGGTCGAATATCGACCATAATTAATTAAGTTTTTAATGTTTTGTTTGACTGACCAGTAAAACTTGAGCTATCATTTATACCATGACTGGTCAACAATGTATACTGGGACCCCTGTTGTTTTTTGTAGCCGTTGTCACATAATTTAAGAAGAAAAAATATCTGATCCAATGTTTTTTATTGATATAACTAAAACACAAAAATCTGTTGACATCAACAAAACATTTGAGAAAATGGTTTTAATTATTTTGTCTTGCCTATTCATACATAGATTAATATTAATATTCCTCCAAAACTTCTTCTACTGTACCTGTTTGTACGACAGGATCGATAGCAGGGTGTTAAAATCGAAACATTGTTTTATCAAAATGAATGCACCCCTCAACTTCTGTGGACCCTGAATAGCAGTGATTCATCACGAAACTGCACATTATTATTTGTCCCATGGGCCACAAAAGAAATTTTTGCCCCTGGGCAACATCTATACACCTATGCAATAAAACTATATCTGATGTTTTTTTTACAGTATGTGATAGTTCTATTAGTAGTCCTGGTGTTTGAGATTTCAATAACTATAGTTGGTTTTGCGCTGAGCAACGATTCGGTATCAGAGATCAGGACAACAATGGTACAGAGTTTACAACTTTATGGCTCGCAAATAGAGGTAGCCAGAATATGGGACGATTTGCAAATGGAAGTAAGTACTTATAGTCACAGCTACTGATTTAGCTTAACATTTAAATGTCCGTTTACTGTAATTGAGCATGAACATAAAGAAATGCGCGAATAGAAGCTAAAAAATCATTGAAATGTCGTTACGACAATTTAAAAGATATGTACAGTTCCTACTTTATTTAGAATTTTCCTTAAACCTTTTGAGTATATCACGTAGGTGTAATCCACGTTTGGCCATTCTCTTTAATGTAGGGTACATTACAGATGTGGCCAAACGTGGATTATACGTCAAACGTCACAGTAATTTACCATTTTAATTTAGCATCTCATCAAGTTCTTAAAAGGGAAGTAGACAAAGCGGATTATTTTATTACACACGTAAACAAGGTGTCGAAGGAGCTGGTATAAGTATTAAACATTTAAATTTTCATGCTTATTCTTTTTTCTAGTTTCAATGTTGCGGTGTTGCTGGGCGCTTCGACTGGTCTCCCATATCTCAGATCCCAGTCAGCTGCTGTCATATAGATTATGGGACTGTGTCGCCCTTTGAGTGTGGCATTGAGAACGCGCATGCCACCGGCTGTGGGACCGCCTTGGGTGAATACTTGGCCGATCAGGCGTATATCATTGCTGTTACCGCTCTCGTCATGATTTGCATACAGGTTCGTATTTTCAGATTTATCTATATATATATAAAAGCGGAAGGATACTCACTCACGTACTGACATTAGTCAGTCGAAATCTGAAAGACTACCTTATCTTTGGAATAAAATTTGGCAGAGAGGTAGTTTATGAGGTACTAGTCATAAAGTACCTGTCTGCCAAATTTTATTTAGTCTAGACCTAGTAGACGTCACGTCAGAACGGATTTTGCGACAGAGCTGGATTAAGGAGGTCTAGGGGCACATAAGTTTTTATGAAAATGTTTGGTTTTTTAACTAGAGACCTGAAATTTGACAGGGAAGTAGTTTATATGTGGGACTCGTCAGCTAAGGACGGAGTTTACGATATGGCCAGATTAAGGAAGACTAAGGGCTTACACAACTTTATGTGAAAGTTCTTGGGTTTAAGGTTTAAGATCGTAGGTAGGACATATCAGAAAAGAATGAATTTTGCGACAGGATCGAATTAAGGCGGTCTAAGGGCTTTCATAAGCTTGTATTAAACTCCTTAATTTTTTTTATACTAGAGGCTTGAAGTTGAAATATGAATATGAAAAAAGAACAAAAAAAAACAGGTAGTTTATAGGTAGAAAATGTCAGCATAGAACGAATTTTCAACAGGGCCAGATTAAGGAAGTCTAAGGGCTCTCGTAAGTTTATGTGAAAGTCCTTGGTTTTTTGTACTAGAGACGTGAAATTTGGCAGGGAGGTAATATAGGTATGATATGTCAGCTAAAACGGATTTTTTCGACAAGGCTGTATAATGAAAGTTTTGTGTACTATCGAGGTAGTTTAATAGGTAGGACATGCCAGCTAAAATTAATTAATAGAATAGTAAGATTTTTCTTCAAAGGGACAGCTTAAGGTGGTGATCAGGAATGATCAGTGTTAAGAGACAAAAATACTTACATTCTATACAAATTACGTTAGGTACAACTTTAGGTTTTAATTAAAACCATTTTTTAGCTTAGTGCCTATTTAGAAAAATGCTGAAGTCGGTATCGTAATAGTTCGAGTAGGTACTTACCTATTTTTGATGGTATTTCCGATTCAATATTTGCCATCCCATTGCTTCGCCTTCACTCTTAAGACTAAAATTAATGTTTTAAGTTCATTATTTCAATTGTTTAGTATCGGATTTTATATTTAAAAAAAAAAATCAATTAACAAACATCTATATTTTGTTCTTATATCGATTTCCTTCTATTTTCTTACAAAAGCAAGCATAAGTAATTTAAACTGATCAACGCAAAAATGAACTAATCGTATGCCAAATCTCTTGTCAAGTATTATAATGAATTGTTGAAAGCATGATTAGGCAGTAGGCACATCTTTACGTCAAATGTTAAATTTTACTGCAAAATCATATCTCATATATAATATTCTTATCATATACAATATATCTAAAAGCTATTCGAATGTTTAATGAAATTGATCATTAGATTATTAATTTTTTTTGGATAACGTTTCAGAAATTCGATTTGATTTGACATCACTGTTAACTTGACAGCTCTGTTAGAATATTTTGATCGCCTTTCAGCCTTTCAGAAACCGGCTGTAAGTCTTTGTATTCAGAAATAATAAACGTTTATATCAAAGATGACACGTGATTGCTAAATCTTGTTTCCTAATTAGGTCTACACACCTACATACATAGGTTACATACATAGGCCTACGTTGTTATTATAATTTGCCAGAATTGGTGTAGGCAAGTTGATATTAGATGCCTACACAAATGTGTATACGAGTAGGTACGTTGACGCATTCTGAATTTACTTTACAAGTTCCAAACATTAAGATGCATTTAAAAATAATTGTAATATAGTACCTAATACTAAAAAACACACTCTAATGGCGAACCGAATGAAAAAGGAAAAAAGAGTTCCATCATCCACCGCCTGGCTTCATCATCAGACCATCGTTACCAAGCCCAATTTGTTGGACTCGTCAATACGAATCATATGAGCCAACTCGAGGGGTTTCCTAGTTGCCACTGAAGAGGTCCACTATTCACCTCCTAGCTCCATCATTAGATCAGCTTCAAGATGCCAATGTTAAAAAGAGTATTTCTAATTAAGGATAATTTACAAATTAAGTACATATTAGATTAAGTTTGAAATTTCATTTAAGTTACATGTTTCACTATCATTTTGTTCATTTCACAAAAAAAAAAGTAACAACAAAAGATGTGGATAACGTTGTGAGCTGTACAATTACACATATTTTAATGATAAGACCTTAGTTATAAATAAAATAAAAGTTACCTTATATATAAGATTCGATATGTTCCCGTGCGCGTGTGAAGAATTTAATAATATCTTGATAGTCTTTCTTGATCAAATGTCTGTTATTTCTTCCAGGTGGTATTGACAGCGTTGAGCGCTTACCTGGCCTGGAGGACAAAATATGAAGAAGTTGAACTGGAGTCTTAAAGATGAACCCAAACCTATTATAACTATATTTTAATAATAAAATAAATTACAAAATGAACAACTGAAATGTTAAGAAATTAAATGATAATAATTATGGTTCTTAGGTGATTTATTGATTAAATCGTACAACTTTCCAAAACAGAATAAAATTTACCCCGTTTGTAGTAATAGTGCATGGTTAAAAAAATTTACGATACCCATTAGTGATGGTTATGACAATAATTCCTCAAATTATGGCATTTCTAGAAAACCTTATCTGTGGTCTTTTTAGCCATTATCTTCCTCGATTCAGTTTCTCCACCGCTTCCCGGGTCTTCTTCGTGGTCTCTTCTATTGCGGGTTTCACTTCGAGATGGTTTTGAAAGCTCTCGCGTCATCCATTCATTTCAGGTGGCCTGCATATCTGAGCGTCTGTATTTTGCAGAACCTGACAATCTTCGATTCATTCTTTTAAGGTACCGTTGTCTTCTCGCAGTGGCTAGAAGATTTTTATTAAGATTTTGCTTTCAAACCATCGAAGTTTAAGTTCGTGTTTTTTCTTCAGCGTCCAGGATCTAGGTAACAATAGGATGAATCTGTCAACCCGTCAAATCGAGGGTCAAATATAGGGGGTTTCTCAACACAACAACCTTTTTTTTCAAACCGCCCACCACTTTTGAAACTTTCAGAAATTTTAACCTTCCCGTTCCCCGTTAATAACGTGATGCTGACATTATGATTTTAAAGTTTCCTGTATCAAGATTGTCATCCTCGTCATTTGCATGCTCTGGCAAAGAAATATCCTTCATTGTTGACGGAAACTCATCTCCCTCGAACCATTTGAAGGTGAAGAATGGACCTGCGCCCGTTAGCAAGTTTCCAGCCGAACATTTGCAGATCTTATTTCAGACTAGCTACGTTGCATGAATTCTGCCAAAAATTGCCAACAAACGCAGCTCTTAGTATATGATTTCTAAGTTCCCTTTTACACGGTGCGTGCGTCAACTGAAAAGCATATAATTTTTCACGTTGTTTTTAAATTGATCTTGCTTTTAGTTTTTTTGGAATATTGCGTACCGAACTTCGTTAATGTCATTCTTAGACTTACAAACGAGTACAAATTACAAACGAATCCCTCGAGGTCGTTAAAAACTATTGCTATCTATTTCAATTAAAACAACTAGAACTTAATACTTTTTTTTTACAACATATTCTGGCACCAATAAATAAGTTCACCAATTTTAGAGCGGTTGTATCATGACTTTTTTTTTAAATATGAGAGTGCGAAAACGGCGCGCGTGTTTCAGATGGCAAATTATTATATTATATAAGTGTTTAGCCTTACGATGTGTCCTATAATATATTGGTATATACTACCTACAAAAGAAATGAGTTGTCATCATAAACATAATATATAAAAAACCCAAATCTCGCAAGTCGCAACGTAGTTCTTCTACCGCAAAAAGTTGTGAGATCTAATTGGTACTTAATTTGTTAACTAACATCATTTTATAGTTACCGTGTCAATATTGACATCTATATTTCTTTAATAAATACACAAAGTAAATAGAATTTTTAGTGATGAACATTAAGGCTGCATACAAATTTTCGGACCAAACCATTTTAAAAATTTGCAAAGAAATCCTTTCTGCGCAGTGTTTTGAGATATGACGCAGGCTTTTGCTAACCATGGAATTTTAAAAAATTAACTCGAATCTTTCGCCAATGGAGGAATCGCTTTAGATCTACTGCCTGGCTTAGGGTAAAATAAATTACGGCTTAATATTACTTTACGTTGTTTAGCAAATCTTCGTATAGGTAGTTACATACATACGTACATATAACTGCCTGCTCTTTTACTAAAACTCCATCATATCGGTGTCAGAGGTACACACAACATTTTCAAAGGACTACCTAAATAACCGTTTTCAATGTGTTGCGATAATGGACTAAAGAGCGATGAAGCTCGTATCGAATATGGCATTCCACAGGGTTCCATCCTCGGTCCTACATTGTTCTTACTCTATATAAACCAACTCACCAATTAACCAACGGTGGATATTAAAGCAACTGTAGAACACAATCTGAAAATTATCAATAATTGGTTATCAAAAAATGTATTATCCCTAAATCTTGCGAAAATACTTTATTCCTTTCACTAGGAGAAATTGCACTTAGCCACCAGCTAATTATAAAATGTTCGTACATTCAGACTGTAGTAATGACAATACTTGCAGTTACCGCCCGATAACTCTATCAACTAATACTAAATATCTTGGTCTTATTTTTTTTAAGGATTTTTTTTTATTGACCGACACCAAAGCACCTTCAAATTGATACGCTCATAACAAGAGTCAGGCGCCTTATACATATTTTTAAAACTCTGAGACATTCTGCAGATGAAGAAACTTTACACATGATTTACTCCGCTCTCTGTTCATCAATCATAACTTACTGCCTTCCAGTGTGGGGCAGAGCCGACAAGACCTGTTTTATAAAACTGGAAAGAGCACAGAGAACGTTACTCAAAGTTGTCTACTTCAAACCTTACCGATTTCCGATACAAGACCTATATTCACTCGCTAAAGTGTTAACAGTGAGACAGCTTTTTGTGCTCCGCGCAATCTTACGCTTACACCCACACGTACGATTCATTTAAAAGAAAATCGCAGAGAGTTTGCCTTATTCCCCCTCACAAAACCACTTTTTCAACTCGACAGCTTCCTATCTCCAGTCTGATAGTCTATAATAAGATCAATCATTTACTGGGTTTACAGACATTAAACTGCTTCGAAATAAAAATGAAATTGACAAATTGGTTACAAAATTTAAATTACGGCGACACGGAAAATCTACTCAGCGTTTGACATCTTTTCATATCATTCTTATAGAGTTTTCTCACTCAGACACTCTCTCTCTCTCACACACACACACACGCACACACACACATGCACACACACACACACGCACACGCACGCATACACATACACTCCGACAATAAATCTTTATTTTTGCTTAAATTATAATAGTGACTCTGTTCTTATTTTATTAGTTTCCACAGCAGAACACTGATCTCCAAAATACAGATCACCACCTATCTGGGATCTCAGTGTTTAACGCATAATTGTACAAATGTACTAAATAGCAGAGTAAGCCGAAATATATTCAACATCTGCTCAACTTGTACAATCTATTTTATAGTAAATAAATGATAATAACTATTTATTATTATTATATAGTTTATAGTTCAAGGTTTGTATGAACTCATAAACAAGGAATTTAGATAGCTATCGTTTAAATTAGGTCATAAACGGGTTAATCAAGTTAATGAGGTCATATAAAAATAGAATTTGAGTGTCAGAAGATACATTTCACTTTTATCTTAGCATATAATGTTGGAATTGTCATCTGAAAGGATTTTGTGTGTATGCTGCAAAAAGTTCGTGGACAGTTAAAACATTGCAGTTTTCATACAAGACGCTTGTAGAAAAACGGAATGTTTGAAAAGAAGCCCGTTTAGGAATGTTCTTTATATTCATTCAATAGTTTACCATCATAGATTTTAAAATGCTGTCTCACTATGCAATCTCCAGTGGTGCGCAGTTCTTTGAATACAAAGTCATTTCAGTGCTCTGGTTCCTAAAGCGACGATGTGTTGTTTGAAAATGTCTCATCTCGTGTTATACTTACAAAAATAGGTAATACAAGTAGTGTTAAATAAAAAAGGACAACTATAAGCACTGTTTGCAGAGCTATAACAGTGCTTATATACATGGCTATAATTTCATTTATAATTAGTTTACTAAATTTATTGATTATGGTGTTTACAGCGTTATTTACTATATTAGATCTGTGTATGAAATGATTTTACCGTGATGTGATAAATTGAAATTACTGAAATCGTTAATGAATGTATGTACACCAGAAAGAGGGTAAAGTATGCATTCAATTTCTTATTTTGATTATAACCTAAGTTTCCAAAATCGTCAAAAATCAAAAATCATCTGCCTGCCCTTTTCCCAATTTTTATTAGGGTTGACGCAATGTGTAACATTGCAAAGGCTAATTTCTTTTATGGCCGGCCACCTGCCTAACACCAGCCCTCCTTGGGAATGTAGTCATTTTGAGACGGGAAAGAAGGAAGAAGGTGAATTTGTATAAGGAAAAATGGGTAGAGAGAGGAAGCTAGGGTAAGTACTGCAGCTAATGCAGTTGCTCGCAGAGGCCGAGGTCGCATACTCGAATGTCCTGTATTTCCTGTGACAGGAGAGGCCGCTAGGACAGGAACATCAGCTGGTATGACTATTACACACTGATGTTCTTTTTTTATAAATAGTCCGAAAGAAATACCTTTTAGTCCTTATATACCTATGTTTTATTCTTAAAAAATAATACAACTTTGGAACCGTCTTGAAGCTTTTAGACTAAATGATCGGCCTTATTTATTTTTAACCTTATTAAATCCCAAAACGGAAAATAGATGATATTACAATTTCAAGATGCTACAAGGATATTTTTTGGATATTTTATATATTTATGGAACATTAAAAACAATGGTTTGAAAACGTCTTTGCTCTATCCTTTCTTACTCTCTTTCACTTAATAGTCTGAGCGTAAATTATTGGTTTTTGCAAATAAGATTTATGCCACATTGTATTTGTGTGTGTGATTTAAACCCACAACACTCGGCGCGGCGCGGCGGCGTAGTGGCGAGGCGACCACTTAAACCATTGCGCCATCCGTGCAGTTATTTTTGTAACGTTTGTAACAGTTTAATTTTGCAATGATGGGATTTTTAAGGAAGAATAAAAATTTAATTTATAGAAAGTTATTATTGTAACATGCAATAATTTCTGTATCTATAAACATTTCATTAAGTTTTTTTTACACTTGGACCGAACTTTGTGACGCTTTCCATGAACAAAGAAAACTGCACAGTACGACAAGCACGGCTCCCGTAAAACGTGAACATTACACACAATAATTTTAATACAAGAATAAGTAGATTAAAAGAAACGAATTGGAAGGTATTTTGTGTAATGTTAATGTAAATCATAAAACATTTTATTTTTATTTTTAACAATTATTGTTTTTTGTTTACTTAAAAAAAATCTATTATTATTAAAAGAAATTTAGTTTTAGCAAAATATGTACTTCTAAATGAATGGAACCTATCTAGTAGTCTATCTAGTCTTTGCAATTCAACAGTAACTGAAACATAAAATATGCATACTAAAATGGACATAAATTGCATAATGGCGTATGTATTTTCTTATCGGTAAGTAACTACTTGTACGCCGTAACATTTTAGCCATTACTGAGCATAAATAATAACTACAGCTGAAAATAAAAACATTTTATCATATCAACTGTAAATTACGTACGAAAATATTGTGTACCTAACAAACAACAGCAACACCTGTTGAATAAAAAGAAATAAAACAGTTTTTTTAATTATAGTAGCATCTATAACTGGCACAACATGTTTGTGTAGCTCAGTCTGTGATCTTTTGTGCTTGAGAGTGAACGACGTGAGCGTCTGATAAATCCGCTTGTTTTCCTTATCAAGATTAATGTACCTACCTATAGTGATAAAAATATCTCCAACCAGTTAAAACTACGACTGTGGAAACTATCACGAGAGTGTACACGTAGTAATTTGAAAATTTTACAGCGAAAATGTGGTCAAAACTGTTTACAACTGTGAAATACACATTAGTGACGGTTAATTTTATATTTCTGGTAAGATAAGAGAATATAGTTGAGTATTTATTGTAAGTGGTGTAGATCAATGTTAGTTTGACATGTAATATTTGCAGATCACTGGTATTATAGTTCTGTCGGTCGGCGCTTCGGTACAATCAGCTTACAATGGTTACCATCCGTTCTTATCTGAGAGATTCTTCTCTCTGCCAGCGTTCTGCATCGCAACCGGTGTTATTATATTCCTGATATCATTTTTTGGATTCTATGGGGCCTACACGGAAAACTACATTATGAATATGGCGGTAAGTGGAATTAATTTTTTATTTCAACGTTAGTAAATGACCGTGAAAGTATGTATTATCTCATAGAGTATTCTGATGGCTCCGAACATTGGAGTAATTGGTGTTAATTGAAACTGATAATGGACGGCTCATGGAACTTGTTTTGCATGTATCTACTGAATAATACTTTGATATATCTTTTCACATTAAGTTGACTATATAAAATATGCGTGAAATGTAATACATAATCGTCTTGCAAGGTAAACAAAATTATCATGATTACGACGATCTTAACTATATATATTACATCATTATTTGTCGGAACATAACGCTTTTGACATAAACTCACATAATATGTCTGGTCCGGGATGTATAAAATTAGCCCAGTAGTATAAACTCTTCGAGTAGATACCAAGCCGAGTGCCCTATTTTCGCGCCATTAAAATTGACATGGGCGCCCAGAGAAATGTCACACGTTGTAATATATTACCTGACAATTATTCTCGTAAGATACGTAACAAAGTAAATATTGATGTAATTAGTTTTGTAATTTTAGGATTTAAATTATTAGTTATGGAAACGTTCGTACTATTATAATGGGAAATATAAAAACTGTTTATCTTTCAATTCTGTTTGAAGTACATCATACAGACTATACAGTTAATTAGAATTGACTTGTAGGTACTTCGTTTGAGTTAGTTTGACATGTAAAAATGATTTAACTTTTTTTACAAACATAATGGTCTGTGATTTTAACTGTATCCTTATCTATACGTGAGTCATAAACTCATAACATAATATAATATAATAGAAATGATTTTGCCATTGTTCTAGGTACTTTGTATAGATTTAATAATTTTGTAGGAATACATTTTTATTTTCCCAACTCTTTAGTTTCCTCCTCATGACAGACGTAGTAAAAACAGAACAGCTAGATATTGTATGAAAGAATAAAGTGCAGTATTGGACAGTATGAGAAGTAAATCTTAATTTTTAACCGATTTCAAAAAGGAGGAGGTTCGATTGGTTTTTTTTGTGTATGTTACACGATATCTTCGCCATTTGTAAACCGATTTCAATAATATTTTTTTTATTTGAACGGGTTGTACTCAAGGATGGTCCTATTTAAATTTGAAGAAAGTACTCCACCTGTAAGGGTAGAAAATTAAGGGCTGAAGCATACAGCTTATTACAAATTAGTCACGATTTAGACGCATTGAAGTCGATGATTCAATACTTTTATAAAGTAAGTTATCATTTTTATGAATGTATGAAGTTTCTTATCTACCAAACAAGTAGATATATAACGCTCTTAACTGTGTCACCCACAACGCTAGTGGTGTCACTAGAACCTATCCCCACACGTAAGGGTGGACAACGCTATTACATTATTCATATATATTAGGGCGGGTTTTTAACCCCCGACGTAAAAACAAGGGGTGTTATAAGTTTAATATGTGTATTTCTGCGATTGTCTGTGGCATCATAGTTCCTAAACGGATGTACTTACCCATTTTGAATTTGTTTTGTTTTGCGCGTACATATTTATATATTTTGCGCGAAACCATAATTCTTTTTAAATAAACTTAGCCTAAGTTACTCATTATAACACCATCTATCTGCCAGTGAAAGTCCAGTGGAAATCGGTCCACCCGTTCCAGTGATTTGCCGGAACAAGCAGACAGACAGACAGACAAAAATGTTAAAACAAATTTTTAGGCATAGGTATCGTGCAAATAACCGTATGAGCTTAAAAAAAATATTATTTTGACATTACAAAGAGACACTTCAATTTTATTTATTTGTATTGATGATGAATACCACTCACAGCGCGCAATACTTACCTAGAAAATTAGAAATATATAAAGCCGCCTCTATAACAGTGTTTGGTAAGTGAAGCAGTGTTAATATAAACTAATATTTCATTTTGGTATTCGGTGTAATATACTATGTAGGTTACATATTTTTTCCTCAAAAATGGCGTCAACTTTTTGCATCCAGGAATGTATTTAATTAGGATAACCTTCGTATTAACCTTCTGATTAATTAATATTAACACACTAATGTGTGCTCCACGTCAGTGTACTACTACCATTAAGCTGTTAAGTAGGTAGGTATGTATCGAATGCGACTGCATAGGTCATAAAAATAGAGACGCCACAGGCTAGTACGATGAGCCTTCATTGCTCTGTTCATATACCCGACAAATTCTTACTAAACTTTTCCAAAATATAAAAATTGTAACGATTTAAAAATCAACAACATCAAACTCAAATCGATATAAAATATTGTACTTTTGTTGTATGAAAGATACTTCATGAAAAGGTTTTACTAGCATTTGTTTCCGTTGGTCGTCGATGAACATTTTTTTGTATGCAATTTATAGATAAAAAAAATTATTGCCAAGTAATTAATTACTAACAATATTATGCATTGCCGGTGGCCCCTACACTAGGGAAGGCTGTCCTGTTGGCTGTTGGTACCTGATGATACGTTTACAATTTTCTACATACATTGTAGACATTTTATTTACAAAGGCTACCGTTTGTTGATGCGAAATTTCAGTTTATTTATTTTAAGTCTCGTTTTATTTACTATTCCCATTAAATCGCGAATATCATCAACTTTTGATTTTTACCTTACAGTATATACCTACTGTAAGGTAATAATCTAAAAACAAAAAATACTGTAATTTTTTTTATACGTTCAATACTTTCCGAGATATCAATTTTTAGTTACCTGCGAGTGTGCGACGTAGGGGTAGCCTTCGCTGCTGTGACGTCACTTTAAAATGAGCGAGCGGGGGCGCGCTCTAAGCGCATTAGAATTTCGGGTCAATGTTCTTCAAAATTGTCGAATCGATACTAGAACGAACGGACACATACTAGAGAATCGTGTGTTGTACCAGTCTTAAATACAACAACATATTTTGCACATGAAAAGTTATATTTTATTGTTCCATTCGAACCTAAAAGTCGAAAGAAATGGATGCAAATCATGACGATGGATGATCGTTGCAGGCTTCACGTTTCGAAGGAGAAGTCACATAAAAATGCTATAGGATGTTATACAAAATAAAATAATCTATGTACCTATGTATAAACATAAATAATAAAAAGCGTTATGTACTAGTCTAGTCTGTTGTTTTCATGCAAAGGTTGTCTGGAAGACATCGCTTTTAGCGATAAGACCGCCCATTGTCCATACATATAAAATTGGCGTTGAATATAGAAAAAGTAAAACGATTTTTTTACAGTTATAAATATAATTAGTAACCCGCCCTGGCTTCGCACGGGTAGCAGAGACATCTTCAATCATCATATGTCAACCAATTTACACAAAACCTTAACAAATTATACTCCTAAACCTTCCTCATGAATCGCTCTATCTATTGGTGAAAACTGTATAAAAATCCATTTAGTAGTTTTTGAGTTTATCGCGAACAGACAGACAGACAGACGCGGTGGGGGATTTTGTTTTATAATACGTAGTGATTAACCAAAATATGTACGTACCATTGTTATCTACGCACTTTCGCCATTTTCCCTTGCAGAAAAAATTGTAAATTAAAATTGTTTTAACACTTACACCGAAGCCTGCCGCTAATTCTGATGTGGTTTGCGATGGATTCGCTTTTACCATTTATTTTTTTAGTGCCACGGCGAAACTAAATATAGGAAATATTTAAGTTTTCCATATTGTGAACAAAACGATGTCAAAGAAAAATCAAATGGCGCGAAAACAAACGAACCACTATAATATTCGAAACATAAATACACGAGCCTAAATTTAAAATTAATTTGAATTTGGAATTTCTAACCAAAAACGCCAGATGTATGAGATCGAAGTGGCCAGTTCGTCAGAAGGCCAATTTCATATGTATTATCTATTGTATCTAATTATGTTTAATTACCATCTAAAATGTGGTGTAAAGCTAAAAATGGTCTATCTATCTAATCTACGATTACATTAAAGAGGAAATCAATGTGGTTTAGTACACATGACACACTCCATCTCATCTTAGCTTAACAAGAACATATAGGTATGATAATAGTTGCCTAGATTCTAATAGTAACCTACTTTTGAAAACAAAATTTTATGGGTGCAATTTAGGTACATATTAAAATGATGTAGGCGCAAAAACACGGTATCGTTTTACATACATCCCTCCCTGTTACAAATGTGCATTCTTCCTTCTCGGGTAAGTAGATACCAAGTTTATAGTATCATTATAACTAGGCCTGCCATCACTTAAATTGCCGACGCCGGACAAGCTCTTCAAAAATCCCGAACACATGTGTGAAATCGAGATTCTTACTCGGACACCTTAAAAAAACGCCGATTCCATTTTTTTTTAATTAAACAGTTTCTTCATCTAATAATTGTTACCCCTGGCACAGAGTGTCTGGGTTTTACAAGGACCATTTTTGAAAACCTCACCGGACGCTCCCCGGACGCCCTCTAAACTAGGACAAATCCGGGGAAACTCGGATGGATGGCAACCTTAATTATAACTAACTCAGATTTTTAAAACACTGTTAACGAGCTAATGAGAAATATAGAGATCAGAAGAATTGTGCTCGCATCTCGGCAGACAAGAAATCGGAGTTATTTGAAAAATAGTAGGCAACCAATGATTTGTCTATTATGCAACACCGATATACTTAAAAACTTTAGTTAGAAACGTATTTTGATCAAACATAGGAAACATTCGATAGCAATGAATGAATGAGTGACACAGTACGATGAGAGCGGCGTGTTCTAAAGTGACGTCACGCGTGCATGGTGCAACCGCGCAAATTTATTTTAATAAAGTGAAAACTGAAATTATTGTTACTTCTAAAATACTCGCTCAATTGAAACAAAACAAAAACCAAGTGTATTTCTAGACATTTAGACTACACGGTCATGAAGTTTCAAGTTACTTAAGGGACCATTCTCCTATAAAAAAAGTTAAATGCAAACGTGTGTCAGTACTTTGTACTTTCTAGATAAAAACTTGGCATTCTTGTAAACTTGGCATTATTCCTAGCTGATTTATTCCTTATCCACTTCTGTTGTGGTGATTTATGAATCTTAAAATTAAAACATGGTCAAATCAAAGTAATAGACAACCAACTGTGCTCTATCGTGGAAGTCGATCTCATGATGTTATCACGTCAAGGATCCTCTTATTGTTTTATCTTTCACAGAATGTGATGTGTGAGTCAGTATCATATTCGTATAATCAGTGTCGTACCTATGGCTCTGATTCACTTAAAAAACTCAATGATGGGTTTTCTATATAGAATAAAAATAAACTTTTATTTAACGCTAGCTTCTACCCGCGGCATCGCTTTCGTTAATGCAGTTTTTGTCAATGAATTCACTATCCCACGGGAATAGTACTTTTTCTGGATGCAAAGTGTCCTATGAGCTGACGACATGTACCTTGCAAACATTTGATGTTGATCGCGGTTGAGTATTTAGGGTGTAAAAGCGTACCAAAGTGACATACAAATTCACATTCCTTTTTTAGTATATATTAGTTAGGGTCAGCGGCGAATTTAAAAGTTTGCCGCCAGTAGGCTATTAAAATTTTGCCGCCCCTACCGGTCAGTCTATCTAATTCGATACCCCAGGACAAGACATAAAAAATAGTGTAGGCCCCAAATTTGCCGCCCCTAAAATCTGCCGCCCTAGGCTTCAGGCTACTCAGCCTACTGGTAAATCCGCCACTGGTTAGGATCTTTTTTCTTAGTTACTTTGACGATAGTCCACCACGCTGACCTAGTTTTTTTTTTCATGTTTGGCAGACAGAAAACCTTCGAGAATGTTATAGATACTTAGGCATATTATGCAGCTTTTGTCACGATGTGTTCCTTTACAGTTAAAGCAAGCGATAATAAAATTTTAATACACACATTAGATATCAATACAAATGGGTTTATAATGTTTGTTAAGTACAGTACGTATTACCTAATTTGTTAACAGTTTGATAACACTCCGTGTAGCATTTTAATAGACGTTTTTGTCTACATAGTGGTATGATCTATTGATGTCATATGATTGGGAAATTACGCGTATCATTGACCGCATTGAAATGATTAATCTTTGAATGAATAATATTTGTTTTTTTGTTCAATTTTTTTTTTTTGTTTAAAACGACAGCTTCCGCATTAGGAATTACTCCTGTGTCGCGGGGGACTTTACAAACATAGAAATAACGGACACAAAGAACACCCAGACTCAGGTGGGAATTGAACCCACGACCTATAAGCATAGCGGTCAGGGTCACTAACCACTAGACCAACAGGCCAGTCTTAAAATACTTATAAAATTGCTCTCTGCTACTAAGCCTCGAAAACAAGATTTATGAACGATAGTAAATATCGTTAGACTCAGACTTTCCGGCTACAGCCAGTTTGAGTTACAGGTAGTTTGTTCATGGGAGAGCCATGCTTAGGCACGTATGGGCAGGCTCGACCAGAGTGATACCACGGCCTCACAGAAAACCGGCAGTGAAGCATTCGTTGCGTTCCCTCTCTCTCTCTCTCTCTCTACCCCCTACTGGTCCCCTATTCCACCTTAAAGGCCGGCAACGCACTTGTGACTCTTTGAGTTACAGGTGCTCACGGGCCGCGGTAGTCATTTACCAGCAGGTGCGTCGTCTGCTTGTTTGTCCCCTATACCATAAAAAAAAGAAAAAATGCGACTCTGATCTGCTCGAGCTATTGAATATAATGTATATGTGTGAATTTTTACGTACTTACCCACCAGCCTTTCAATGTCAGTTCTCGGAAAATACTCTGAAATAATATTCGAAATTAGCATAAGCACATTAGTAACTTTGTAGGCAATAAGAGTTGATTATTCTTTTATAAGGCTGCTAATTTACCCTTAATTTGGAAGTCGGCGTATGTAACACCGATATATAAAAAGGGACCTAAAACTCTTGTTGAAAATTATAGACCGATATCCAAGCTATGCGTGTTTGCTAAAGTACTAGAAAAAATTGTCTATAGGCAAGTTTATTCCGCTCTCAATCTGAGTTTTAGTGAACATCAACATGGCTTCTTAAAAGGGCGGTCTACCACGACAAATCTCATTGTCTGTAGTGACTTTTTGTCGTATAATATGTCCCAAAGGTCGCAGGTCGATGTTATATATACCGACTATCGAAAATGTTTTGACCGGATTGATCATGTAACCCTAATGAACAAGTTGCTGTCCATGGGGATCAGAGGCAACCTCTACAGATGGTTCGCATCGTATGTGGAAAATAGGTGTCAGACTGTAGTATTGAACGGTTATGCATCTAGAGCAACAACTATCCCCTCGGGGGTTCCCCAGGGATCATTGTTAGGACCCCTGCTGTTCAACATCTTCATCAACGATATTGAATCTTGCTTTATACACTCTAAAATTTTATTATATGCGGATGATATGAAGATAATGAAAGAGATATCTAATCCGGATGACTCAGAGCTCTTACAGGAAGATCTGAATAGATTTCTGAACTACTGTAGGCTAAATAAGCTTGATTTGAACGTATCTAAATGTTACGTATGCTCATTTACACGCAAACCTCGTCCCCTACACTTTGATTATAAACTCTCCGACATCATAGTAACCAGGGTAAGTGTAATAAAGGACCTAGGAGTCACATTCGATTCAAAACTTCTTTTTGATGAACACATTAACAATGTGGTATCCAAAGCTTCCAAAGCACTGGGCTTTGTAATGAGAGTATCAGCAGAATTCAAGAACATCAAAACCATCAAAATTTTGTACTGTTCACTCGTTCGTAGCCATTTAGAATACGCTTCCCAAGTCTGGAACCCATTCTATAACATCTACATAGACCGTCTTGAGAGTATACAAAGAAGATTTATGAGGTACATTCAATATCGCTCTCAATGTTACCCACCCACTTATCTAAATAGTTGCAAGAAATTTCACATTCTTCCTTTATACGAGAGAAGGAACATTGCGGATCTGGCTTTCCTATTCAATATTTTAAACGGTTCAATCGACTCATCTGAGCTAGTGAACAAAATTGGTCTACGTGTTCCATCGGCGTATTTACGCAATTTTCGACTACTACATGTTCCCGAGGCGAAAACCACTTACAGGCAAAACTCATACTTGCCGAGGGCTACTCGCATATACAACGACACGAGCCGGGAAACTGTTATCGACGTTTTTAATACTAACACGATTATGTTAAAAAGGATCCTGTGCAACAACTTCTTCACTGATACTTGTTGATTAACCAACTTAGTAAATATGTATTTATGCTGTCTTCCACTTTCTTTTCTCTATTTTAATGGCATCATTTCTAATTGTGAAAACTTTTAAATGGCCATCTCTTTGTTAGTATTATCATGTTTTAACTTGTATTCTAGCTGTAAGTTTTCCGAAAATATATAAAATAAAATAAAATAAAATAAAAATTAAAATTAAGGAGCTATAGATTTGTACAAATTATGCATACAGATTACTTCTATAATTTATATACATGTTTATGTATATCTTGATCTTAGGCCAACCCTTCCAATAACATCTTAGTTTATAATATCGCCCTAAAAATATTTAATCCCTTTATTTACTGACCCAATACGCATTGACCTCTGATATGAGAGATTGCTAGTAAATAGGATCTCAGGTAATATTAAGCCATTTGCTGACTCTATGTGGCCCCGGAATAGCGGCTCTATGGGGCCTTTATCGATTTGCGTCTTCGATTCAGTCTGACTCGCGCACCGAGGGTTCCGTAAGCAAACAAACTTGTATGTAGTACGTCCATCTCGGGAATCAATTATAGAAGATTTTTGCCCGTCATTCCCGAAAGACAAACTTAACTTTGCAGTTCTAGAAATACTCTTCCATACATAACCGCAAAGTATAATTTTATAATTTTTTATGTGATCTAACAACAAATGAACGGCTTTCAGATTTTTTCCTTTATTTGTGCTGTCAGACGTTACTTAATTACTACCAAATCTTATGATTCTAGGTCAATGGGAACTACCCTATAGGTTTATATTTACCTGCGAAATGTTGAAATTTGGTCAAATCTAAGACTTAAATTACCGTGTCTTTTGATTGTGTTGACTTAGAAGCTTGACTTTTTTACAGCTTCAAGGGACTGCAAAGGATTTGGTATTAATTTCAAATGAGGAAAAGGATCTTGACAGACAGACGGACAACAAAGTGATCCTATAAGGCTTCTTATTTTTCTTGTGAGGAACGGAACCCTAAAAATAAGCGTTTGATTTCGTGTTTACAATCATACTCTAATTATCATGAAGGGTGTAACAATGAGTTGATTCATTTAATAATTAATGCCTGCCTGCCGACCTGACTTTATTCTTTCAGCCAGCCTTATAAATGGAATTTGACATAGGCACCTATTTTGTGTTATAATTTTAATAAACTATAATACGAATGATTGAAAATGTGTCACATATTTTCTTCCACACATTATGTATGAATGATATTTTATTTTATATTTAATAGGAGAATTTGGAATGGGAGAAGACAATTTAAACGTCTAGTCGTTTAAAAAAGGTCCATTCTGCATGATTTAGGGATAATACTTTGTATGTTCGGTAGTAGCAATATTCATATTACAAAATTTTCTGTTACCTGATAAAATATTCGCTATGTTTCTAGTTTGCGGCAGCCATGGTTCTCATATTCGTGTTCCAACTGTCCGCATGCATCGCTGGATATGCTCTGAGGAGTAACACAGTGCCTCTGGTGCAGCAGCAGCTGATGACGACAATGGAATTGTATGGTGCTGGCAAGAGCGTTGAAGTAACAAAGCTTTGGGATCAAGTACAAGAGGATGTAAGTATATAATTTTACTCTGCAACTTCTACTGTGATATTGGAAATAACTGAGTGAAGGCTATCACTATATCAAACCTTCGGAGGTTAATGGTTTAACTTTTATTTATTATTATATAATAATACTAGCAACCCGCCCCGGCTAGCACGGGTAGAATCGGGGCGTCCCGCCCCGATTCTACCCGTCTATCTTCAACAGTCGTCAACATATTTCAATCAATTTACACAAAATCTTAACAAATTATAAACCTAAACCTTCCCCAAGGATTTAATGCGATTCACTAATAGACAGAGTGATTACTCTGTCTATTAGTGAATCGCATGAAAATCCGTTCAGTAGTTTTTCAGTTTATTACGAACAGACAAACAGCGGGTGACTTTGTTTTATAATATGAAGTGATACTTGATTGTCGTGTCTGTATATTATTTGGTGTAAAATATAGGGAATCTTTCGAACACTCGAGAAAGGTTTTTTTAGGTAGAATAGGTACTAGTAACGTGGGTCACACATTACTAGTATTCTTGTTAACCCCTCCAGCTAAGCTAAATGCTTGTGTTAGGAGTGGGTTCACGCCGGTAGTGCACTGGTTACTGTTCGAACCCCCAACCATTTGATCGCAAGTCCGTCGCCTTAGCCATTATTACGCTACCGCCGCCGCCGCTTGACGTTGTTTGTAATTGGATTGTAAAAGTAATTGAATGTAAAGAGACTGTGCCAAAAATATATATGTGCGTTTGTTTGTTCTCTGTGCACAAATAGGAATGAATACATGTGGCTATTTTAATATCGTATAAATCATTGAACGCCTCGAAGGTCGTTGTCGTTGATACTGGTGTGTTTGTATACTCTTTGATACTGGTCTTGAATAACTTTTATACATATTTATATGTATATGAATACCCAGTGGCGTAGCGTACCTTGGAGGGGCCCTATATCAAAATTAGTTGGGGGGCCCAAATGAAGGGTAAAGATTCACAAAAGAAACAAAAATGCTTTAAACAGGGAAATTTCCATAATAACCAAATTGCCAAAAACATGTTGCCAAATTTTGGGCGCACGCTTAATCCGGGAAAAAAGAGCTTTTTTGGACATTTGTCATTTCTGAAGTGAAAACTCTATAGGCACGTATGACAGTTTTTTTTATTATTTTTTCCAGGGAAGCACGAGATTAAGTCACATAGTGGATAACATTTTACTAATTTTTGCTTACCCACGTTAGGGGCCCCTGTAGCCCGGGGGCCCCGTATCATTGATACGGCTGATACGAAGGTAGCTACGCCTTTGTGAATACTACTGAATACCCATTGTAATAAAAGCAAATAGTTACGGCAAGTAGACGATCGCAAACATATTTTCAAAAGTATATGTAATGCGTGTTAATATTTTACACGTTTTCATTACTCATTGCTTAGCACGAACAATCATGACTTATGTGATTTGCCTTTGTGATTACATAATATTTTAGGTTATAAAGTTGACAGAGTCAAGGGAAAATCTATCGATAAGGAAAATAAAGCGACAACAAAAAAAACCTGTAGTTCTTTCCTTATAGTGCGATCTTAATAACAAATAAGTCAAACACGTAAAATAAATTATGAATATGTTACAAGTATGCGATAGTTATTTACTACTTATTTTATTTAGAAGCAACCTTAAATAATATAATTTTCAGTATTTATCACTATGAGGCTATTTTTATGGCAAGTGTATAACGACTCAAAATAATCCCGGTTTTTATTTTGTTTCATATTCTCCCCAAAAATAAGAAAATGGGATATATTATATAATTATGTAAATGGGATATATTATTTCATACATATTATATTAACTGAAAGCCACAACAACATATCATTAATACAAAATTAGTTTATAATTAATATATTTATTTCTTGTTTTATAAAAAAAATATTTTGATTATTTAATAAATTGATACTAATTGATGTATATTATTTTCTGTCATGTCATTTTGGGCAGGTAATTGTTGTCTCCCAACAATTTTTATTGTTATTAACATGCACAACCTCTGACATATTATACATTCAATACAAAAAACATAACATTACCAGACAATGTATTAAAAGAATTAAGATGTCTTTCTCAGATCTTGAGAAGTAACATTGTGGTTATTTCTGGTAACAGAATGATTTTCCTTACAAACTACCGGTCCCGGACAGCTATCCTGCGTAAAATAGATCAAATAACTTGATTTTCTTCTAGGTCAACCTACTTATATTAAATTATTAATTTAAGATAGATATTGTAAATATTTATAAAATATCATTTCACAACCGGTCATAATTAAAATGTAATTTTTCCAAGTTTTGTCCCAGGTGTTGTTTGGAATTGGAATTTCATAGTAGTAGTACTTTGCTACTAAGTAAATTACTACTTTAAATAGAGATGGCACTCCTTTCAAGGTTCTATTAACTTGGTTGGGATGTCTGCATCCATCCTGGTTATTTTCTAGGTAGGGGGTACATTACTTATCACCTCTCGGTGGGTTTCAAAGTTTTTAAGTTGCTCCATGTTTTATTTTCACGTCCACTTTGTTACCTCGTGTTGACGTACACCCTTCACCCTACAGGGCAACATCCACAAAAACACACAAAATAATGACAAGACACTATAAAAAGTAAGTCGAAAGAAAAGGTCAAAGAATTTAAAGATAACATGAGACTAACAAAACAATGAGGGGTAATAAACAAGAGATACGAAAAGTATAAAAGTTTTATAATAGAGAAGAGCGAAAGAGATGACTTGATCCATGCATTTCTATTTTTGAAGGGTATTAGAAGAATGAGGTTCACCTGATAACGGAAAATTATGTTAAGCAGAGTTCAATACAATGAAAGTTTATCAAGTATTCTCAGAGGAGGCTGAAATTCTAAAATATATAAATTTGAGCTGTTTCTACCTGGATTTGCTTTAACATGTATCTCAAGTAGTAGACGTGTCCTCTGAGTGCAACTGCAATTTGTGCAATATCTGACATAAGCCACCATTGTCAAAAAGCTAGTGAATGACTTTTATAGCACCAGAGAGGCTTTATTAGTGTCTAAATCCTAGACACTAATAAAGCTCTTCTAACAACATTAAGTTCCGTAGAGCAACTGATGGTACTGCGTCTGAACTGATCGAGAACCAAAACATTTACGAAATTAAAATAAAACGCGGTGTTTGATTCTTAGTAAAAGTTTCTAGCCTAAAGCAAGGCCGTATGTGAAGTAGAAGAAGAGGCTAAAGTGACAATTAGAGTTTTTAAGACAATCTTATCATAATGAGTATGTTCGATCGACATTTATTTTTTTCTTTAAAAGATTACTAGTAACGTGGGTCACACATTACTAGTAATCTCGTTAACCCCTCCAGTTAAGCTTAACGCTTGTGTTAAGAGTGGGTTCACGACGGTAGTGCACTGGGTCTGGTTCGAACCCGCAACCACTTGATCGCAAGTCCGACGCCTTAGCCATTACGCTACCGCCGCTTAAAACAACATTTAAATTAGATGAGACTGATTTGTTTTAAGAGGATTTGATTTTGGTAATTTGCTGTTACAGGTCTTTTCAGACGATCACATTCTATTTTTTATATTTTTTTTGTTAATTTTAAAGTTAATTTTAATATAAATAAAGTCACACCAAGTCCCATTTCTTTACGTAAGATATAAACAAATAATAATGTTATTATATTACAACTCTGTTACTTTCTGTCCCAAAAAAATAAAGAAATATAGTAATATCACAATCAGATTATTTGTTACACATTTGTATTTCAATATTTAATAGTTTACTATTATTATATCCATATTTGTAATTCTTCAGAGTTCTTACTTCTGCCATTTAAATGGTAATTTAGTATTTGTTAAACTTTAAAAAATCTTGTGTATCTTTAGGATAAAAGAACTGTAAATAATATTAATAGCAAAATGTTTGCATTTGACTTGTTTAATTTCATAATAAAAGGTACAAAGTAATGGTAACAGAGTTGTATTTTTTTTACACCCTGACCCACAAAATCCTGTTAAAATTATTAGTTAAACAATAGCCGACTACAATAGACTAAAATTCAGTAGTTTTAAAAGACACGAAGGTAAAGAAATGTAATCTTATAATACAAATATTTTATTATATTTTTATCGTTTCAAGTTACGTTTACTTGCGCAAAATTTGACAATAACCCACTTACTGTTTTCAGTTTGAATGCTGCGGTGTAGTAAACGCCAGCGATTGGCTGACACCCCTCGGCACACAGGAGACCAATGGTCTGCCAGTCAGCTGTTGTAGTCACGTCTACGGAGCTGTACAAACAGTGAATTGTACGGTCTCCACGGCCTATCGCACTGGATGTTCCGAAGCGTTCGGTAACTGGGTGCAGTCGCATGCTGCCAGCATCGGTGCCGCTGGTGTATTTTTAGTTTTAATGCAGGTAATGTCATACTCCCTTCCAATGCTTAAATAAAATATTTTTTTGTAATCCATTTTTTTTCTAGGAACCCTAAACTTGAACTCATAGTCTATACGAGTCCAATAATGATGTTATGTACACAAATTAACGTGATCACGTAATAAGTATTACTAATACTTGAATTGCCTGACGTTTCGATCAGCTGGCACTGGCCGTGGTCAGAAGCTGACTGGCACAGTGGTGCACGCCCTCCGTCGTCGAATCCTTGAGGTAGAAGTTTCTTCATCCACCCGCACATTTTCGATATTTCAACAGTCTCCCTATTCTGTAGGCAAAGGTAATCAATGGACTAGTTTCCCTGAGTTCAGTCACTCCGCAAACTGAATCAGAATGCCTAAATTTAATGTCTTTTGATGTCTCTACAAAACGATATTTAACGGTAGCAACGGTGAAAGCCACTTTGCATAATAGGTACATAGTTTACTGTATATAATTATGCAATTCTAATGCTGTTTTTTTTTTGTATTTCTAGGCTTTAGCTGTGGCAGGAGCGTTATGGATGGCAAAAATGTCCAGAGAAGAGCAAGGAGCATATCCTTAAGATTTAAATGAATAATGTAATAAATTTTTATATCAAGGACCATCGAATGAAGTACATGCTATTATTTATTAATGAACAAATTGTTGTATGAAGACGTACGATGTATCTTATGTAGTTTCTTGTGTTTCGATTGGGTATGTAAAATTTGAGCAGAATAGATAAGATATTTGGTGTGACTTTTTGGGGGATTCACTGCCGTCATTGTATTATTTTACTCGGATATTCAATAGATGTTTTGCGTCCTAACCAATATGCTTAATTCCTTAATATAAAATAAGTGGCGATGTTAGAAGATGTTCAAGACGATGACGTAAACAGACTTTTCTTTCGCTTTTGCAACAATATTGTTCGAACTAAACATGAGTATGTCAATGTAGAAATAAATGCATTTCTTGGGATTAAATAAACATTTAATTAAGTAGTTTACAGAACTGTATGGTACATATTTATAATATCAGGATATTAGATCATCAGCCAGAAGTAGAAATCGTAAAATCCCCTTTATCGCCATAGAATTTAAATTTTTATTTACACAAGCCAGTGTAATTACTTATTTATTGCACTACATAATCCATCTTATTACAAACTGTGGACGTCTACGTCTAGAAGAGTCTGTTTAAAGATTCAAAATCAATATAAACTGACGAGTGAAACCTAGTTGTTGTGTTTAGTAATATAGCGGATGGTGGTTGGATATTCCTGCAGAAATTTAATAGCAATACATTTTGATAAGAAGTGTGGTACAGACAGGGGCGGCCTTAGGCATTACGGGGCCCCAGGTGATAGATCTTTGCGAGGCCCTTGTCCTTTGAGGAATTTTTGTGAATTGAACCTATATTTAATGTTGATGCTTGACAGGAAATGCAAAAAAAATGTTTTAAACTTAGACTTTTTTATACATATGGTATTCACTAACTAATTGACAATCTGTTTTATTTTTTCGCAAAATTTTTCAAAGCATCACATACCTATATCGCTATAATTAATATTTAACGGCCTTTGTCGCCTCTACCTTGCATTCCCACCTAGTTTCAGATAGCGTTTCAAGATTAAAGAAATTACGTGTGCTTTTAAAAAAGCCCACCTCTGACTTCAGCCAGCAATTATATTTTTCTACTTGTGTTGTTGTGCGAGGTCGCGAGGCCCCCGTAAGAGCGAGGCCCCGGGTGAATGCCTTGCTTGCTACCCTGTAAGGCCGCCATTGGGTACAGGAAAGACCTAATTTTGTACTTACTTTAGTTAATCTAAGTGAGTAACTACCTCCAGTCAAACAGCAGTCATCAGTTGGGATTCTATTATTTATTTATTTAAAACTTAATACACATTTGTACAAAGGCGGACTTAATACCCAGGGCATTTTTTACCGATTAACCTTGGGGTGATGTTGACATGTTATATGATTTATAATGTTTATGTAAATATGTTGAAGGGTAAATGTAATTAAAACTAATAGTCAAATAAATGTCATATAATGATGTGGAACATTTAAATTAGTTACTATTACTTTAGTGTGTTTTGTTACGACCTTATTAATTATAGTCAGATATTTACTTATGAAAGTCTTTAATGTTTTAACATTGATTTTGTTTTTATTAATTAGTTACAATTAAATGATGATGTTTGAGTTTTGAGTTTGAGTTATGAAATTCAACAATTTATTTGAATTTGTGCAGTATAAAATTAGTAAAATGATTTTAATTTATAGAAATAAAACAAAATGCAGCTAATTTAAAAACATATATCATGAGAATTAAAAATAAACCAAAAGCCTGCTTAATTTGTTTCAGTATTTAATATATATTTAAAAAGTATAATCACCTTTTAAAACTATATTTTTTTAAATATATCGCAGCTATACGTGGGTGTACAGTATTATTTTATAAGTGTTTTAGTGATTTGCATTACGGTACATATGTTATGTATTTCTTTCTTTTTCTTCAGCCTGTTGGTCTAGTGGTTAGTGATCCTGACTACCAAGCCAGAGCTCGTGGGTTCGATTCCCACCCAGGAAAAATAATTATGTCATGAGCAGTAAGTACAGAGATTCATCTGCAGGTGTTACAGAAAGATGTGATCATATTTTAGGGTCATTTAGCAAATCCTGTGAATGACGTAAAGCGCAAAATAATTTGGATAATTCGTGATTTTTAATGAGGAAATCTTGTTTTGAAACCGAAAAATTAAACTGGATAATTTACATATAAACTATAGGAAACTATAGGTATTTAAAACCAAGGATGTTGATGGAATATCCAGATTTTTCTAAAAATGTCTGCATAAATAAATAGAAAACCAAATCATTGAAATTGACATGATAATTCATAATGATTGGTTCTGAAATGTGCACCTGCATTAGGAAAAGGGTTTGTCGAAGCAAAAAATTAAAAAAAAAAACCTTTTTTTTCAAGCTACATCAACTATTTGTCGGACACATAACGCTCCTAAAATTTGACTACACATTTCTGTAACACCCGGAATAATATATTTAGTAACTAGCAACCCGCCTCGGCTTCGCACGGGTACAAATTATACACCAAAACCTTCCTCATAAATTACTCTGTCCATTAGTAAAAACCGCATAAAAATTGGTTCAGTAGTTTTTCAGTTTATCGCGAACAGACAGACAGACGCGGCGGGGGGACTTTGTTTTAAAATATGTAGTGATATATAAGTATGTATCAGCTGCTTGGTTAATAGTACAGGCTCTGCCTAGTTTGGGATCAGACAACTGTTGTGTCAGGTACTCAGGTGACCCTAGTTATAAATTATTCTCCTAGTAAAGCATTGCGGTCCCAGATACCTTACGGACGCGGACGCCTCGGTCCACAATATATTTCCTTAATGTTGTTTATTTAATGTAATCGATTGTTTTAATATTCATGTGTGTCATCTTTAGTTGATGTTTAAGTAATTGTAACATATAAAAATAAAGGCTTTAAGAAAAACACGTGTGTTCCTATTAAAAACATTGCTATATCACTAGGGAACTTATTCTCTTTGGCGGTTTGTCGGGGGTCACTAATGTCGGTTACATCTCTGAGTTATATAAAGGAGATACTAATGCAATGCGACTAGTTTAACTGGGACTAGTGTTGCGTATTTATACAGAAAACCTTTGTAAGCAAATCGTACCCCTACATATAGTACGAGATACGGTAAAAGAAATATATACCCTCATCTGTTATGTAATGATAATAAAAAATATATGCCAGAAAATGTATACATCGCAAATAGGTTGCCTATGCTTGCTATAGCTAATCTTTAATTTTTTTTATCAACTTCCCCGATAAGTTATTTATGAAAGTCGAGCATCAGCTGAGAGAACATACCCCAAGGAGTTGAAAAAATAAGAGTTGCCTACTTTCCCTTCTGCGTTTTTTTTAACAAAAGCAAATTGTTGTTTGCAAAAAAAAATTGGGCATGCCCCTTTAATCTTTTATTTTCTGCATCAAAATATAAACTTTTTAAAATTGGTTTCCTTAAACAATTTATTAGCTTTTTACGTTTACATAAATAGTATTTTAATCAACTGTATAAACATTGTTCAAGGACATCGTTCGTCTGTTAGTACGAGTTATGAACTACACGAAATGGAAATCTCTGCAAGCTAAATGGAGAGATAAGGCCAGAGCTCTCAGACATTATACACAATTTCCATCCAAGTCTGGGTGTTCTTTGTGTCCGTTGTTTGTAAGTTTGTAAAGTCCCCCGCGACACAGGAGTAATTCCTAATGCGGGCGTTGTCTTTAAAAAAAAAAGAAAAATAAATAAAATCATCGCCTCTCCTTCCATCCATCCAAATAGGTTAATATCAACTTATTTTAAGAGCTTGTCATTGCCGTTTGGCTACACCCTAGTTGGGATGTAGACAAGCGGCAATGCACAACTTTCTACTTCGTGTGAAAACACCCTTCACCCTACAAAGCAACAACCACAAAAACACAAAATAATAACAACAAACTATAAAAAGTAAGTCGAAAGAAAAGGTCAAAGAATTTAAGGATAACATGAGACTGACAAAACAATTAGAGGTAATAAACACGAGATACCAAAAGTATAAGTTTTATAATAGAGAAGACCGAAAGGGATGACTTGATCCACCAATTTCTATTCTGGAAAGGTAATAGAAGAATGAGGTTCACCTGATAACGGAAAAGGATGTTAAGTAGAGTTCAATGCAATGAAAGTTTGTCAAGTATTCTCAGAGGAGGCTAGTTTTCTAAAGTATAGAAATTTGAGCTCTTTCTGCCTGGATTTGCTCTAGCATAGATCCCAATATTTGAGACTACATGTGTAACTTCCTCTGATTGCAACTGCAATTTGTGCAATATCTAATACTAGCTGTGCCCGCGACTTCGTCCGCGTGGAATAGTGTGTTTATATCGAATCAAGAACCTAAAAAATTAGTTTTAAGCTTCTAGCTCTAAATATGACGATACTTCCATACAACTTTTCATCCCCACCTTTCCGCCCCTTACACTCCTTTTTCATAGTAAAAAGTAACCTATGTCCTTTTTCAGGCTCTAGACTACCTGTGTACAAAATTTCATTTAAATCATTTCAGTAGTTTTGGCGTGAAAGGGCGACAGACAGACAGACAGAATTCCTTTCACATTTATAATATTAGTAAGGATAAGTAACCCTTGTCAAAAAGCTAGTGAATGGCTTTTATAGCACCAGAGAGATATAGATTTAGACACTAATAAAGCTCTTCTAACAACAGTAAAAGAAGAACCTCCTACTGCCTGTTCCGTAGAGCAACTGATGGTACTGAATCTGAACTGATTAAGAAGGAAAACATTTATGAAATACGCATCGCAAGTAATCGGCCGACGATGTTTGATGTGCCGTTCCGAACGGCGGAACGAAAATTTTCTTCTCGGTGAAATAATAACTTTAAAAATAATTCTCAAAGGATTCATTATTTAAATCAATAATAGAATCCTCTAAATCACACAAAAACAGTTTTTTCATTTCGAGTACACGATATTTTTATTGAACAGCGATATTTTTTTATTAATAATAATACTCGAGAGCACGTGTTTACAACGGAATGCGCATAAACTACAATATAAAATACTAGCAACCCGCCTCGGCTTCGCACGGGTAGCAGAGACCATAGCTCCACTTTCATAAATAAGTAATCGGGGAAGTTGATCAAAGAAATGTAATTAAACATTTTATCGTTTAACAACATTGGCACGTGATGCAGGCAACAGGCAACCTATTTGCGATGTATCAATGCATACATTTTTTAGCATATATTCTTTATCATCATTAAATAACAGATGAGGGTATATATTTATAATACCGGATCTTAGACTAATACCCTAAATACGATGTTTATCGTTGTTTGAGCGTCGCGAGCGTCCTGAGAGACTAAACTCCTTGTATTAAATAACCTAATTAACCTATAACCTTCAATAGTTGCGCTAAAAATTGCAAAAGAAGAACTTTATAATATTAGCATAGATATTCTATACTATAGTTCCACGGCAATTAGATCAACGCATATTGTTCTCATAACAACAACACTTGTGAGTCATTCTTTTTACTCTGTTTTCACTTTTTTATCGAGCCACTTTGTTTACATAACGAGTATCGTACTTATATTTATTACTGGAATATTCTTACGCAGTTAGTCCAACATTAATATTATAACAAAAAACAAAACATCAAGATAGAACCATCTGGTACCGAGTACCCGGAACAATGAAATCATGTCCTAAAATAGTTGAAGCGAATATTAAATGCCTTAAGGAATTTTTTTTAAAGGTAGCGAAAATAGCAGCATTAAAACTTGAAGAAATGATGGACAGTTTCCTCAACTCCTTAGATACTAAATAATCGACAAGCTAAGAGCTTTATATTGTTTTAATTATGAAATAATAGCGAGTAAGCATGTTGGTTTAAAATTCGTTTTGTATTACAAAAGTTTTCTAATAATTTTAAGCCTTACGAAAAGCAACGATTAGTTACGTAAAGAAAACCTGCATAAACATTTATTTGCAGTCAAAGTCGCGGTGTTATAATTAGTAAGAGCTTGTATTGTAAGAGAAGAAAAGAAAGTAAGAAAACTATGTTCCTATGTACCTAAACTATGTACCTCCCCCTCTTCTCCTACACCCACCTTAAAGGGCGGAAACGCACTTGTGACTCTCGAGTTGCAGGTGCCCATGGGCGGCGGTAGTCATTTACCATCAGGTGACCCGTCTGCTCGTTTGCCCCCTATACCATAAAAAAAAAATGTTAAAATGAAATAAATAGGTACTCACGGAAGCTTTTTCTTTTCATCGCCACTAATTTAAAAAAGCATAAAGGCACTCATAGAAAGACATGTTTTAACGTAAGGCTTTTTTATTTTAATAAGCTCACTATTTACACAAAAAAATCTTATCGATAATAATATTATAAAGCTGAAGAGTATGTTTGGTTGAGCGCGCTAATCTCAGGAACTATTGGTTCGAATTGAAAAATTATTTTAGTTTTATAATTGTTGGATAGCCCATTTATAGAGGAAGCCTATAGGCTATATAACATCACGCTATGACCAATAGGAGCGGAGCATCAATGAACATTGTTGCAAAACGGGGAAAATTTACAAACGCAGACGAAGTTGCGTGGGTCAGCTAGCTTAAAATAAAGAGGTGCGGTAGTTTTCAGAACGCAGCCATAGAGAAAACTATAATCTAACAAATGAGGTTTTATAGGTTATTAAATTTCCAACCAATCAAAATGTTTTCCGAGCTATTAATTTACATATTTTTAAACAAAAAAGGCTATTTGCCAAGTCATATAGTGGTCTTTTAGAACTCTTTTAATTTAATATAAGACTAAGACGAAGTGTCACTTTACCATGAAATATGTTTTGTTTTTGCTGATGTTATCTGTTAAAACGAATGAACAATAGACACACGTTACGCCATAGAAAGAATGAATCGAACTAGTCCTTCACGTTTGTTACCGTCATTGCCGTCAGATTTATGTAATGTGTTTCAAAGTACATACCTAGTTTAAATATATTGGACATGGACATATTTGTTGCCCGCTGTATGACATTTCGGGACTGTAATTGCTTAGAGGTTCTATGTCTCGGATGTCACGTAGTCTTTATATCTATTGTTATATACATTGTAGCTCAGCACACTTCTCTAAATCAATTTGAAGACTGCTTAGCTGGTAGACACATACACTCGTGATTACTTATTATGATTAGAACCGTCGGAATAAAATAATATACACGCATCGTTAAGTCACGTGAAGTATAATTAAAGTTAACGCTGTCTTTGATTAGTCCAATACTTATTTGACGCAAAATAACTAGTCAAAATAATTAGTTTTTCACTAAAGTTCCTACGCAATGGCATCGCCTTAAGGACTTAGGGTGCGTTTATATGTTCATGCTTACAATCCGCGTACACGCAGCAACCGCTTTCTCACCACACGCACAGTCTCCGACTCTCCGAACAGCCACCGCGCAGTGCCCGCTCAGCTGCTAGCGCTTCCATAAACAACGCATACTACAGTCTACACTTTCTATATAAATGAATATAATGTTGAACATGTGGAATTACAACATTTTTCAAAGTAGCAAAATTTAGATCTGGACTTAAATTAAATAATACATTTCTCGTTCCAGGCCTGCAAAGTTTTGTGTTTGTCTTTCTATATATTTAAGAGTTTTGTTCCACAAGATATCAGTCTCTTCTATTAACGAAATTAATGTTTTTGAGGATATCGTACAAAGGCAATGGGCACCTGTGTCGCTGCATACAGCGAAATGATAGACACAGTAGTAACGAGAAGGTGACGCGACGCGTGTGCTGAGTGTTGACTGCGCGGAGGCTACGCGGTGGCTGCACGGTGGCTGCACGTTGGCCACGCGGTAGACGCGCGGTGTCTTCGCGGCGTACGGCGTACGCTGTTCTTGTAGAAAGATTATAAAATAAGAGTTATGTAATAAATATAGAGTCAGACCCAAAGTCACAATAACTTTTGACAGAACACGCCAACGCGCCGAATCCGCGCGCGGTGTTAAATATAAGGGTAGAATTAATTATGGACCCTGTTGGGCACAGCAAAGTTTTCATTAGGAGAGATTGATTGATTGATAGGAGAATATTTCCACAAAAGGGCCCGGAACAGCAAAGCGAGACTGAGATCTCATCTTTAAATACTTTAAAGCCAGAGACTGTCAGCCCGCGGCCAGAGCAAATTTGACACGAGTAGATCTTTGTGCAACAAATGTAGATATTTATTTAGGGGCAAGAGCAACCCCATAATAACCTCATCAGTATCCAGCGCAACACATAATTTAGGAACAAGGTTTTGGTAAAATAAATTACATATTATATAAACTTCATTATTCATTATTGACTGGCCTGTTGGTCTAGTGGCTAGTGACCCTGACTGCTAAGCCAGAGGTCGTGGGTTCGATTACCACCCAGGACAAATAATTGCGTGATGAGCACGATAATTTGTTCTGTGTCTGGGTGTAATTTATCTAAAATATGTATGTATTTAGAAATATATAAATATGTTTATCAGCAGTCTGGTTACCATAGTACAGGCTGTGCCTAGTTTGGGATCAGACGGCCGTGTGTGAGATGTGTGAAGTTATTATTATTACTTACTTCCTTTTTGCATTTTAGCTTTAGGGACTTTGTAATTGTTGTAAATTACTACAGAGATTTGTGTACTCAAATTAAAAGTGATAGATAGTTATTTGATGAAGATTACGTATACTCACATAAAATATATATAGGTTAATTACCTATTATTAACCAAGTTACATTTACATAAATAATACATAAAATGCTGTTGAGATAATTAGGCCTTAAAAGTGTACCATTTAGTGAACTTTCTGTTTCCTAGTAAGAGTGCGTTCCAGAGGTTAAAGGCTTGAGCAGATAAATAAGAATGAACTATTTATATTGTCGTTTAAGTTTCAACATGACAGTCATTGAAACTATAATATGGGCGATGACCTATACTGATGTAATCAGTTAATATGTATATATTTGTAGTTGTAATAATTTCAATGATATAATGCGACAATGAACTTAAGGCAGCTTCCATTACTTTGGTGGTTTATGTTTTCGTCACATAATATTCTTAAGAAATATTGCACAGATTGAGTGTCCCTACTTCCACCAGTTCTATTCGATGGCACTGAGATACCTTTCAGTATAATGGTATAAAACCCGGCTGTACATGGGGGCCCTAAGATAATTCAGTGTCTATACACTGAATTATCTTGGGGCCCCACAGATGCAGGAAATAAGTCGCAGAATGTTCTCATCTGTAGGATCCTTAAAACGTTTACGGAACTTTTTTCCAACCAAAACCAAAATTGCCCTTGCTAACTCCCTTCTACTTCCAATCGAGGATTGGAAGTAGAAGGGAGTTAGCAAGGGCAATATTACTATACTAGGCCAGCTATGCCGATCTCACCGAGAATCAATTAGACAAACTTGTAATTTGATCATATCTCTAAATTTCAGAAACAACTCAAGAGGTTACCTATACGTCTTCACCTTAATACTCACATTCTTGCCCTTTTATACAATGTACTATTCAACCCTGCGCCATATATCTGAAAGAACGATTGCACAGATCAGATCCTGAGATACAGCCTGGTGACAGACGGACAGACAGACGGACGGACAGCGGAGTCTTAGTAATAGGGTCCCGTTTTACCCTTAGCTACATACCTAGTATAAGAGTTTCTTAAAACAGTCTAATTTCTGAAATATAAGGTGAATGTAGGTATAGTAAATGGTGATTCAAAAGCGTTTTTAAATCAATGCTAAAATCTCTAGTCTATAAAGTAATCAGTCAACGAGTCAAAAGAATAATTCTCTATTTGATAAAACTAAGAAACATTGTTTTCTGGTAGTCTAATTAATATAGAGCTATTAAAGGTTACATTGCAGGTTCCACAGGTCACCAGCGATGCGTTAGACTTGGGCTGGACTCACCTAAATTGAGTGAAAGTCAAAAGTACCGCCTTTTCAATTGAAAGGGGCGCGAACACGGAGTTTTGATACGATTTGAAACGATAATGGCGACCATTGGTCTGACCGCCATGCGATTACCGCATTCGTCGATACACAATACGATATGACTGACAACAAGGCGCTGGTTTCTCGCTGCAGTATCTAGCTGCATCAGACCGTGTGTTCCATGGCATGTAAGGACTTGAGTTGAGTGTGACTGGTTCTCCTCCACCAGCTGCATTTGCAGTGTCTCTTCACCAAACGAAGTTTAAATGAAGTTTCCGATCAAAAGTTACCCTGAAGGCTCTTTTTATGAATTGTAATAGCTACTTCAGTAGAAGTACTTCCTTTTTTCTTAATGATATTTTAGAGTCTAATTTCGATTGCTATCTTTATATTTGCTCTATATTTGTTAAAAATGGAATTGTATAAATTACAATAATAGGTCAAGAATTATGCAAGCGATTTTCCCGCAGCTTCACCTGCGTTTAGTCACTGCTCCGCTCCTATTGGTTGTAGCGTGATGTTGTATAGCCTATAGCCTTCCTCGATAAATGGGCTATCCAACACTAAAATAATGTTTGAATTCAAACCAATGGTTCCTGAGATTAGCGCATTCAACCAAACAAACAAACTCTTCAGCTCTATAATATTAGTTTAGATAAGGGTATTGACAAACAAAAAAGTTAATTTTTTTTATCATAACTCACTTTATTCTAAACTTACTTATACTAAGTTTTCTAAAGAAATTTACGTTGTAAGTAAATACTGAACAATAACTAATCTCTACAGGAAAAAAAAACATTTTTTATTAAGGGTACCGAAAATTTTGGATCCCTTTTTACGAAAATTGGGTGGACGGAGGAGTATGAAATTTCGCACACTTATAGTTTATACAGAGAAGAAGTGACGAATGCTAAAATTTTTGAACAATATTTGCTACAAAGTTAAAAAAAAATGCGAAAACGGGTACATACAGCTATGAGTGTCCAGTATATATTTTGACCTGTCATGGTACAAAAGTCTTCACAATGACAGGTCAAGTAACATTGGCCAATGAAATAAACCATGGTCGAAATTCGACCACCACGCGATCTCTAGTATTTATCATTAAATAAATACTTCTTAAAGTCCTGTATTCATTCAGGGGTGTTCTCAAACTGGGCGTAAATGTTGAACATGTCAACATTGTTTTTGTTGTTACTTATAGTTGTAGAAGAGCATCGTGGATTTGAAAATGTTGAGAAATGTACTTATCATAAGTGAGACACGATCTCGCTTTGTATAATAACTATTTTGAGTTTTAACATTACTAATAAGGAAGTGAGTTAAGCGGTCATCGTAGCCAATGGATGCTTGCAATACTAATGTGCCACTTGCGCGTCGTCGACCCATTACAAATTATTTTATTTTTATTGGATGGTGTAAAGGAAAGTATAACATTTACTAAAATCAATGAAAGTAGAAATATATCGATAATTATTACGAAAAAGAATCTTATAATTCAAGCACTAATTATTACAGTGCTGTCATAATCAAGTACTACTTATATAACATGCTACAATAGCGGTGGCATGACGTACTATTTGCCCATTACATTAGCGTTTAAAAGCCAGACGCAGTAATTGGCTGAAAGGAAATCGACGCGACGTGCTACCTTTGCCTCTGAATAATATCCAACAGTCATAGTTTGACATAGACAGCGAGCGTTGCGTTATCAAGTGATAACATTTATGTGAAAAACTTCATTCAGTACACGGTGGAGTTGGAAACTACTACTAGTGCTGTGTTAAAAAAAAAATGGCGAAGAACAATCTGGAATTCGGAATGAAGTGCATTAAATATATGCTGTTGTGTATTACAGCCATTTTTGTGGTGAGTTAAACGGAATAAATTTCGTAAACTAAGTCCAACTGTTGTCGAGCTAAATTATATTGCGACATATTTATTGGCGCAGTATTTTGTTATCTATACTTTATTCTTTTATCAAATGCTGAATAAAAGAGATTACGTTGTCTATAGAGTTTCTGACCGCTTTTTTAAATTAAGAATATGAATTACTAGGAAGTTAGGGTAAAAACATTTTTTATGTATTTTCTTTTGTGAGGGAAATTTGTTCGTTGGCTGTGTGATACCTATTATATAGGTACATCCAGGTAGTATCTGATAATTGATTCTGTGGGATCGTTTCATTTGTTTAAACTACTAAATTGCTAGAAAACTATATAGTTTTAATGTATCTAATTACAATTATTGTCAACTTATAAATTAGTTTAAAAAATGTTTAGTAATTGGAATACGTCCCATTTTTTTTCATAGTCATTAATTTTCCGACGGAATGTCTTTTTCACAGCCTGAAGCTTCTCAGTAGCAAAAGGGAAAAAAATAGTTCTACTGACAACAAACACTAAATAACACTCGTTGCTGGATAAGACCTCTAGTAATCTGAGGTATTTCACTCGGTCCTGGTTTTCATCTCGTCAGTCCACTTGACTAGGTATCAGTAAATGCACGGTAGGACCCCAATAGGACTTGAATAATATATAGGATCGCAAGGCAACACAAAACCGGTCGAAAAAAAAATAAAATAAAAAAAAATACATGATTTTTGATATAATAGCATTGGTAGTTGGATAGTAGATAGCGTATTAACAGGAAAGTGAATCGTGAACGGTGAGCGTGTTAACCGTATGTTAATGTAGATATAAAAAAAATCAATGGTAAAAAGGCAGTATAACCTAGTACTCAAACCTTCAGATATCATAGTAAAAAAGTATAAAAGGAATTAAGAACTCTTCGTCGATTGAGAACTAATTATTATAAAATGATGGTTTCTTATCCTTTATTATCCAAAACTTTTTGTATTTAAACAATATTTAACTTCTAACACACGAAAATGTTATCGTGTGTTAGAAGTATGGTATGTACCAGGGCATGCAATTAACACCCAAATGATAACAGTGAAGGCTAATTATCGTGGCTGCCAACCTTCTGGCACTTAACAGCGATAAATTGTCTATGGCTGTGTATGTCTATTTAATGGTATAATACAGGTAACGATGAGTAAGCTGCTTATCTTCGAACATTTTATAAACTGGTTACATTTTTGCGGCATCCGAAGACTTCCACGCTTACATATTACGTTCATTGTAATGTCTTTGTCATTTATATTTATTGTCTAACTGCTGTCTAAATTTATAATTGTAGAGTTATTTGGATTAGTCCTTACATTTAAAATGTAATAATCATAGCGCCATACGGAATCTTGATTGCCATTGTCATTTTGTTTGTGTATTTTTTATTAAATTTACTAAAAGCTTAGGAAGAATATGCTATGATTAGCCGCACGTACGCACGCAAGCACGCACGCTGGGACGCACGCACAGAACACAAACCACAAACACACTAACACCCACTCACCCACACACTCACTCACACACACGCGCACACACACACGAACTTGAACTATGTATCTATATCATAATAATATAATATTTAAAAAAAAATTATTATTGTTACATACATGTTTGTGACGCCTGTGCTCGTGAAAAGACGTCAACTCTACAACTGTCAAACTTTGAATGTTTCATAAGTCGGGAGTTTGAGTTTTTGAAAGATGGACTAATAGACGCCCATTTTTTACTAATCAAGTAGATAATACGTTAGTAGACTGTCGAGTCAATCAGTTTCTCTTTATTAACCGACTTCAAAAAAGGAGGAGGTTCTCAATTCGCCGGAATCTTTTTTTTATGTATGTTCACCGATTACTCGAAGACGCCTGAACCAATTAGAATTTTAAAACCAAAAAAAAACTTCCCAGGTGGTCCCATTTAAATTTTATCGAAATCAGTTGAGCGGGTTTTGAAAAATCAAATATATAAAAATTATATACATCGATGATATTTTCGTTTACTCCGAAACCAGTGCGTTTAGTTGGCCTACCCGTATTATATTCAAATACATCTACTTTCCACTAAAAATTTCAAATTAAAATTAATATTTAACCGGCTTTAAAAAAGGAGAAGGGTGTCTCCCGGTGTCTACCTTTCGTCAGAAATGAAATTTCTCAATCGGTGCATTTCTACATTAGTAGAAATGCACCGAACGAGCATTAGCTCGTTCTTTGTGGGTGGGGTTTAATTATATAACGTCAAAACGATATTTTCTGTAGATACTTGTATAAGAACTTTTGACGTCATACATTGTTATCATCAAATCATTTACTTTTCGTGTTTGGTTTGATAACAAAAACAATCAAAATCTTGAAAATAGTAACAAATTTTTTCAAGTAACATATATTATTATTTCATGACAGTCCTCATGAAATTATTATTATTATTAATAATATAATTCATTTAACCATAGGAATACCCGATGATATACTTAAGTATTATGTGAAAGTGCTACAGTCTACATCGAGTCGAGATCGAATAGCTCCGTAAGAACCTACCACTTATGGCCACGTTCAGATGATGGGCGTTGATATGTATTTTTTTGTTTTTTTATGGCCATTTTCAAAGAATACAGAACTGCAACAACGCACGTTTAACGTCCGAGAAACGCTCGCCATGTGAACACTATACCAGGCCTATGTCACTTGACGTACTTGCGGGTGCTAAATACATACCGGTCGCCGGTCCGCCGGCGGACCTTACGCAGTCACGCGCATTGAGTTGCTGACAGTTACATCGTGCGCACACGCTTTTATTTTTAAAGTACAAAAAACGTAATACGAGACCGTATTTAAATATTCTTTAGCTAAAATTCACAATAAAATTTGACATGCTTGTGTATGTGCAGTATATTTATAATCTTTATAAAAAAATAAAACAAATATAGGATTTTTGAATGCTATAACATTCGAAATAAAAAATAATGAAATACTAGGTAAGTACTTAATTTACATATCATTATTTTATTAATTGAAGAGATAACCCTACACACACTTAAACTCGGCCGTGCGCTTTTGTGAGGCAATAAAAATCGTACGGTGCTTACGAACATTCAAGTTCATTTTCGCATGCATCGGTCGTCGCCCGGAAATAGTAGGCTATTAAAACGGCAGGTATCGATATAATTTTGTAAGGACTAGTAGGGAGTGATTTATCTGTTACGTAGTAACTGCTTAGTAATCTGTGACTATACAAAAACCCAACGCGCGTTGGAACGCGGCCAACGCCCGTCATCTGTACACAGTCTTAATTTCTGCGAAAATATTTATAATTTATCTATCCTTGTTATTTTGTGCTTTATTTTTTTTTACCTTAAAGACTATAATATCGTTGCAGGTTGAAACCTAATACGATATGTAGCAACTAATTACAAATGTATTCCTACTTTAAAAGTAGTAGCTTTTAGTATCAAATGGGTAGGTATGCGGTTATAATTAGACCAAGGTCAACACAGACGTAAGTGTTTTAATTTTCTTCATAGATTAAGAACAAAATGCTTTGAAAAGATGCAGTAAGTATCATCGTTTGTAAATATCGTTAAAAATGACAAGTCATTATATCATTTAGCTGTTTTGTTTGCACAAGAAAATGTAATGACATCGTTATTATCTGATTGCAGGTATTAGGTATAGCTATTACTACTTGTACAATGTACATATTGTTTTCTGTGTTTTTCTGTCCGTTTATGTGTTGTAGCTCAGAACTCGAGGACTATAACCTACGGTAATTTACATTTGTGTTTTGGTCAATTATATTATTAGTATAAAACGTGGATAGGACGCGAAGCTTCAAGCCTCATCCATTAATTTTGTTAATTCCAATTCGTGTGAGCTTGTTGTTATTGTAAATTTTATATTATCAAAACTGATTAAGTGATTACTGATTTAACAGTACCTATTTATGTTTTAAAGTTACTAAACACAACAAAATCGTCTCATTTACAGAAGTAAATGAGACGATTTTGTTGTGTTTTAAGTGACAACGAACGTGTGGACGTTTTAAGTGAGAACACTTAAAACGTCCTCCACATTCTGATTCAAACGTGAATCGTGACGTTTTAGTAGTTGAAGTTTGTTTTTAAAATACATTTTCATTGCGGTTGGAATCTAATGATAAAAAAGTGTAGAATATCTCCCCTAATTAATACATTTAAATTTTGAAAAACTGAGTCATTAAATGATTACTATATTTTTTGTATTGTAAGATTCCAAAATTAAGTCTATTCTAATAGTGTTGGAAGTGCTAATAGATCTAAAATTATTATTATAATATTAATTCTAAAATTAGTATTCTCTATTTTATATATCATCGTGTCAGTTTGATTGTACTATATTATTGTTTTGTCACACGGATTCCATATACCTAGGTAATTGATTAGACAAAAATTTGAATGAATTAAATCCATGATCGATGTATGTACGTCCTTAGATGTGAATTCCATGGACACCTGCAACTCAAGAGTCACAAATGCGTTGCGTTGCCTTTGACACAGTTTAACGCATCTGGATGAAATTTAGCTCAGAGATAGATTATAGTCTGGAATAGCACACAGGACACTTTTATTCCGGAATAATGCGTTCATGCGGGATAGATTTAACCACAATTTCCACGCAAACGAAGTAGTAGGCAACAGCTAGTACTGCATATATTTAGGTAGATAATTTTTTAGGGTATTTTTTAAAGCCAGAGTGGATCGCTAGTTAATCCTTACATAGTATAAAACAAAGTCGCTTCCGAAGTTTGCACGCTTAGATCTTTTAAACTACGCAACGGATTTTAATTCGGTTTACACCAATAGGTAGAGCGATTCAAGAGGAAGGTTTATATGTATGGTTTAATACTGTTTTGTGTTAATTTGTATAATCATACGACGATAATTGTTCACCACATTAGTATCTACATTACACCCGTGCGAAGCTGGGGCGGGTCGCTAGTAATTAATAAGCATGAGACAATAGATTGCCTGCAAAAATATCAAGACATTGCGTGCAAACACATTATGATCGTGTTCAAGACATTATGTGTAAATGATGGAGTCAGCAGGCGGATTATCCACCATCAGTTATGGATAGGGGAACTCTTCAGTAGCTACAAGTAAACCTCTCGAGTTTGGGCTCATATAATTCGTTTTGGGGAGTCTAACGGGTTGGGCTTGGTAACCATGGTCTGATGATGAAATCACGACGTCACGAGGCTGATAGTGGAACCCTTATTTACTTTTTAACTCAGTTCGCCATTGAATCATGTTTATTTTAGTTTTACAAAACTATTATTCATTGTCTTTCAACTTGTCTTTTTCTCTCCATCATCTTTGTGGTCTGTAACATGTACAGTAAAATCTAGAGCGATGTAAGTTCAATTAAACATGAAAACAAATAAAGGTTTACCCTTGTTGCAGTGTCAGTTTAGGGTAGGAGGTAAAATCACTACCGGTTTGGCTGTCGATAGACATTGTTGTATGGCTGACATGTTAGATCTCTAGATAGCAATTCTCTAGAAAGAGTGTACCGGGCCTTTAGTCAAAGCGCCAAGCAGATTCATGACCCTTAGAGGTGACCGGTGAGCCATTCAAACTTAATAACAGGAAAGTATGAAATTATTGATTGCTCACACCTAATCTTATCTGAACGTGTATCATATATTATTATCACTTAGCGCTAACATTTTCGAACAAAGTATTTGATACGAGTTTGGTAAATGTATTTATAATGAGTATAAAGGATACTTTTGTATACATACGGCCACATACGACGTAAATAGGTTTATATGTACATACATACAATATGGGGCCTAGTTTAGGTGTGTGTTGATATGTTGATTGAAATAGCGATAGGTACCTACCTACATTATATTATGAGTTGACTGTCAAATCGAATCAGTGTAGGTATCTTTATTAAATATTCAAACGGAACGTTCCATAGAACATTTGTATGAACTAACAACCTATGACGTCATACTTTGCTATCTCCAAATTATTTACCTTTGCTGTTTGGTTAAGCAATTAAAAAAAACTAAAACAACCTTTCTGATTTTTTAGTCTTACAGAGAGAGAGAGAAGGTGGGAGACACTATAAATTAGTACTTATTTATTATCTACCTATTTGATTAATTTATCTATGGGGCGCGTTTCTGTATCTGCCATACCTACTGCAGATATAACATCCCCCTGCCTAATTCCACGCTGCAGGTTTATAGGCTTCGTCTTCTGGTCTTAGAGCTTGACGGTCATTGTGGCGGTATCATATAAGCATCTCAGCATGTATCGCCAGTCGACTCGACATCGTTGCAGAGCATTCAGAACTGCCCAGGTCTCGATGGAGTCGAAGGCTTTCTCGTAATTCACAAAAGCCATACACAGCGGCTGATTGTTCTCCTTTGTCTTTTGTACTATTTGCCGAAGAGTATGGATGTGGTCCACGGTGTTATAAGCTTTTCAAAACCCATCTTGATCTGGTGGCTGGAATTCGTCGAGTTGTCTCGCGAGACGGTTTGTGACGACTCTCGAGAAAAACTTGTAGAGTTTTTCAACAATATCTTGTCGCCTTTTTGAAGAACAGTACCACTGGACTCCCGCTCCATGCCCCTGGACATTCTCGTAAAATTTTGAATAATTGGTTATTTAGGCTTATTTCTTTACTTAGTGTACCTAAATTATCTTGCGAATTAAAGTAAGGTCGTATCCACAACGTGTTTTTTTCCTTTGGTTTTGCATTTTCTTTCAAAATAATAAAGGCCGCTGCGGCATGGATGATTACGTCGGCCATTTTGTTTTTGTAGGCCATTTAGAGACAAAGATATCTATCTATAATGAGCCATACAGGTTCAGACAGTTGCCGAAATATATTGCATAATAATTAAAAATGTTTTGGTGATAGCTGGAAATATTGTTGCCACATATTGCAGTAAAATTATTGTTCGTTTATCGTTTATCGTCGTTCGTCTGCCAACCAACCTGACCATTTTTATTTGCTGTTATTTAATCAGCCAGCAATATAATGATAGCTTGTGGATGTTAATGAAGTTTTACAAGGAAAAAAATTGTAATATTTAATAATTAAAAATTGACAATATGAGCCTATTATCAATTTTTACTTATTAAACACTGACCTGATAACGTAAATATTCATTAAGCGAGAAGGCTATGCACCTATGTATAAAACTATAAGTTGCAAAGGATATTTATTTTCAAGCTTACTCAACCACTTCAGTATAGCTTGTGACAATCTTAAAACACGACTGCTTATTTCTATTACACATTACAAATTAGATACTACGTAAAAAATCAATAAACTTTCGTTTCTTCTAAACATCATACATATTTTTCTATCAGTATTTGCCAAAACTTGGTTACCGCTGGCGTATTCTTTAGGAAACAAAAGACTTCACGCAAACGCACAAAACTTCTTGAGTTCTTACATTAATTAGTTTACTAAACATGAATTGACCCACTAAAATATTCGGACCGGTGTACTAGGACATCTTATAGGTTTATAACTACAGCTTTATATAGTACATGTATTATGTTATTCCATTCAAGGCCATGCCATTGTTCTGCACCTAAGGTTTATCGATGTTATCGACTTCACGTTGTTATATATAACCATTAAAATGCTCAGCCAACACGTTACGTTACGTTTAAGCCATAACGGCCTGTATGGGAAAATGTTAGCCACTAGAGTTGCATAAAAATTGTTATGGAAAGTACCCACTAGAGTTTGTTAAACATTAGTATTATAAAGTTAGCAAATGGAAAAAAAATATACGATGAGTCATCCTGAGATGTGACCCGTGAGAAACGCTCCCCGTGACCTTAATCTTGACCGTAATCAAGGACCTTCAAAAAGCATTATTGTTGAGGTTCGGAGTGACAAAACAATCGAAAATGTGTTAGGAATTTTTAGGTCTTTACGAACAGATTATTTGAAATGGGATTTGTTCATTGCCTGGAAGCTCATTTCATTTTTTTCTCGTCGGTAAAGTGGTATGCCGGGATAAAAACAAACTTAAACCACACGGTGTTCCGTCGAAGCATGGTTTATCCGCCTAATGCAAGTCAGTATAAATCCGTGTCCTTCTTCGTGTCCGTAATTTTTCTAATTTAGTTCAGTCAGAGATATGGATGAAATGAATGGAAAACTCTATTGCTGAATAAGTCGTTTTGATAAACAAAAACATTTTCTAAGTACCACTCGTCAGAACTAATTGAACCCGGTAGATGACGGTAGACTAAACTCGTGAGGTATGTCAGGAGATAGAAACAAGTGGCGGGCTGTCTGTGCCTACCCTGAAGGAATATGAAGGCATGTACTTATTTAAGTATGTAAATAAATCCTTTTTGAAGCTGGGACTTAAGTTTTGTATATGACCCTTACCCCTGACTGGCGTGTTGGTCTGGTGGTTAGTGACTGCTGAGCCAGAGGTCGTGGATTCGATTCCCACCCAAGGCAAGTCATTGTGTAATGAGTTGTTCTGTGTCTGGATGTAATTTATCTATAATATGTAGGTATTTAGAAATATATAACACGTGGTTCAATAAGTTTGTTCCAATACTAAATCCTAAAATATTTTTTTTCTGATAAAATTCTATTTTATTCATCAAAGTACTCTCCTTCAACTACGATACAGTCCCTCCAACTTTTCCAACTTTTTTTCGCGTTTCTATTCCATGTGTGTAGAACGATTTAACTTTGGCTTCAAAATAAGCTTCCGTTGCTGCGATTATCCACTCTGCTGACTACCGATTGGATTCCGGAGTGAAACCACCACCGACAAATGGTTGTACTAACTTTCCATGATAATTATATTATGACAAATGATTGGTTTAAACGGAATAGATCCTGGATTATATTTTATAAGCTGCTTTCCTTAACTGCTGTGCTTAAACAGTATTTTTTCCCATTAAAAAACAATGTTTTATCAACACACGAAACAACTTTTTTTAATTGTTTTCGAAATTACAAAAGTAGCGTCACATAAATATCTGTAACTCAATGTTTTATTGTTCGATTTTCAAAAATGCAAGTCAGTATATACGGCTGGTATATGGTATGGACGGCCGTGTGTGAGATGTCTCGAGTTATTATTATTATTATTACAAAGAATACAGACCTTACACCCATTTGTGTCTCGTTTTTAGAAGAAGAGTAATCTTAAATTGCTTCGCGAAGAGAAGTTATTTACTTAACTACGTTATACTTTATCGTAAATATATTATCTGTTTTTAAAATTACGAGTAAACACTGAATGTAATATTTAGGCGAAGAAGATAACCAAACTTTGTTGATATAATTAATAACAAACATAAAATAATAAGTAGGTAACCTATTCATAAATAGAAACAAGATAAAGTTAAAATAGGTACCTAAATATAAAATAAAACACAGATAACTGAATCATAACAATAGGTATTTAGGTAAAAGATGAAATTATTAGGTAGGTAACACGCTGGTGACGTTTAACGATTTGAACAACAGCTCAAATGTCAAGGCCTTGACCAGCCAGTGACCGGTCTGTGTGATTAAAATCGATACAAAAGCATTATTTTAACCCTTACGGTATCAGGGCAATTGTTTTTGTTAACATTATAACAATATTACGTTCATTACTATAGTACAATAGGTACGTACTTGGCTCCCATTTTCACATTTATGATTATGATACGATCACCCATCACGTAGTAGCTAAAGTAGTTTAAGAATGTTGAGGTACTTATCTTAAGAACATCGTTCTATTTGAAGGTCGAATTTCACTGTAATTTACTCTCTAAGAAAAACATACGACAAGCGATATACCTACCTAGTCTAAGTAAACGTCTCTTACGGCAAGGTCGAGCCACAAGGTCGCTACACGTTTGTCATGGAGAAAATTGTTAGATGTTGACGTGTGGCAAAGTATACCCGAAAAAAATAGCTATATTACCTATGCGGATTATTTATGTACCTTTTGTCTTCCACATTATCTGTCCCTATTATATCCTAATATCATAAATGCGAATGTGAGTTTATTTGTTGGTTTGTTTGTTACGCTTTCACGCCTAAACTACTCAACCGATCATCGTGAAAATTGTATACACGTTGTAAGGGGTACCTTTTAAGTAAGCGAGTAACTGCGGCCTAAAGTTAAAAAAAGAAAATAAATAATACAATAGTTTGACTCAATGTTACGATTTCAATCGTATTTTTACGACCTTTTTGGAGCTGATATGGTGTATGAATGATCATGTATTTGAAATCGTACGGAAAATACGATCTTTCCAAATATTGCAATCTTCATAACAAAATAGAAAAATCTTTCAGACAAATTCAATGAAGACTTACACCTGTGCCAAAAGCTATCCCAATACGCCTTAAATTCTTTGTTCATTCCCCATTCTAATGTACAATTTGAACGAGTTTTCAGCCACGTCAATATTATAAAAACAAAACTTCGGCATACATTTATGACAGAAACAATGTATAGAACTTTGTTTTTTTGCACAACATTTTAAGGAAATAGGATTATGTATTGATAACAAGGCAGCTTATGAGATGTTGTGCAAATAGTGCAAATTAAATTAAAGTACGCGTACGCTCATTACTCTGATAATATAATGACTAATATTCAAATAAACTTGCAAAAAATCATAGATAGCACTATGTTATGCCAAAATATAAACTTTTAGTTGGCATAATAGTGTCTAGATTCTGGTAACCAAGGTCCAGAAAATCACACCTTGTTCGTATTTACCCTAAATGTTAAATATTGAGTTGAAGTTATAAAAATCTATTTGAATAATTTACTATTGTTTCAATGAAATTTCAATGCGTACCTACAAAATTTTTTTCCTACAGTTTTTAGCAAAATACAATTTTTCCTAGTGTTCCTAAAAACAAAGTCGGTAACGCTGGTTTGACCGTTTCACTCTTTCGTTTTTGGCTCCTACCTCCGTTCACTGACTTACTCATTCTTTCTTGTCTGCATCATTATCAAATGTTTTATCTAACATGGAATCATATTGTTGACAACAATAACGTCTGAATCAATAAAAATTGTCTCATGCTATTCTCATAGAACTGACTCATTACCACTAAAGCAAGTACCTACCTAATTATATTATTCATAAATTTTTACATGAAATTAGAAACTGAGAATACGTGTCAATATAAAAAGGTTTATTTTTTACAACTTCTGTCTTAATTTAGCCGGACAAATTTTTGGATAATTATAATAAAAAAAAAAGAAAATATATCTAATTTAACATATTTTTTAGATGAGATGATGATAAGTCTATGTTATCTAAAGCGGTTCTATATCTTATTTTTTCAGCTAACATCAGCACTAATCATCTCTGTTGGAACGACAATCCACGCTGTCTACTACAATGTCTCATTCTTCCTCGATGACCACTTCTACTCCCCGGCTAATTTGCTCATCGCCATCGGAATCATCATGCTGTTCGTCAGTTTGTTCGGATGTATCGGGGCCTTGAAGGAGAGCACCTGCCTTGTTAATATTGTGAGTGTAATTTTATTTCACACTTGTTTGAAATTAACAGAGTTAAGAATCTGAGGGACTGCGATATAAAATAGCTAGAGCAAGTCAACACGTTCGTTGCTGTCATGTGCCTGTAACAAAAGGAAAGTAGATTCACTAAAGTTGAATAGCATCCTCTGTGATAAAAATACCTATTTCATAAACTATCGCACTGCTGGGCATGGCTCTTCTCAATTTATTTGGTTCGCCAACAATTGAATACACTGATACAATGAGATCAGATACATTCAACATTCAATAGACTTATAACTAGTTATAACCCAGTGTAACAATTTCTTACAGGTAAGAACACCATGCACTACTTTTTTGTTGAAATATGTAAAATGCTTGAAATTGAAGGTCTTAATTATGTAATATTATACATGGTACGAGCGAGTTAACTTGCTTAACGTTTTAATACTTTGACTGCACGGATGGCGCAATGGTTTATGTGGTCACCTCCCTATTACGCCGCGCCGAGTGTTGTAGGTTTAAATCCCAAACGGGACAAAAAACTGTGTGATCCACAGATTGTCCGCATTGAAGTTGTCCCGAGTCTGGGTGTTCTTTGTGTCTGTTGTTGTGAAGCCCCTCGCGACACAGGAATATTCCTAATGCTGGAGTTGTGTTTTAAAAAAAAAAAAATTAGATTAATTACAATTACTTACCTATGCAGGAATGTTTAGAACATATTATGCTGAATCCATTATTGTTGCTGATAATGTAAACTAAATTTATTTAACAAGTCAACGACATAATTAAGATTAACATGTTTATTCTACTGTTTGTAGTATATATATTATTGTGTAGGTATTTGGATATTTCTTTTGATGTTAAAATAAAAAAATAAATTTAACGATATCCGTTTTCGATATTAAAGTATGTTGTTTACGTAGGTATGTACATTTTATATAGAGAAGTACTTTTATGTAGGTACAATATACAAGTGAAGGTTAAAATTTAATTTAATTTGCTTTTATTAAATTGCTTGCTTAAATTAAACTTAACTTTATTGATTTTAGAGAATGGCAATATTTTATGATTTCCGCTAGAGTATTGTGTTCTAAATATATAATGAACTTGTCGCTTTATAACGAACGTCAGCACGAAATCGGCGTTGCAGCTTTGTTCACCATAAAATATCAAAGATTTATGATCGTTAGGCATACTTAATTATACAGATAATTTGACTGAATGTTGAATTATGTCGATATTCTCGCAAACCAGCGACATCTATGTGCATACCTAACAATTTTGTATCAGTAAAGTATTATCTGTATATCGAGTTATCTATTCCAATGAATAACGATAATAACAAAGGACTGCTAAAACCTATCTTCTAAAAAAATTGCTGCAGCGATTTGAGTAGTTCTTTTATATATCTTAACAATAAGCCCAAAAAAGGTTTTTAGGGAAAGACTTCTCAGAAAAAGAGGAGATTCGGAGAATACTAGATGTGCTTTTTTCCATGAATATTTACTGATATGTTGACAGAACAACGACTCTCGGGTATCTAGTAAGGAATAAATCAAATATACCTAGCTAGTTCTTGTAGAAACTGTAATCAACGTTACAAACAGATAAACAAACTGTTCAACTCTGACGTTGGATATACCTATGGTAGGCCTGGAAAAGTAAAGTATCGAACGACGAAAAAAAAAACGTAGCGAAATATTTATACTAATGTAAAATGATTTATTTTTATTTCGATATTGTTGTTTAAAAGTATAAAATGATGAAGTCAAATACATGCAACTGTGACGTGTTTTCAAATAGCGAATCTTATATAGTATATATATAAGACAAAAGTCTATTAACTTATAACTTATAAAAATAACATTGTCTTTTTCAATTTCAGTTTGCAGTCATGCTCAGCTTAGTGCTCGTCTTGGAGATAGCGGCTGCCATAGCGGCTTACAGTCTTCGCAACCAGGTTGCCACCATGCTCGACGATAACCTGAGAGTCACACTGCCTATGTATTACGAATACGAAGCGGTCGAAGTTGCCTTCGACTTTATTCAAAGCAAGGTAAACCGTGTAGTTAGGGTAGCCCCTGCCCTACCCTACCCTACCTAAAATCAATCATTTGACAGTCCTCATGAAGTTAAGTTTTAAATTGACACATCAGACATTAAAAGTAAATGATTGGAGGATAGCGACGTATGATGTCATAAATTTATTTCCATACAAGTTTCTACAGAACCTACAGCACTGACGTTAAACAAAGAGTTTCTTCTTGACAGTCAACAAATCACCCTCTGTCAATCAAAGTTCAAACTTCTGTACGATACTACGAGTATATCGTAAATGTAATTTTAATTTCATAAATTGAATCTTTCAATGTCCACTTATACTCAAAGTCAACATTAATCTTATTTTTGTTATTTTAAGAATCGTTGAAAAATATATCCGAGTTTAGAATCCGATAATGGCGAACCAACCAGTGACGAAATTTTTATTCACCACTAATTATTGTATATGCTTCTTCAGTTGAACTGCTGCGGTGTCGATACTTACATGGACTGGAGTGTAGTAAACTCCAGTAGTGGCATCGCTGTCAGCAACATCACGGTGCCCAACAGTTGCTGCGCCGAGACCCGTTCTGAATTTGTCGGTGACCTGGAGATTGACCAGTGTGTAAAGCTTTTTGCCAACGGATGTCTTCCTAGGCTCCACTACCTGCTCTACCAGAGCGCTGGTTTACTCGGCGCTGGAGCAATGACAATTGCCTTCATTCAGGTTTGTGTTTTGCTCAATAGTTTTATTGATATATCTTAGAAGCAGACGTTTTACGTACGTTCTAGTTGTTTCAAGCAAAAATGAATAAACTTGTAATTAGAGTTTTTTCCCAATAATTATGTAAAGGTTTTAAATATGTTTATCACATAGAAACATTTTTGCAAAAAACTATATTTAAAAAAAAAGTGTAGGTACAATAATGAAAAAAAAAACGCAAAGGCATAGTTGTTTGACGTTGATCAGAAAGAAGATAGATAATGTACCTTTGAAGAGGAAAAGATAATAAATCAGTGATAAATATGACTGCAGATGTCAATTTTAAATGAAATTAGATTTGTCGTTACAGACTTCAAATTGGTAGTTAAGTATAACCCATTCAAGTTGATTATACTTTTAGAAGTAAAATAAAATAATAACTAAAACTTTATTATGCCAATTGCCAAAGTACCTATAATCATTAAAATATTCAGAGAAATAAAAATTCAAATCAAAATTCGCAAGACTGCGATTGTTTGATTAGTTCTTGAAGTACTTACTCTTGATAGGTCTTAAATAATTAAAAATGCACTTCAGGGTTTTATAGAAAGATAGAGTTGGATTTTGTTTTTCTTGTTAGCTTTTTGCAGCACATATCTAATTATAATTATATTAGCATATTAGGTCCAAAGTAACTTATTATATGGCTCGTGAAGGCATTATAAAGAAGGAGAATCCTGTCTTGCTTTATAGATAAAATAGTGAAGTAGTTTTAGTTAAACTACATAATAAAATAAAATTGTATGACAGTACTGTTCTAGATTATTCTTGATTGATATTTGTATGACGTCACAGTATTCACACATATAGTTCACTAATGCCACGCAGACTTTCTTTTAAGCCATCGATAAGATAATGAACTTCCTTGCTTAGATTATCTTATGATTATCTATCTAAGTGTTCATTCTTGTTCTCGGGTCGCATAATTAGAATTATGTGTTATTTCAGTATTTGAATTGTTGGTTTGGCTCCATAGAGTCTGACTCTACTTTGTGTAAAAATAGCAAATGGACATAAAACTGCCAGATTTTTTTATTAAACCGCAAACATTAAAATAGTGATTTTTTTTAAGGAAAATAAAATTTTACTTTGCACTAAATATCTAAGACAAAAGGATTTTTTTAGCCTGATGTTTAAATGTTCTAATATGAGACACGGAACGAATTTCATGCAAAGTTTTCTTATCAGTGTGAATAATGTTCCTACGCAATGTTAACATTTATCTTATCAAATTTCAGATAATTGGCATCGTGTTTTCGTTCTCTCTGGCCAGCTCTATTCGCAAGGCTAAATCTGAACGCGAACGTAGACGTTGGGAAATTCGGGAACAAGTGATCAACGCTTACACCTCCCTCAATCCAAGCGATGAGAAAAAACCAGCACCTGTTGTCTATGTTCCCTTCCATGGACAAACAAAAGCTTAAGCCAAACGACCCTCGGTCTTAAAAAGGTTTTAAAATAAGTTTTGAGACCAGTATTAGTGCCTAGCAAATAAACTGGAGTCAATTTTAGGTAATAACGAGTTTTAAACCTTTGAAAAATCAATTTTATTCTTACTTACTTTAGGAGTTTATAATTTAAGTATAGAATATATAACTATGATCTAAAAACATACCATGGACTTATATCCCAAAAAACACAATGAGATAAAAAGATTTACCTAATTTATTATTAACTTTACCGAGCCACAATCCAACGAAGTTTTTAAATCGCTTCATTAGGGTTACTAAGATTTTAGAACTTAGAAGTAAATTTCCAAATTTAATGAATGGTCAGGAAAAAGATGTGCTTTAAATCAACAATTATTTGTAAAAAAAAAAGAAAAGCCATAACCAAGAAATACAATACAACCATAAATCGTAAAATGAGGATGTAACTACGAAGTGAAAAAGAAGCCTCTTGTGTTCATCTTGTTTCACTCGTGAAACCGAACACAAGAGCAGCACAGGAGTAACCACGTTGTGTGTTACTTTTCTCTATCTGTTGAAGCGGTTTTAAAAAATGGTAAAGAATAAAAAAGTTTTTAACGAAAAAGAAACCGACTTCCGTTATCGTTCTCCGAAACTCATCATCAGATCTTTACGAAATTTAAATGGGACCATTTCGGAATAAAACTGTTTCGAACAAAAAATTGTTTTGCAAATCCGTCCATATATGAAGGATATGAAGGAGTTATGCCCAAACATACATAAATAAAAAAATAAAAAATTGAGAACCTCATCCTTGTTTTAAAGTCGGTTAGTAAAATATCATTTCATTGGTTTCCGCACAGTTTGAATTGTTAAAATAAAGTTTTTATCTCAGTTTATGAATTAATTCCTTAATGCGGTCAGGTATGTAAAAAGCTACCTAATCGATTCTTCCTTTACATAGCTAGGTGAATGGAATTATGGGTGGAATTATAGACATATATATTTGGCACGGACTGCTTTATAAATAAGTTTTAACATACTTACACTTACTTAATACCTATTATATGATTTTTATGATAACTGAACATTCCATGAAAAGCTTAAAAGTTTTTTAGTTTTCTATTCGTACTTCTTGAAAACTGTTAGAAATTTAATATTTTGTATTATTGTAAAAATATTTTTATATTTAAGTATAATCTTCGAGTGAAATTGTTAAAAATATAAATTACTTAATTGTTCTTGTCAATATTTAAAAATTAAGTATTATAATGAGTATTGCAAAGAAATATTTTATTTACAATATTCCTGTGGTTTTTATTTATTGCTCTACGTCGCTCCTTAATTCTAAGTATCTTTTTGGATTCTTTAAGGTAAAGGTTGGGTACCAGATCAAATATTAAAAATATATAATTATAAACAAAAAGAATAAAAATTCGTTCTTGCATTGTCTGTGCTCTCTGTAACTGTATTAACCTCGATGCAAATAATTTCGAATCAAAACAAACGACATGGCAGTGACGCCATATACGAAATTAGAGGGGTATAATGGCAAAAGTACAAGCCGTGCGAAGCCTTGTCCTAAAAAAAGGTTAGTCATAATGGCGGGTGTACCATAACAAATCCAATCTCATATAGTACAGAAAAAAATGACATAAATTATACTAAATTGTACCTATACTTAAAAAAAATTACTTCAATTAAACAGAAAATGTAACAAAATCAAGACACACCCGCCGCGCCGTTCTGATGTCAGAATGGCGGGTGTTGTCAGAATGGCGGGTATTGTCAGAATGGCGGGTGTGTCTTGATTTTGTTATATTTTCTTTTATATTAATATCTATTATATTAATTCATAGTAAACGTAGGGTTTAAAAATTAATACCAATTTTTTTTACCTATTTCGTACTCTATATCAGTGGCGGATTTAGGGGTATCAGGTATCGAATTAGATAGACCGACTGGCAGGGACGGCAACATTTTATTAGCCTACTGGCGGCAAATGTGTAAATACGCCGCTGCTCTATATAAAAGCACACACTCAGTATATTGATTGGTTTCTGTGAAATAAAAGTACTAATGTTTCTGTACTTACTTGCCTTTGTAATTCATAAATTTGTATTTTAATAACATCTGCAAGTAATATTTAAGAGCATGGTAATATTTTATCTATATATATATATATATATATATATAATTATATATATATATATATATATATATATATATATATATATATATATATATATATATATATATATATATATATTTTGCCACTTATTGTGTTATATTTTTCAAGGCCAATTCTTATTCATAAGGTAGATAAATTTTTGGGTTCCCCCGGCGTCTCTTTTTGGGGCAACAAAGACCCGCTTTTTTTAAGTTGTCCCAATGCCCCTAAGCTAAAAGAACACGCCTTAGTTTGCGTGCTACAACCATGAGTAAACCATCAACCAGCTCGTTTGACGTCTCAAACTTAAGTCCTCGACATTCTTCTTTTTCGTAACCATTCTATTGTTTATATAATACTAGCTGTACCTGGCATGCGTTGCAATGCCATTTTAGGCCAGAAACCTTCAAGGGCGTTCTCAATGATTACAAATTACTAAAATATGGATAATGGATAAAATCTGAAATAAATGTTATTATTATTATTACGTGTTAGTATAATTCTTTTCATTTATTTCATATGGGTCATTCTACTGAACGTAAACAAAAAAAAAACAAAAAACAACGTCATTTTTTAAACTTATTTTTATTTAGATTGATTAAAAATGTAATAAAAATGATAAATATTTTCTAAATTTACACAAAAATGATAAATATTTTCTAAATTGGCAAAAATTAAGAAATTATATTTTTTTTTTATAGTAATAAGTAAAACATACTTAATTTTATTTGGCAAGGAAATTAATACCCAAAGCACAATTTATATTATTTTTAAGCCAAGTTACAATAATTTTACTATAGAATAGAATGAACATATACATATAAAATACATTTTTAGTATAATTATTATTATGTGTATCTTACACAGATACATATGTTAAACTTATAATTTAATTTTTGCATCACGAATTAAAAATTAGTCGTAGTTGATATGCTTTACAGGGCATAAAACCTTTTTAAGGCTTTGACCTACTGTTTTGATATCTTCGACAAAGGAAAAAAAAAGGATATAAATCATAAATTATGAAGTATTTATGCATTATTTTTATTAGTTACCTACGTTGTTAAATTTTATTGTAACTAGAATACCTTTTAGAAGTAATTAACAAAGCCAAGCTTAAACCACAGATCTGACCTCTTCTGTGGCCGTCACCCTTCGATCAAATGGTATTTATAATGGAAACCGTCACCTTCCAGTTATGAATTAGGCTAGAAGTAACGGCGGGAGATGTATGGTAATTAATTAGAGTTCTTACTCTAATTAATTATCGTACATCATATCGAACATATAATTAAGAGATTAGGTTTGGAAGTGGAGCCGGTATGGTGATTATAAAAAGGATTAGAGAGACAAAAATGGAAGACAATGTGTTATGAATAACGATTCACATAGAAGAAGATAAAAGCGGACAACAAAGCCAAAAATGAGCTGGCCTGTTTGTATACTGTAATCGACAATGCACCGATCAGTGTCTGTAAAACGTATTTACACGTTTAATCAATAGTATGTGTGTAGTGCAAGAATACCGACTAATACCTTTGTGTGTTCAACACAAAAACACAACAATATTATATTGTAATACAATGCTTTCCGTGAAAGTACAACAAGAATTATCACGCCATTAAGTAGATATATAAGCGATAAGTGATTTGGTTTACCGATAACCGCTAGTAATATCGTCACCATCGTGATTTATCGACAAAATGTTGTTTACAGAATACTTAGAAATATCAGACAATATTAAGTTCGCTCTCTAGTTTTTTTTCTGATACGTATATACACATACACTCACGCCTATCGAGGTAGTAGCGTATTAAAGTCAATTTGGTCAAGTCCAATTTGGTACTGTTAAACCAGCAGAGGAAATAAATTACATTGATAAAAAAAGGATCATTTTCAACAAAATCTGTTCATTAGGTCAATAACTGCTAGAAACCGGGGGCGGGGCGGATTCGGACAAGATTAAATTCTTAGGTTTAACATTTTGGATTTTTACTTAGGGCGAGCGCCCCTATCGCCCCCCCCCTTCCCCCTCCTTGTATCTAAGCCGCTTGGTTTTTTTTTTATTGTATAGAGGCCAAACGAGCAGACGGGTCACCTGATGGTAAATGACTACCGCCGCCCATGGGCACCTGCAACTCAAGAGTCATAAGTGCGTTGCCGGTCTTTAAGGTGGAAGAGGAGCAGGGGGGGAGGAAAGGGTTAGTGCCTCCTGTAACCCCACTCACTCGGCGAAAAGCAATGCAATCATTGCTTAACTGCCCGTTTTCTGTAAGGCCGTGGTCTCACTCCGGTCGAGCCGGCGCATACGTGCCGAAGCATGGTACTCCCACGATGTAAACTGTTACTCGAACTAGCTATTGCCGGGAAATCCGAGTCCTCTAACAATGTCTGATGTGGTGTCAATTTTCTTTGCGGTGGGTTGGTAGCGAGCGTTATTGGTCATCTTTTATTGAGGTTGGGTAAAAAGAAGAACAATTATTAAAGTCGATTCTCAAAAGAAAAGATAGTTATTTGGTAATTTGCGCACAAAAAATACGTGTTTCCCAATCGTCAGATTGGTAGATAGACTGTAAACTAATCACAACTAATAAATCAAGATCCTTCTTTAAATCGTTTAAAATTGTTTAAGGAAATGTGTTTGTTTCTAAGTTACAATAAAATTATGCTCAGGAGTCTTATGAATCTCCTTGTAATTATTTATATTACCTATTTCAATCGAATCAAAAACAGCATACCTAAATCAAGACCTTAATGCTCATTGTAAGACCTTTTGAAAATAGTGAGTGAGTGAAAAGGCAAGACCTAGAATTATGTTCCCACCACACTCCATTATAGTTCAGGGATTTTTAGAACTTTATTTACGACTTTTGCTGAAATATTACATGTATTAAGTGATTACGTCGTTGTTAACATACATACGCGGTGCGCATGTGTTTGATTCGTAGTCGGGCTTCCCCGAAATACAATACTACCTTGTCTGTGTACGACAGAAGTAAATTAGATTAAACTCGATAAGTATGACACGTAGAAACAATTGTACAATAATATTAATTACTGTTTTAATTTATATAGAGATTAATTCATCTCCATGTGAAATAAGAAATTGATCAACTGTCGAACAATTAGTTTTACAAATACATAGGTACATAAATTTATATAGCTAGGAACTATTGGGAAGAGATTGGTCTAGGTTTATACCTAGACCAATCTTTAAAATCAATACTGCAAATAAGAGATTAAGGTCTCTGCGATTTATCGTAGACAATTCGTAATTATTAAATAATATAGACTTTTTAAATATATAATTACTATATATTTAAAAAGTCTAATTACTAACTAGAATTATTAAATATATAAATATTGTAGACAATAATAATAATTATTATTGTCTACAATCTTGCTTATTATAAATACCTCAAGGATCTTATTTGCACTAACTTAAAACTAGTTATCTACAAAAAAGATATTAGTAGTATAGGTACAGAAGTTTCACTCCGCAAAATCATTTAAATAAATAGCGACTCTTGCTTCGTCACAATAAAGTCGCAATTCAAGTCGCACAGCGCTAATTACCTACCTTGGCCTAGCAATACTCAAGTATGGTGTAAGCACGTATGATGAGTATTAAAGAATCTTGATTAGTTTTATATGGCACAACTGAGAGCTTATACGTAAGGTCAGGGTGGCCAAATCCTGATACAGGGTAAAATTGTCTGTTGCAAATTAAACACATTACAATCGAGCTGGTTGTTTTGGTAGCTGTGTAGGTAAAAAAGCATTGTACAAATAAATTTTCCTAGATGGCATAATTTGGGATAGAACAAAGTAAAATAGTGTTCGAAGTTCAGTTTTATTTCAAAAGTAAAGTGTGAGTGATTTGTACTGTACTTTATGGGTAGTTAATATGAAACAATGCAACTTGCAGTGTCGAGAGACTGTAATATAGAGAGGTCAATATCCGTTTTAACGTTCTTTGTTTTTTTTTTGCTAAGAAACGCTGCGAATACTTAAATTTCTGGAGCTGCTAACTTTGTAACGTCAAAATCATCAAGTGCTTATTTCCGTCTATTTTGAATGGGGCGAGAACGTCACATGCCGATTTTGCCCCATTTCAGATATCGTTAACCTTTTTTATTCATGTCGACTATGAGCGTAATGTTCTGTGTAGTGTAGCGATGGATAAGAATTGCTGTGCCATTGCTACAAATGTCTTTTAAAAAGTTGCTGTTCCTAACAGTAAAACGCAAACACTCGTTTTCCAAGTCAAAGAGGCTAAAATTGGCACTAGGTGTTGAATGCCTATGTCGATGTCCTTATGATCAAAAGAAGAGAACTAAGTAATAAATAAAATTATACAGAAAAAAAACAGTTGACGAAACATAAAGATGTAATTCTGTAAAGTGATTTATCAAACAACAACTCTCAGTTGGTTCCTTTGAGCATTTTAATAAAGTTCATTGTTTAATTTTCAAATAAATGTTTACAATAATAATGAGCATTTTTAATTTTATATATCATAAAGTAGTCTAATAGAACAAACAAAAATTTAAAACCCGCCGGCAGAATTGAGGTACTATTTATCTCAATTCTGCCAGCGGTTTTTCAATTTTCAATGCGTACCCACCTATACTTAATATAAAGTTACTATTAGTGATATCGTTTATTTATAAGTGAAATATCCATTATTACCAGAATTAAATTACTTTTAGAATTAGATTTGCGAATTACGTTTAGAATTAAATTGCAACATTTAATGACGTGCTTAAAGTATTTCATTAATTTATTAAAGTCCAAACTAATAAAAGTGCACTAAATACCCATCAAAGTTTATGACCCCTGCCTTCTTCAGTAGGTATGCTGGAATAGCACCCAAATATGTTTATTACGTATAAAATCCATTCCCCGAAAAAAAAATTGCAAAGAATTAAAAAAATATATAAGTAAAAAATGTTTTAAAACAACTTTAATCTCGCATTATAGTTTATAATAAAAGTAAAAAAATCGCTCATATGTACGAGCGATTTTTTTACTCTAGATTAGATCTAAATTGAAATGATCTTTAAATTTATGTTGTTCATAAAAACTTGTAGAAATATACTTAGTATTTTAACAGTAAAATCACGTAAATCAACGAAATTGGCAAAATTTCGTATACGGCCTCTTAATAGAGACCGGATTTCAGGTAGAATTATATATTTTATTATTAGAACTATATTTATATTATGTCTAGAAAATAGAGCGAGTGCCCTCTCCAATCAGTTTAGTGCTCTGAGCGTAAAATAGGTAAGTAATTATGTTTTGTGCCACGAGTGCCAAGAGCGAAAATTTTTCGAGTAAATGCTTGAAAATCCTAACAATACGCCATAGAGTATAATATAACGGGACATACTTTTGTTTGTAACTTTTTACATACCTACCAAAGCATTACCAAAGGGTCAAGGTGACGAACGGTCTGTAATCGATCGACTTCAAACTTTACTATGGTAACCAAAACATAAACAGTATAATAGAAAAAAGTGACGGACATAAAATACAGTAATTTATGTAAAATCCATTAATTATACATTATTCCTATATCTTATCGGCCTCCCATTAAACAGGTGAGTGTATTCAACATAAATATAAAATAAAACAATGCAACAATTAATCACAAAAGCCTAACAAGATAATAGGATATAACAAGATAATACATACATATTTGTTTATAATTAATCTCTTAATTTCCCTCTGAAATTCATATTTTCATAGAGTCTGAAGTTGGACTCGCGTAATGACGTTTCAGAGCTGAAGTGTGACCAGTGTCTGTAGTTGGAAAACGGGTCGTGCACTTACACGTACATAAAACAATTTGTTATCAGATTGTGGTCGAGTTATCAACGAGATATTCGAGCTATAAGGGCGTCGAGTTTGGAATCGTTAAGTCGTTTGTGTATTTTTAAAAATGGGTGCTGAAGAGAACAAGCCGCAGATAAAGTTTACGAAGACGGAGTCGGAATACAATATGAAATCCGTCAGGTTCTTGTCGTTGACCATCACGACCATGTTTATTGTAAGTATTAAACCTTATTGTGTTTATGTCGTAAGGTACCTACCTACTTAGATAGGTATACACAAACAAAATAAATAAATATTTTGTTCTATTGCACTCTCACCACGTTATTTCAACCATTATAAAATGTTTACACACATTACTTTAATTATCATATTTCTCTTTAGGGGTGCTGTCAATAACTGTAGGCTTTAGTACCTACATATTTTTATCTATGACTGTAGGGAGAGAAAAACGACATGACACGCAACGTAGTCATGCTATAAAAACTCATACTAACCCTTGTATCCCTGTTTGGGATTATTTTTGTAAGCAGGTACAACATGTAGACAGTTTTTCAAATGTTTCACAAGCTAAGCTCTCTCTATGAAGGTTCTAGAACGATTACAAAGAATACAATACTTATTTCATAGAATATGTAGATATTTTTGTTATACAGCTAGTTATCTGATAGGTATCTGGTAGGTACTTATCGATATTTATAGCGATTATACAATACACTTTTAAAACATGCACACACTCTCAGAATGGAATCGCACTACCTTTAAAATGTTAACTGTTTTGATTTTCTTTGTGTCGCACGTCTTTGTAGTACCTATTTGGTAATGTAGATCAGTATTTAAGACAAAATTTGATCAAACAAAAATGTTTTTACCTGACGTAACAGCCTTTTAACGTAAATAGATATCCATATACTTGAACAAAGAAATGATTGATGGTCATGTTTTTTGATTGATTACGTCTTTACCACCTTGAACGTTCATTTGTTTCCATTATAAGTAATTAAACTAACAATGTTTATGATAGCTAAGTTAACCAACGGGCCAAGGGAGCCAGCTCTACAGGATATACACGTAACTCTTATCTAGGATTGCAAGTAAAAACTGCAACGATTGCAATAATATGCATATATGATATGCATCGCGGGTAAAATATGCAATCAGTCGCCACAAGGACAAAATTTTTTAGATTGCTAGCGATCAGAAATAACTGTCACTACTCGACAAAGGCAAAAACCGTGATCTTTGAGCAACGAAAAGCGCTAAGACAGTCAAAGTACTGGAATTAAAGAAAAGTGTTTCCTCTTCAGATGTGGATCTTTTTTCCCAATTTATGATAGTGGACAAGCTAAGAATTTGTTTGCTACTGACTTTGTTTTAGTAATGGAAATGACAATTTTGGGTCTACGAAGTCCTGTGTTAGGGTATGAGGTACTCATATCCAACCAAATACGACTTTACATTAAAAAGCCCTTAAATTAAATACAAATAATATGAAGTCGCTACATCTTATTTTTAGGTCTCGATGATGAATGGTCAAGCTGAGTTCTACCGGTTGTGTTAGACCGAATTGCACCCATCGGTGCAATTCGGTCGAACGAAACGATCGATTAACCAAACAGTTATCGTAACTTACTAATATTATCGCGATTAAATCCCGATTTACACATTTAATAATACCTACATGTAGATAATAGTTACTTTCTGTCGATTACACCATATTGGTTGGTGTAAATCATTATCGATTTTTAATCATTCCTATCTTATCTAAATTACCTATGTTGTTTTGTATAGTAAAAAACACTCCATGGCCTTTTTAAAAAAGTATTAGTAATAATTCGAAAGAAAAAGAACAATGCAATTTTTTAAGGCTTCTGTGAGTGAATGAGTCGATGCGGGTAGGCCCCGAAATATGTATACGTCCAGATCGACAGTATACTGATAAAGTGCCAAGGTAAAAGCACTCGCAACCGGCGAGTGTGTATAAAAGGCCTGATAAGAGGCGTAAGCTATAGATCAGGATCGTTACAAATAGCGATCTATCGTCTTTGCATACCCCCGGACTGGAATAAGGGGTTAAATTATAAAAGAGATTACACCGTTCTGTACTAACGAATCCAGTCCTGGACCGGCTGGGGAGGGTAAGTTTAAGTTAGAGAGAGTATATCAAAAATATAAAAAAATCAACCAATGGAGCATGCTGGCTTTAGCAGAGTAAACTTCTTAACAATAGACAACCGTGGAGTCAAGAAATAATGCAAAAATACAACACGCTATACTTGGAAAATTATAAGGGAAAGTCTGGCGGCCCAAGCAAATTTTTGGAACAAAACATAAACACAATCTAAACCATATATAAATATAGCAAAGTAAGGGACAACAATTCAGAAAAAAGGAATAAAATACACATTTAGGTTACCTATTTTATTGTATCCCACACTTAAGTAATTTGCACTTCATACTAGTAGAAGTCTAAAAAAATTGTATATATTTATTATTTATTTCATTTCATGTTAGTTTTAAGACAGCACTTTCAGTTTCCATCTACAAATAACAAGGAAATAAACACTATCAATCCGTTATCGTTCCTTGAAATACTTGTCATCAGACTAAACAAAGATAAACCAATCTTGGTTTAGACAGTTACTTTCAGAATTCCAAATATCAATGAATTGTTAAGATCAATATTTAAAGTCACACCGATGTCATGTCATGTTAAAAATATGTCGCTCGACATAACACGGTAAAAAGTATTTGCTTAATCTTCTCTTAAGTAGCTTCTCTTAATAAAGAACAAACGAACAAAAGAGACGACAGAGACAATGAGTCAGTACCTACTGGTAGGCATCACTTACGATATAATCATTCCTAGAGTGGAACATGTCTTTTTATGAACATAAAAAGTTATATCGTAAACTAATCTCAACATGAAAAATCAATTAAATGGAAACCGTTTCCGAAATTTTCGTTTTTTTTAACTGTTAGAGCACCTGTTTTACATTAAAATATTGGTTATGGTTTCAAGTGACTGTTCTGTCAATAGTCATCCATATTTTTTGACTTTATTGGAATTAAAACCTCCAAGTAGACTTCCATTTCTATACATTTTTGTTATTGGCTAACTTAGAAGATATTTGACTCTTGACATTGGCGGAATTCCTGCGTTGATTCTACACGCGGAATAGAGTCCATAAAAATAATATTGTTAGAAGTATAACCTCCAAAAGAAACTAAAGGGTTACGATCGTTAACTTTGACCCATGGTTAATGATAATGATGATAATCGTCTACGTAAAGGTGAACGAAGAGTGATGTTGATTATAGACAGAGAAGCAGAGAAAGAGAGTATAGGAGACAAAACGCCACCCTGTGGTACACCAGCGCTAGTATTGGACCAACTCAATCTTTATCGCCCAAATTGTCGGCTACAAAACAGACAAGCCAAAGAAGATATGTTTAAACCGTTTAGTATGGCATGATAACGCCTAAATCAAGAGTTATAAACATTGCTAGAGTCTACTAAACAAAAAGCTATGTGAAGTACCTATTTATTTCTGTTGACCTAAAACACTTAGCGTTTAACTTCCTTATCATTACATTTATTAAAAGCACTTGCGATAAATAAAGCGCGTTAATAAACTGTTATCTAAAAGAAATTGCGACGTAACCAAATGTGTTTTAGATATAAAAGACTGATGCATATTAGGCATGTCGACCTGTAGTAGAAAAAATGAGTTTAATTACACTTCTTCCTGCAATAACACGTGTAATTCAGTAAAAACGTACATGCACATTCTTCATACAAATTAATTTGCATGCAATTAATACTTTAAATTTCTAAACCCAAAAAAATACACTCAGTCACACGTCGTCGACTGCGAATTTTATATCAAATTAAAATATACCAGAGATACATCACACGAATTGCGTCAAATAGTTACACTCGATAGTGTCAAAGGGTTGTACAAAGATGATTAAAAAAGGAAAGACTAGAAATAATGAAATAGATTTTTTATTTGATAATAAATTTTATGAGTGTTGAGTTTTATATAAATAACATTATTTTTCCCTTTGAAATTTATGTGTTTAATTTTAATAAGTAATTAAAATATTCTTAAACCTTTCGATAGTAACATAAAATGTTGATGCTGTACACGTGTATATGTATTTACATATACTAATGGCTGCTGCATAGACAGGAGAAAGATGCTCTGCTTATGATGCGATGCTTGCTTTTCTGGAATGAATGCCAACGACTTCTATCAATTTGATATAAATTGAGCTCCTCGTTTATTTTAATTAAGATTTAATTTGTGGAGAGGCTTAATATTTAAAAAATGATAGTAAGATATCGATTTGTGCTAGAAGTTTCAAAAATATGTTTCTAAATTAAAAAAACAACAGTACTGTTTATTTTTCTGAAATACTGTTGTTTTTTAACTCTCCGACTTTACTATACTTACTTTATTTCTCATACAAAAAGTTGGCAACCCTTGTTGCAGTTCACAATGGCAAAGGCGAGTAAAGAATAAACACTTAAAGTATTTTTTAAATTATATTAACAAAATAAGTACAAATAAAAATAATTTTTGCGACTTATTTTTAAAGGATTTAATAGATATAAGTCATCTAGCAATAACGTAATTTAACGTATGGCCCGTTTAAGACCCTCTTTAACGTGACAAGGAAATCATTGTCTTGCCAGTGTGCCGAAATGTTCGTGTTTTGTGTGCAAACTTAAATACTTATGAATAGCATTAAATAAGTTCGATGCACTTTAAGTTTCTTCTTAACGTTATAGGAAGAAAGTTGATATAAATTGCATTTATGTTTACAGGCAATTGGTCTACTAATGATCATACTCGGTAACAGCGTGTACGCTCATTATCACAGCTTCACATTCTTCTATAACCACACAGTGGGAAGTTACTTCACACCTTCAGCACTTTGTGTGTTCGTGGGCCTGGCGTTATTAATTGTCTCCGTGTTTGGTTTCTTCGGAAGTCTGAAGAGGAGCACCTGCATGGTCAACATTGTAAGTAATTTGTGTAATAATATTTATTTTTAATTCAGAATGTTGCTATTAATTCGCTGATACTACTCTTAAAAGTGTAGGTATTTATTTGAAACCACATTATAATGATATTCCTTCGTTTAATTGATATGTCCACCGAAACGAGTATGACTAAAATATTCTATGAAACCAGATTAGAAAACATCCTTGCGTTAAACAAAAACAAAAATGTCAACAGATTCTTTCTCTGTGGGAGTCTTGAACCGACTACCACAAGATGTCTCTGACATACCTACTCCTTATTATAGTCCTGTCTATGCAATCTAGCAACCCTGTTCATTTAAGGTTTATTTTATATAAATTAAATTAATATTTAAACGTTTTTCAGTATGCTGTGATCCTGACTTTGGTTTTCATCTTTAAACTAATAATCGTATGTTTGGCGTTCACAATGGACACGAATACATTGATCAATAGCTTTAATATTCCTGTCTGGACTGTCGATGACCCTGAAATAGAGGCTGAAGTGGATTATCTTCAAAGCACTGTAAGTATATAAATGTTAATAATCTACAAATAGGTATTTCTATACAAACACGGCAGCTTGTTTCACATCTTGATAAAGGTAATCATTCAACGTGCAGGAGTGAAACGAACGATCTGCCGCTATAAAAAACACGGCTACTTGCTTCACTTCTTGATAAAGATCCCCAGACGACGATGTGCGAGAATGAAATGAGCGATCTACCGCGATACAAACACGGCTGCTTGCTTCACATCTTGATTAAGATCCCTAGTCGACGACATGCGGGGGTGAAACGCGTGATCTACCCCGATACAAACACGGCAGGTGGCTTCACCCCTTGATTAAGAACCCCAGTTGACGTGTTAAGGTGAAACGAGCAATCTGTCGCGATACAAACACGGCAGCTTGCTTCACCCCTTGATTAAGATTCCCAGTCGACGTATAGGGGTGAAACGAGCGATCTGTCGCGATACAATCACGGCAGCTTGCTTCACCCCTTGATTAAGATCCCCAGTCGATGTGTTAGGATGAAACGAGCGATCTGTCGCGATTCACGGCAGTTTGCTTCACCCCTTGATTAACGTCCCAGTCGGACCCGGCACTAGTCGGGCTTTCCCCAATTGAGTACATGTACCGACATAAGTAGGTACAATCGTATATTATTATTACTGTTTTACTCATTGTACGGATGACGCAATGTTTTAAGTGGTCAAATCGTAAATTGCCACTGCGTCGAGTGTTATAGGTTCGATCCCTCCATTAAACTATTATTCGATTCTAGATCCACTATTCTTCATTACCTAGGTTAAATAAATTTTAAGTCATTACCATCATTTGCTAGTCTTTATATAAGCTGTACCTTCATTATTTGCTGACGTTGGAGTTCCCACCGGGAGCGCGTCACTTACAATCTGTGTGCATTGTAATGCACACACACTTTAGTGTGCGGACTGAGCTTTAGTGACAACAAAGTTAAGAGAGGAAATAGCAAGTTTCAACTTGTAATCTTTTTAATATATTAACATTTAATTAAGTGCAAAACTGTCTTCTCTTATCCGCCCTCAACAACAATATTCTCAAATGTAGATACAAATTATACCTAAAGCTCGTGTATTTTATTTCTCTAGCTCGGATGCTGCGGAAGCAATGATTACACGGACTACATAGGTCTGGAATTCCAGAAGAACAGGTCCACCGTGGTGGTTTCCAAGGTCGTTAATGGCGATTTAGTCTCCATAGTTCTCCCGGCCAGTTGTTGCTTAAACCAAAACGAGCAATACTGTTCACGAATGTGGTCTACAGGATGTAAACGAGCGTTAGCTAACGTAATGATGCAGAATGCCACTGTCATCGGAGTTCTAGGAGTGGCTGTAATGTTTATTAACGTAAGTTTTTTAAATATTTTTTTTTATCAGGTACATAGTTGCACTTGTGTTTTGTCCTTGCTGCCTAGTGGCAATCTAGCTCTTGGTTTAACAGAACAGTCATCCGATTGGGAATGTATCTACTTCATCCCTCTTAAAGTTACCCAATATATACTACGGTTTAGTATTATTGAATATACACTTAGAAGTCCTTAGAAATATAAAAATTGCTTTTGATCTGCAACTAAGACGGCTTACGAGATAGCTGTGCAAAGAAGACGTAAGACGCTAACAAGAAATTTCATTGTCTATAACGTTGGTATTTCTATGTAACACCCGGAGAGGTAATTACGTCGTATGATTCCGCTTGCTGGCTTCGAGTATAATAAAAAGTTAGGTTGTAGGAAAAAACCGGAAAAGTGTGAGTCTGACTCAACAACAACAACAATTCAACCGCAAAGAAGCTTGATTTTTTACAGCTTCAAGGGGCCGCTGACTGTATTTGATGTTAATTTCAACTTGATGCCTTCACGGGTTCCCGAGGAAAAGGGTCTTGACAGACACACAGACAGACAGACAGATATAACAACTAATTAACGACTTTCGGATTTTTCCTTTACCTACTTATTGTGAGACCTAGGTCAATGGGAAGTACCCTATAGGTTTTGATTTACCTGAGAAATGTTCAATTTGGTCCAATGTAAGGCTTAAGTGGCTATATCTTATGATTGCGTTAATTTAGAAGCTTGATTTTTTGACGTGACAACGTCTTATAAATTGGTTTGCCGGGTGACACTTCAAGAAACTGCGTTACGCTCCGCTCACGTTATGCGCTCACAATGAGAGCGAGTGAGAGGCACGCGTTTTAAATATAATTCTTTGTATAAATAAATGTTTTAAATTGTTACTATTATTTCATCCTTCTTCCTACTATACGAATGAATATTCACATTAAAATTATTTTACCACTCAAAGTCGTTGTCACGTAAAACTTTCGCCCGTATACCGACTTTACAGGCAACCAATTTTTTTTACAGCTTTAAAGGACCTCAGACTTATGTACCTATTCGGTCTTAATTTCAACTTAATGCGTCTACGAGTTCCTGAAAAAAAGGGCCTTGACAGACAGACAGACGGACTACAAAGTTATCCTATAAGGGTTCCTTTTGAGGAACGGAATCCTAAAAATAAGTCAAGCTGTGAAAAAAAAGCTCTTATTTGTGGGTTGGGTACAAATGTGTAGTTAAAAACAGCACATATCTAGTAAAAAGAAAGCTTTGATGTCTTCCATTTGCCTCGTATTCGGCCATTGTAAAGAATACGTACGAAAATTTCAGAATTTGTACATTCGAGGTTGAGATGACCTACTTCTGATTAATTGTGTTTACTCATATCTTAGTGATATCAGGCATGTTCTAATGACCTTGTTTCTGGTGTTAAATAAATATTTATTCGGTAAATACCTGTGACCTACTCACCTACTGCAATCTTTTGTTTCTAAACCCCGCTTTAATGAACCAAAAAAGAAAATACTCGAGATATCATTGGATACGTTTGTGTTTAGTAACTAAATGCACCTATGTTACTTAATTGGGTAGATGCCTATGCTCAAAATAAATTATTTTGCCAAGTGTCGCAATAAAAAAACTTAAAATACTGTGAAAATTGTCGTCCAGTTTCATTTTAAAGTTTTTAATTTAGATTATAATTGTAAAATTAACATTAAAAGTAAATGATTTGACAATACTAAGGCATGACGTCACGCCTTAGTATTTCATACAAAAATGTGCGGAAGCTTCCGTTTTGACGTTTACTAAAAAGATACTGATTTGACTTGACAGTCATCTACCCTATAGACCGACCAAAACGTATAAAAATGATACCCTGTTTATTACTAGACTAAGATACGTCATGATGTATATTGACGGCACAGCACACATTAATAAATACATCGTGGGCTATAAACTAGAGATGAAACGGATATCCGGTCAGCAGCATACTGCACTGTACTACCTAACTAGCGGCGGTAGCGTAATGGCTAAGGCGTCGGACTCGCGATCAAGTGGTTGCGGGTTCGAACCCCACCCAGTGCACTACCGACGTGAACCCACTCTTAACACAAGCATTTAGCTTAGCTGGAGGGGTTAACAAGAATACTAGTTATGTGTGACCTACGTTACTAGTATTCTTTAAAAAAGAAAACCTAGGTACTTTAACTAAAATCGAGGAGTTGGATGTTTGACACCATGTCTGGTCGGGACTGGGATGTCAATAAGTCAAGTGCTTTATCACCTGTGTGTTTATAGCTCACGATCAAATCAAATCAATCAAATCAAATCAATCAATCAGATCAAAATCATTTATTTCAATTAAATCCATTATAGGTATTTTGATTTGTCAGGAGTAGTAGTCAGTCAGACTAAGTTTTCTGCGAGATCATCAGAACCAAAATTCCTTTTCCCTCCAAAAGAAGTTCCTATTGGTGTCAATTCTGTTGTATTACTCTCTTGACTATAATTGACTAAATTTTCTTCATACAAAATGTAAACCCTGTACCACTTTGAAACAAGGTCTTATTTCAAATTTAAACAAGTAGGTAACATATGTCGCTATCGAAATAAGCAATTTATTTGTCAACTAAAGTCTGACACGCTTAAATAAACTTTAATACCACGTAGCAAGAGCCGCTATCCGTTGAATGCCATCTCTTTTGCTTTGTGTTTTTAGTAAGCGTCTTCGTAGGTGTCGATTAAAATAACGTCATCTTAGTTCATTTTGAACAAGTTTTTATACGGCATTTGAATAAATACTGACTCTCGCTGCGTGGAAATAAAGTTGAATATATGTTGACAGGTTTTAGTGAAATTTAGTGGCACTGAGAAATATATGCCAGTAACAAATAGACCTTGTTGCGAAGAAGACAGGGTTGATTTCATATGAAGAAATTAAGTCAGGTTTTAGTTTAGTCAAGTGTACAATAGAATAGGGACCAGTAGCTCTTTTTTTATTGCAGTTGGAAGATTGTCTTGACCATAGAGTACCTCAGGGTAGCCACTATCAATTCAAAATCTAAATCTGATAACGTTCAACATTCCACATGACATATATTTTTTCAGTTACTGGGGATCATATTCGCTCTGCTCCTGGCCCGTAGCATCCGAAAGATGAAGAGCGAGAGGGCACTGATGACATGGAAGATCAAGGAACAAATGATCATGGCTCGTCAGGCTGAGGAAGAGCAGAAGAAGGAACAGCCTGACCAGGTGTATATTAGTCCCCAAGCTACCAGCTTAGCTTAAGTTACAATGCATTTTTTTTTTTAATTCAAATATTATATTATATATTAAATGTATCTTACCCGTTACGCATAGATATGACTGACTAAACAAGTACTAGATGAAAAGGTCATAAGTACAACTTGCGATCACATAGTATTTCACAAAGGAATGACTGTAAAGGGAATAAGTAACATCAAAAATGAGAGGTTCTCAATTGCGAGGGCAGAGTTGGTATCAGATGTTAACATATTTGGGTGGTGTTATTTAACCTACAGTGCAAAGGCGAGGCGTGATGTATTATTAAAACCAAAACGTTGAACAACTAATCACGTTGTTTTCGAGGAAATGAGTTTTATCTAGGTATAGGATAATCGATATACCTACACATATGTATGTACTTGTAGTCTATATATTTTTAATGTAAATATTTGTAAATAAAAATAATACCTAAATATTTTTTGTTTGATTCCTTGGTAGGAAAAAATGAGAATTACAAATGTGAGATTTTTATGAAAACAGCTGCTGTGCTGTAGCACCTGTAGGTGCAGGTCTGTTTTGCTATTCTGGCACATGGGTGACCTGATGCTGAAAGAACTACTCCTCAGTGAAAAAACCCTTGCTATCCTATTAGCAAGAACTTTTTCATTCAGGAGCAGATCTTTCTCCTAAAATTCGCCCACATAGGCCATCAAAAATACCTATTCCTAAAGGTGAAACGATGACTGTAATCTATATCGTCGAATAGGATAAGTTAGTGTCAAAGCGGTCATCAGCAGCGTTCTCTGGTGGAAGGACTATGGCGTAGATTTCAAACCACAACTATACTTCTCACTTTATCTGAGCGAGTGAACTAGTAGTCACGTCTAGAGGGCCCGAACTACTCGACCCTGATGGTTTCCAAAAGAGTGCCCCTTAATGTTCGTCAGAGCTCAAAACGTGATTGTCGCTCCTTAAAATGTCTTCAATCACGTTACTCATAACGCCACAGCGTACCCCCGCCTCCGTACAATAAAATCAGTTGACTGTCGTATTATATCTAAATTGTCGTACTCGCCGACAGATCTATTGGATTACAGAAAGGTGTGGTCATATTTTAAGGTTGTATATAGTAGACCCCGTGAAAGTGCTAACAATTTTAGGAAAATTCGTAATTTTTAATACAGAAATCTTATTTTGCAACTGAAAAATTACTTGGAAATTGATACATAAGGCTAATATTTCGTATAAACCAGGGCTGACATGAATGAAGCTATAGGTATTTAATAACAAGGATGTTGATGGATTGTCCGAATTTTTCTTAAAATGTTTGCAAAAGAAAAAGGTGTGTCAGCTGCGACGCACGACTAGAGTTTACAATTTACTGGAGACTCTTTCTCTCATCATTTGTAGACGCTATACAGTATATATATTCTATATATATATACACATATCTACTTACATGCGTCGAGGATATGGGGTAAACTCCAATGAAGCACAAAAAGCACAACGAAGCGTGAAAGCGTTACGCTGCCCTCCGATTATTAACTTTTACTCTTCATATTTTTTTCATACCGGGCGCCTTATATGAAAATCTATTCTTAAAGAGTAAACTCAAAAAAACTAAATCATTGAAATTTTCATGAAAATGAATGTGTTGTTATGAAATGTGCATCTAAATTTTTTCGAAATCTATTTTTTAAGCTAGATCAACTATTCTTCGGTTACACATAACGTTCCTAAAATTTGACTACACCTTTCTATAACACCTGTAGGTATATAAAAGCAGAAGGATACTCACTCACTCACTCCTCTACTGATTATTCGCGAAATCTGAAAGACTACTTGACCTGTGAAGATGAAATTTGGCAGGAGGTAGTTTATGAATATTGAGTAGAAATACTAGTTTAGTATTATGTTATCTGTGGTAGAAAGAAGATATCAGCTAAGAACATTTTTTACGACGAGCCGGATTAAGGGACTTTACGGGCTTTCGCAGGTTGATTTGAAAGTCTGTTCCAGTTAAGGGTAGTAGTATTTTTCTTCACAAGGATGGCTTAAGGAAGTCAAAAGATATTGATAAATATCTTTCGGATATTGGTAGGAGAAGTTAGCTACTAAAAATGTTAAGGTAAAGATAAAGGTGTTGTAAAGACAACCCTTGTTTTTTTTCAATTAATAGTGTGCAAGGCTTCTATACAATTAATATTGCGAATGAGAAAGTGGGTATGCATGTTTCTTCTCTTAACTCGAAAGATAACAAAGCTTCACACAATCTAAGAAATACAAAGTTGAGTAAACAAAGTAAAACAAATTTATTGTACACATAAACATAATACAATGTAAAAGAATATTTTAGTTTAAGAAGTGTTGGGATTGCAGTATAATGGAATGGCCAAGGAAATCCATCAAGTTTCAACATTCAATCTACTATCCCACTAATATTACAAATGTGAAAGTTTGGATGGATGGATGTTGGTTACTCTTTCACGCAAAAACCACTGAACCGATTGCGATGAAACTTGGTATGTATCTACATACCAAGTTTCATCGTCCAGCTATCTAGCTGGAGACCTGGATTAACATATAGGTTACTTTTTATCCCGATATTCAGACGGGATCGGGACTTACGCGGGTGAAACCGCGGAGCGCTGCTAGTAATATTATAAACGTGAAAGTTTGTGAGAATGTATGGATGTTTGTTACTCTTTCACGCAAAAATTATTGAACCGATTGCTATGAAACTTGGTATATAGATGAAGAAGCTGGAGACCTGGATTAACACATAGGCTACTTTTATCCCAGTGTTCCCACAGTACCGGGACTTACGAGAGTGAAACCGCGGGGTGCAGCTAGTTCATACTAAATTATCATTCCACTTCTTTTCTAAACCTATCCCTATGGTTCCAAAATACTTTAGCCTTAGTCCTAATGAGATCACCAATTTCTTGATGCTTGCCGTTGGTTAAATAAGGTGGTGTAAACTCTCTGTATGCTATGCATATTCTTCTTGATAGGATGTCTTCTCGAAGAACACAATGCTCCCAGTGGTAACGGGGCTCTCCATAAAGTACTAGTAATGACCTCCTGAAAATTGTAAAAAGAAAAATTATAATGGTTTACTTATCTCAGCAGTTATAAGTAACATAGCATTTGGTATAAGATAAATTATACATATACACATATAGGTTATTATTTATTTATTAAATAGTACAACCACATCATACAAATTAATACATTTATAAATTATATTGTCTAGTTTTCGGTCTGATATACTGTTATACTCAATAGGTAGAAAGTTTTGTAGGGAAAAGAGTGAATGAAACTATAAATATATGATACCAAAAACATAAATAGCCAGTAATTTGTGTGGGATTGTATGTCCACCTTTGCCTGCCTTCAGGGATATTCTAGAATTACTGTATGGATTAAGTGGTGCTCTAGAAATTTACTAATAAAATATTGCTTTTAAAGTAAAAAATAATTCATATCTATTCTATTTAGATCTAACCTAAGCATGGCTTTGACTATCAATGGTTTATTTATATATTTTAGGTGTAAAAACCCTACTTAATATTATACACATGAAAGTTTGAGAGAATTAATGGATGTTTGTTACTCTTTCACGCAAAAACTACTGAACCGATTGCATTAAAACTTGTTATGTAGATAACTGGAGACCTGGACTAACACATAGGTTATCTGAGGGGCTACCCATGGGAATATCCTGATATTCGGTGAAACCGCTTGGCGCAGCTAGTGACTTATAAATGTAATAATAATAACTGTGACTTATAAATGTAATAATAAGTGGTTTATGAGGAAGGTTTAGGTGTATAATTTCTTCTTCAAGTTTTGTGTAAATTGGTTGAAATATGATGATGATTGAAGATGTCTCTACTACCCGTGCGAAGCCGGGGCGGTTGCTAGTACAAGTATTTAAAACCAAAACCAACAGACTTTTATAAAAGGTGTAAAGACAGTATGAGAAGCTCATGGTAAGGATATAAAAGGATGTAAAGATAGAAGGCTATTGTCTATGCCTACAATAAAGGGGGAAAGGCATGAAATTATGTATGTATGCACAAGTATATAATTTCATCATTATTATTGATCAAAGTACAGTAATGTAAAATTAGTTCAACAATGATTATGAAAACTATAATTTTATTACCTTGGCATTGGTATTCTAACTATCACATCTTTTTCTATATGTGGTCGACTAGCACCAAATGCTGACAGCTCTTCTTCATCACTGTTCAAAATAAACTTTCCATCTTTACTAACAATAGCTTTAAATTCCTCAGCACTTTCCAGATTATATTTCTTTACATCACCCTTGTATGGTGTCATAGTAAGGACAGAATCGGTTAAACAATTAACTGTAACTATTCTTTCACCCCAAATCCAACAATCATCTATATGAGGATCTATAGATGCTCCTTTAGTTGGATCATACTCTAAAGAACATTGTTCTATGACTTCATAATTTTTCAAACAATCAACTGTTTCAAACCTCTCCTGCAAATATTTGGAGAATTCTGGAAATCCATCAAATTGTCCAATGACAATTTTTTTCTTTTTAAAATTAGTTTTTGGGCCAAAGTTTTGTTTCCTTCTGCCACTTTGTGACATATCCCAAGGCATTTCATCAATATTCTTCATCAATTCTATTTCCTCATTTTCGGATAGAAAATCCAACTGGATGTATACACCTGGATAGTCTAGAGCATCTCCCGAGTGATTTGGATGTTCCTTGTACGAGTCTACATCCCATCCTTGCCAAGCTTTTTTGCATAATGGGCAGTAAACATAACCAAGACTTTTGTCCAATTCCAATTTTAGCTTATAATTATCGGCTCCATACTGTGTTTCGCAAATCAAACATGTTCGACAGCCCTTGCAACCACACGGACGAGGTTTAGTCATAGTTTTCGTTTTATTAATTATTTCTATACAGTTTTGTATTAAATTTTATTCCGATTTTATGTCAATGACAATTGATATTGACTGACTGACATTACCATATCAGATCTGATCATAAACACAAGTTCCAGTTTTTCGTTTCGTTCAAAAAGCTTTACGTGACTATCCTATACATAGGCTGCACTAAAAGTATCGGGAATGGAATATTTCCACTATTCCTATCATATTAAAATCTTTTTAATTGAAAACTCCTTGGTTTTAAAAATCGAATACCATTTATTTATTTATAAAAAGATTCTCGGTCTTCTTACAAGGTCTTCTCAAACTTGTTTAGTCGTTGAGAAAATGGAATTGACTCGAGAAAATTCAAGGGCAATGATTTATTATGACTTTCAAAGCGGTTTAACACAAAAATAGTCTGTTGACCGGATGCTTTCTGCATTTGGTGATGAAGCCCCATCCAAAACCACAATTTATCGCTGGTTTGCTGAATTTCAACGTGGACGTGTCAAGCTCAGTGATGATCCCCGTCAAGGTCGTCCAAAAACTGCAGTCACCCAAGAAAACGTTGATGCTGTGCGTAAGCTGATTGAGGAAGATCGACATGTGACATACCGCGAAATTCAGGCAAATTTAGACATTGGCATGAGTCAAATACAAATAATCTTGCATGAACAATTAGGTTAGAAAAGTTGTTTTCCCGATGGATACCGCATTTGCTCTGTGAAGAGCAAAAAGCGGTTCGCGTTACTTGGTGCGTCAGAACTCTCGAAAGATTCCACGCAGGATCCTCAAATGCTGTATACAACATTGTATCAGGTGACGAATCCTGGATATACGCGTACGAACCCGAAACAAAAAACCAGTCAGGAGTTTGGGTGTTCGAAAATGAGTTAAAGCCAACTAAAATTGTTCGTTCACGGAGTGTTGCAAAAAAAATGGTGGCCACGTTTGTCTCCAAAACCGGCCATGTTACGAATATTCCTCTTGAGGGACAAAGAACGGTTAATGCAGAATGGTATGCTAGCATTTGTTTGCCACGGGTCGTTTCCGAACTCCGTAATGAGAACTGCAACCGCCGCATCATCCTCCATCACGACAATGCGAGTTCTCACACCGCGCACAGAACAAAAGAGTTTTTAGAGCAAGAAAACATAGAATTATTAGACCATCCGCCGTACAGACCCGACCTAAGCCCTAATAATTTCTATACTTTCCCTAAAATAAAGAATAAATTGCGTGGTCAGAGATTTTCATCACCTGAAGAAGCTGTGGACGCCTACAAAACGGCCATTTTGGAGACCCCAACTTCCGAATGGAATGGTTGCTTCAATGATTGGTTCCATCGTATGGAAAATGTGTCAAATTTCGCGGAGAATACTTCGAAAAGCAATAAATACATTTTTAAATAGTAATGTTGTGTCACTTCCTTGATTCCCGAAATTTTCAGTGTAGCCCTCGTATTATAAGTGTAATGAATAAACTTAAGTTTAATATTATTTATTAAATAATAAAATATCCTGATTGTATAATCAGGATTATACTTTATAGGCTATGTGACATCACAAAATAAATTGAATATCGCGCTCTCTAGGACATAAAGGAATGAACTAAAAAACAAAATGATTTTAGTGATACCGCGTTGAGGCGGTGTTGAGTATCAAATGAAACGAGCTGTCTTAAGAAGTCGTTTTTTTACATTTTTTTTTTGCTATTTCAACTGGTCGTTAACGTTTGTTAAAAAATTTTAATCGAACAATGGTGTTCGTCATTGTTCGATCAAAATTTATTTTTGTTCGATATTAGTTTTTTTTTAATAAAATAAAATATTACCCACAAGTTGGCGGGGAGAAGTCGGTTTTTACATTTTTTTTTGGAATTCCAACTGTTCGTCATTGTTTGATCAAAATTTATTTTTGTTTGATCTGAGATTTTTTTAAATAAAACTAAAAATTACCTAGCCTATACCTACTAGCCATTTCTGTACAATTGACCTATCCTACTGTATTTTATATCTGTATCCTACTAATGTTAAATCGTCTCCAACTTAATATTAAAGTCGCTCTCTCTGAATTCTCTAATGTCACCTGCTCTCACGTGATGCATATAATCCATTTTGGATATTAAAATTTTAGGCGTACGGTTTAGGTTAAAAAAACGACTTCTCCCAGCCAACTTAAGGGTAATTTTTTATTTTAATTTAAAAATAACTAAGGTCGAACAAAAAAAAATTTGTTCGAACAATGACGAACAGTTGAAAAAGCAAAAAAGAATTAAAAAAACGACTTCTCCCCGCCAGCTTAAGACAGCCCTCGGTCCATTATTTTTTTCTTGACAGTTGGATAGGTAATCAACAATTGATGACATAATACGTTGCCGATTCGATTAAAAATAATAATTCATTTTATTTAATGAAGTCTTAATCAACTTAAAAAAAAAATTTAAACCTTAACTATTATACTTATTGTGTAAGTCTGAACTTTAATTTCAATATTTTGAATTTTGTTATTTATTAGACTAAAACGAGACTTAGCCAGTGTTTGTATTGGTCTTGCATCGTGAACCTGATCTTGGTCTTGAACTTTGTATCTTAAGCGGACCCTAGACGATCATGCATGCACATGGTAAATTATCATGCTGCATGAAGGACCTATGAGAGTCTATCATACAGTATGATAATTCACTAAATTCAATGCTTGGTATAATCATTTTATTCAGGCAATAGATACTACAGTGCAGAGGTCTTCTGCGCTGGTATGGAATTGTCCTTGTCAAAGGTAGATTAATTTTTCTGGTGCATAGTACTACTATTTTGCGCAGAAAAGAACACAAGAGAACTAGGTGGTGGTCAGACAGTGGTACTTATTGAGACACACAGACACACAGACACAGTTACGCACGAACAAAGAGTGCTTGCCGATACAGAACCTGACGATTTTAAAATCTTCTTAAGGATGGACGAAAGTTGGGTTCAATGATATGAGGACTTCTTGATATAGAATATATATAGTTCCGCTGTCCATCATACAGTCCATGTCAGTCGTTATGTATAGCTTGCAGGATGAAAAATAAAAGCAATTGTCAATCAACTGCCAGCACGTAGTTTGCATGTCATTCGCATCAATCAATACAATTGGGTATGCTCAAAAAAAATTATTTCGCCAAGTGTCGCAATAAAAAAAATTAAAATACTGTAAAAATTGTCACCCAGTTTTATTTTTTTACTTTTTTAATTTAGATTATAATTGTTTAATTAACATTAAAAGTAAATGATTTGACAATACTACCACGGCGTGACGTCACGCCGTAGTATTTCAGACAAAAATGTACGAAAGCTACCGTTTTGACGTTTACTAAAAAGATACTGATTTGACTTGATAGTCATCTACCCTATTGAACGCCCATGCATGCGTGACAGCACGTAACGCATGTCATGCCGCATGATCGTCTAGGGTCCCTGCCTTATATGTTTAAGTAAATTAACAAATAAGTAACCATGAACGCCAACCGACCGATGATGGTGAATCAAAATATCACGTAACGTAAAAGAGACGTAACGTAGACCTTATCTTATTATACTCGACCAACCGTTAGTTTTAAATGTTGCTGAATAGACTATATTTTCTGAAACAATATTATTTACGTTTGTATAATTTTATTATTTAACATTTTTGACACAGAAGTACGATAGTTCCATAAAAAAGGTATGAAAAACGCGAACGATAGTCGCGTTGCGCCGGCCGCACGCCTGTCTCTTTAACTTTGCGACTTTCGGTGTTTGTTAACGCGTATTTCGCTTGCTTACACTCTACTAGAAATAAATTTTATTGTGTGCTACAATTTTTATCACGTTATAATGAACACAATAGCTTATAGTAGATATAACCATTAACTTTGTTGTTATATAGATAAAGGAATCGTGGATTTGATACTGATGCCAGAGAACTTCTATCAATATCGGTATTGAAATCAAATACACACTAAACTGTTGTCGAATCACTGCCTTTTGTATAAAGCGAAGATCGGTTGAAAATAAGTAGGTAGGGTCACCCCTCCTTGCAAGGATACTAAGCCGGTCACTCTTTTTAAAATGTAGCATCACCTCTCACGTTCTCCACGCTGTTTGTGGGCCCAAACCCTATTTAAACCTATAAATACGTTGGAACCAGTATGAAGGGTAAAAGGTATAATGATAGAAAGTTAACTGTTATAATTTTATTAATTATTCAATTATTATGTATATAAAAACAAGTTATTTTCAGCGAAATTCCATAATATAACAAATTAGTACTTATGTGTTGTTTTAAGTGTAGGATATAATTAAATAACAAACTACAATACAACAAATAATAAATAGAACATAATTTATATCATGATAATTTATATATATATATGTATACCTACCTATTCTTTTTTTTCTTCTGAATAAAATTATAAATTGATAATAATATGATATTTATTGTTTATGATTTTTATGCTACGTACATGTAAGGTGATGAAAGCGGGTGTGTTGTGATGTGTGAATAATTTTGCTTTAAAGTTTTAGTAACGAATGCTACAATTTTTTAAATGACGTAATTATTTCCTAAGGTAAAACAAAACGTTTTCTGTTACTTTTTAAATAGTTTTATTAACGTAACAAGTTTTTGTTTTTGTATACATAATATTTATTTACTACGTGGACTTTTTGTACATAAAAACATTTTTATTAGTATAAATTAGTTTTTCAGTGTTTTAATTAAAAAAAATATCGTTATACGAAAAAATTTTGTGGCCTGCCACATTTCGGAAGTCCTCAAATCACTTATGTATTTATAGTTATACTTTAATCTAATAAATAGTGTGCCCAACAGCTAATTTTTTAATTATTTTTAAAGATTTTTGTTAAGATTTCATACACTTATTCTGTGATAATAGGCCCAAAGAAAATAGTGTTATTAACGTGAGATATTGTGTTGCTAAGTTATATCAATGAGTTTATATCTCCAATTACTTAAATTACCAGCACCAAGAGGTAACCAATCATATAAAATGCTTGCATACTTTTTTGATCAAATATTACCTAAGTATACATTTTTATTCTAAATATATTTTTCCAATAATTTGTGTGATTTGAATCTATGCATCTAATATGTAATATACATAATATGTTATGCAATTTTAAAATGGCAGTGTGTCACGTAAATCTACAAATTAAAATGTAATACTCATACATTGACATAAGTAATCTTATGTTATTAATATAACGTCATTTCATTGACTTTTATCTCAATTAGGTATATATTGGGTGTAAATCTTTGAAGTAATCCTTCCTTGCTTTATAATTCCAATACTTCGTCATAAGCTGTGAAAACTTCAATCAGCTTGTAATTGAACTCGAAAACCCCTCAATTAACTTCATAAGTTTCTCAATCGAGTTCATCAAAGTCAAAAATGACTTTGAAAGTGGGGTGAGAGACGAGCGCGTGGGGCGGCGGAGACGGCGTCGGTGGCGCGACCACCACGGCCGGGGCCCGCTGTCCCTGCGCCATTAGCTGCTAGTCGTCCACCAGGTCCCACAGCATGAGAGCAGCGTCGGTTCCACCCGCGCTGATCAGGCAACGGTCGTTAAAGAGAAAGCGAGCGCTGTATATAGCACCGCTGTACACTTTCATTTCATTATATTCGGCTTTTGGACTGGCGCATGGATACCTGAAACGAGCAGATAACATTTGTTTTTACTACTGCACAGGTTAATAATGACTATGACGGTTTAATTTGTCGCCTCGACAATGGCCACCACGCAGTGTGTTGTGTAAGTTTCATTTGGTAAAATTTGGTGCGTGATACATAGATAATAGTTGTGTTTTGTGTTCTAGTTACAAACTAGAACAACGACAAGTCCTAGAGACAGAACAGAACAGAAAATGGAGGAGTTGTCTTTAAGAATTAGTAAGGTCGCAATCTAGAACAACTTAGGGGCTGTCGCATCTGCAAAAGATTTCATGTGTGTTAAAACGCTACCCGCTCTGATGATGGGCCTCCGCACTCTTTCCACGCTTTGAAGGCGTCTAGCGAACTAACTCACCCGAATATAACATTTTGGCATTAATTGTAGTTAATGGTGTTTTTGATTCGTAATTTGTAATGGGACAATTTACTTTCTCCTTAAAATCTTAAACATATCTCGTAGACCGGATTACTTAAAAGTTATAATTATAAACATTTTTCAAAAACTGTTGCGGTGGCAAACAAGTATGCTTCCGTGGGGAGTCACGTACTGCTTTGCCGACTCCTGTTATTAGTGTATAACAAGTAAGACTAGCTGAGTTTGTTGAAGATATGTTATAACGTGTTGCATGCTGTCAACGGTTTATCAGACAGACACAAGATAATATCGAATTAGCATACATAAAGCATCTTGAAGTTGTATTTTGTAAATATGAGCGTAATAACAAAAAGTATCATCTTAAACCAACCATAGATATTTGTAGTTTAAATCTATAAAATTAGGTATATATAAAACATTGATAAGTAAAAAAAATATGAAACATTAAAACTATGTCGATGTACCTAAATAGTCGCAAATATCCATCCATATCACCACTGGCCAGGAGATCATGGGCAGTGGACCGACTTGCTGTTGATATGAGTGTCGTCATAGGGTAGAAACGATTGTTCCAGATACCTGTAAAAAAGTTCATGTTAATAATAATACTCTCGGACATAATACGCTATCTAGACCCAAACCACAGAATATACAATAGTACAGGTACAGAAGTCTCAATCCACCAAATCATTCAAATAAATAGCTACTCTTGTTCCCACACAATAAAGTCGCAATTCAGGTCGCACAGCGCCAATTACCTACAGAGATATTCGCCTAGAAGTTGTCACTTTTTCTATCGCGTAACTCTTATCTGTTCTGACAACGACGCGACGCTAGAGCTAGAGCTTTATCTTTTTTCAAATAAATAATCTGAATATTTGATTACCAGTAAGTTATGCACCTTACTCTATTTTGTAAACAAATAAACGTAAGCTAGGTACTAATAACTCGATAGTCTAGATACGAACGGATGACGCGACGACGCAGCGCGTGAGTGAGCATCAAAATAACGGCGGCCCGGCCGGCGCGCGGCATCCCACTGACTTTTGGCACGATTAGACGATACCGCCGTGTACTTGTAGCTTTATACCTAAACTGCGGAGTGGACTTAGCCTGCCCAAACTAAGCATAGCTTGTATTATAAGTTCTAGACCAAAGATAAACATACTTACATAGATATTTTTCTCACGTGGCAGTCGAATGTATGGCAATTACTGACGCGCCACAGAGGCTAAAATGGTATTGTAATATGCAAGGATCTTACCTGATACAAGGAATCCAACAGTAGAATTGTATGTTGACCATTTCGTGTCTTTCATTGCTATCGGGCTTTTTTCAGGAGATAGTGATTTAATATCCCCTGGTGAAATACGAGCGATAATTAGTATTCAAGTTGGAGAAATATTAATGCAAAGATCTTAAAAAGTTATAAAATGATTACTACAGGTTAAGCAATAGGTTTGTAATGATAAACATTTTGCAGAGGTGGACCCAGGTTACGGTGCCAAATGGTTATTGTAGAATTTTAATCATGAGACGTAAACTTTTCTTAGCCGTTTTTTTATCACTTACTTACTTACTTGGAACATCTTAACTGTAAATAGACGTCTAGTATCATCTAAATTTGTGGCTTTGAGAGAAAAAAGTTGTCATGTTTTCAGGATTAAAAAAGAGCAAAAATGCCCATGAATCTTGCATAAATAGAAATGTCCACAGGAAAAAAAAACAAATAGCGATTCGAATTAAGATTTCTCTTAGAATAACACAAAGGAAAATGACCAAAAGTGGTAACAATATTTCTCACGCTTCAAACTCAAATTATTGTACTAATTATTTTCACATTTTTATACAACTATTTGCGTAAGGAACAGGTTTGTGAACAGAGGATATAATTTGAAAACAATATAAATAGTTTTTTGATTTTTATTTATATTCGATGATTTATAGTTCTGGTATTTTAATTAGAAAAGATATTAAAAATAGATAAAGAAACAAATAATTTAACCGATACAGTAAATTATTTGAAATCCAAATTTAATTTTAAATCTTAAAGTAAGTACATATTAACTTTTCTTCGTTTAATAGATTTCGATCAGACAGATATTTGTTGTTCAAACGAAACATTAACTGTTGTATTAACATTAACTGTTCATTTACGTATTAACGTAAATTGTTTAAACACAGATATTTAGTTTTGCTACACGGAATCCAACGTATGTTACGAGCAATAGAATATATATCTGGTAGTTTTTATCAATGAAGATGGTAGTTTTTTGATCAATGAAACTGTTATTCTCGATTTTATTAAATTGTGAAAAAATGTGGGTTTTATTTGTAAAAAGGACAGTCGTGCGTGTTAGTATATTAAATGTATGTAGTCCATGAAAAACCAAGTTTGTTTTTGATGCAACTTAGTACAGAATTTCATACATTTATGAGCATTGTTCTTTGTATCAAAATGTCATGTAATGAACTTACAAAACGCTAAGTCATAATCAGCAGTAACAGTTTGCAGGTAATTGCCGTCGAGGCTACAGTCGAGCTGTGTGAGCGGTTGAGCACCTCTAATTTTGTTCGACTTTTTATAAGAAAATCCATCACGTGAAACACGGAATAAGTAAATACTTCCATTTTGCGAGGCTATGGCCAATGTATCTCCAGCTGAAAAATAAAAGACAACATACTGAGCTGGAGTAGATTAAGTCAGAAACACAGCGTATTGGATTGTTTATCATCCTCCGCACCTTTTCCCAACTAAGTTGGGGTCAGTTTTCAGTCTAACTACGATACGGCGATACGAACTTTAATATTTTACGTGAAGCGACAGCCATCAGACCTCCACAACCCCTTTGGTCCTTCGTTCGTTCGCGGTAATGCAATTTTGTCAAGCCGTGAACAGTAGGTACCTCCTTTCTCTGGATGAAATGTACGCACTATATGCTTTACCCCTAACAATCTGTTGGTACGCAAAATTTCGTAATTATCGGTTGAGTAGTTTAGGCGTGACAGCGTAACAAACAAACGAACTCACATGCTCACATTCGCATTTATAATAATACTAGCTCTTGCCCACGACTTCAATCGCGCGAAAATTTTGGCAAAATCTCTCCCATATTAACCTTATATTTTCCGGAGTTAAAAGCCTATGTGCTATTCCATATTATAATGTATCTCTGTGCCAAATTTTATCCATATCCCTTTAGCCGTTTTTGCGTGATTAACTAAACATCCATCACCCATCCACCCTCATAAACTTTCGTCTTAATAATACTAGTAAGATAAGATTACATTTGGCGTTCGTACTATGGACATCCTATGACAGAATGTAGTCTATATAGACAAAGTTAAAAAAGATTTCTAACCTGAATTATACGCTAAACAGGTGAGTGGAGAACCGCAAACCCGTAGAGTCGCCACATGGCTTCCAGCGTCAGCATTCAACACGACCAGATGACCTTCCGTACTACCGGCTGCAAGAGCCCCTCCACTAGGATGCCAAGCCAAAGACACGCATTCGTATCCAACCTAAAACGTGTTATCGAAATTCACAATAGTTAATCTAAATTATGGTAGGGTGCTTTTAAATCTGACCTTAAGGCGCATGATCCCCCTGACCACATTAATAATGTATATCCGCGGAAACGGATACGAATACGGATTATTAGTGTCTAGATTCACGAATACGGATACGGATATGGACCTCAAGTTTTTTTCTCATTTGATGCCGATACCCGTGACTTTGACACACTAGTTGACGTTGAGGACTGTAACAAGACATGTTTCCCCTTGCACTGCCCGTGTTTTTTTTATAATTATTTTAATACACATATCACAAAGATTTACTTTTTAACTGACAATAATATTAGTAACTTACTACATCAGATATTTAATATTTAATTTTCACAAAATAAATTAAGAATTTCATAAACGTATGAAATATAATAACGTAAAGGATCCGTTAAAGATCCGCCCAAAAGTAACATCTTTTTCTTCCTCGGTTATCCGCGGATACGGATACGGATATCCGGCACATCACTATAACCAAGACAGGTTTGCCCTATTACAGGAAATAATCGTGGTAACACCGTTTTAAATGTGAAGAGTCTTCTACTTGGTCAGAGAATCGCCATACTGAAGTGCTGTCATGGTTTGGAGAGAGTTGTCTTTTTCCAAATAAATAATATTTTGAAAAGTTGTTTTAAAATAACATAGAGCAACACTCGCCACCGGCGGACCGTGTTGCTCTATGTAAAATAATGACCTATTTTTCTCAGGTCAATAAAATCTTTACAAGTTTGAAATTTTGGAACAGATTGTTTAGAACTTATTTCAATTTTGAGATAGTTTTTAAAAGTAGCATTCGTCCTCCCTCGTACCAAATAATCAAACAGTAATAAACTTAATATGACGTGTATTTTAATCAGGTTTTCAAAGTTTTGATCAGCCGTTCGAAACTTGGATCTGTTAGTAGAGTTTTTTACGTTACCTGAGTAGCAAACACCAATTTGTGACCCTTCCATAAGGCAATATTCTTGTCATGTCCCGCTGTGGCAAACATTTCATCGTCAGGGTGAACAGCGAGTCCCATAAGTTGTTTATGATGTCCGAACACCACCTACGAATCATATACATGGTAGGAAATACGGTACATTTTTTGCAAGGGGTTAAAGTAGAGCACATTTAGTCCCGGGATACTATGTCCGAGACTGGGTTATTTCTAAGTTTTCAAGATTGAAGAATTTCAATTACAAAATGCAGTTTTCAAGACAAAATGTACCCTTGGAGTGAATATGTGTATTATTTTGCACTTTTCTGATACGCAAACGACCAGAAACTTCTATAAAAGAAAGAAGAAAACACAGTTAGTTACTTTTTAACACGTTTTATTAGCTTCATTTGTAAATATGTAAACAATTCTTTTAACCTACTTCTAATTGTCATATCGAAATGAAACTTTGTATTTGTAGTTTCGATGACTATGCTATAATTTGGCACCTTGGAGCTAATCTAATATTGGAGGCAGGAGGTGTGTGAGGTGAGCTGAGTGGAACTCTTCAGAACGCTACTTGTAAGCCTCACGAATTGGGGCTCATATGATTCTTTTTTACGAGTCTAGATGGTAACAAAAAATCGATCTGGTTGATTTACAACACTGACTGACTGTTAAAAAAGCAGTTCTTCATTCTTCTCCAAATGCTCTCAATTGTTTTGTGCACAGCACATGTGCGATTTTTTATATGTTAGATGACGCTACTACGCACTGGGATACTGTAATAACAATAAGGATCACTGATAATGAAGAGAATTTCCTATCTCTCTTTTACTTTTCTGGGTCAGTTAGTTTCAATTATCTTCTGAATTAAGACCTATTGTTATATTGCTACTAATTTTTTCAACGTTGAACTGCCTTAGAAAGGCTGCATTCAGTAATGTGCTCTAGTTTAACCCCTTGCTAGGAATGTATCGTATTTCCTGGCACACTGTATATATAAATATTTAATACAAACGCATCTTTTTTTTTAGCAGCAGCTTCACATACTTACCTAAAACGAGACTTTAAAGGCTTACGACTATCTCGTGGGATAACTAAAAAAATGATTTGTGGTGTAATAGCACTTTTCAAGTTACCAAAACTCTTACCTATTAGTTGAGGTATATCGGGATAAATTTTTATTGACATTAACTACTAGTTACCTGGCTACGCATTGCTGTGGCTTAGTAATTTGCAATAAAAATTAATAAAAAAAACATTGTGACTATAGACTGATATAAAACGAATCGTTTCTTGATTATAGGAACGCGGCATCAGTAGTTTAGAAGTTCATCACGTACAAACAACGTGACATAAAATTATTGTATACATTTAAATATTTTTACATTGAAGAGTGCTTTTCCTTGACTCACTTCTCAGTTTACTATTTTTCTCACTTCCTCACCTTCGAATGGAATCTCTTAATATTTCTAACAATCAATCAAGCCGACTTCTATAATAAACGCATTTATGCGTTTCTTAAATATAGGTTCACAGCTTGTTAGAAAAGATACACCAGTTATTGGTCTCAAGCATGTTTTTAACCCCCGACGGAAAAGAACGGGTGTTATAAGTTCAACGTGTGTATCTGTGTGTGTGTCTATGGCATCATATTATCTCTAAACGGATGTTTTTGTTTGAAAGTCGGACTTATATAGCGAGTGTTCTTAGCTATAATTCAAGAAAATGTGTTCAACCGTTCGAATATGAGTAGCTCTACTCTAATCGTTGAAGGGATTTTTGAGTCTGGGGTATTTTAATTTATTTTTATACATATTTTGAATTTTGTATTCGTTAGGTATATGTGTAGGCACTTATTCTTGAATGTGTAGAGTCATTAATGTTTTGGGGTTTTAATTACCTGATTAAATCTTCTCTGAAGGGACCCCTCCATGATGTTGTTTCTAGTTGTTCCTACGTAAATGTTACCATCATTTCTGCCTGGCCTCTGAGGATAAATGCTTCGTACCCCGCCTGCAGATTCAGGTAACTGAAAGGAAAATACATAACAAAAACTATATTTCATGTTTAAGACTGCGATTTTTACTATAAGGTAAACCTCTTGGTCCACACAAGTCCCTATTAATCAACCGTAATGGCAACTGTTACTATTGTATTAATTTATATACAATTAATTCATCCTAATATAGTTGTATGTACTCGTACGTGTATACCGTATACTACAGAATGGGGTTATTCAAGAGAATAGGTTTATAAAAGGTTGGCAACGCGTATGCGAGCCCCCTGGAATTGCAAGAGTTCATCGGCTACGGTCGTATGCTTGTTTGCTACCGATGTGGTAAAAATGTTTGGCCGAATTTAAATTTCATATTATACAACCTCTAAAATACTTTAAATTTAAAGTTTCATATTAAAGTAGCCAAGCTGTGATAGCCCAACAGTTAAGACGTCGGACTTGAATTTAAAGGGTGCCAGCACACCCATTGGAGGGCTGAAAAAGAACACTGTTTACAAATGTGCGACCTTTAAATTACGATCTTTTTTCAAGCTATTTAGTCATTCCATAGAACATGGTCAAAGGTATATTTTAAAATTGTATAAATGTAAATTGTAATTTGGAATGTAATTACACGAGAGAATTAAGAGAAAAATATCCTCTTTTTCTTTTCAAGCCAATTGTTTTTCAATTTATATCGTATATCGTCATAGAAGACAATTAGGTAAAAGACAAATATTTACGTTTCAAATGCTAGTAATATTTATCTTGCAGCTCTGATACAAACCTTTGTTTCAGTTATCCTTTTGTAATTTTGCAAGGAATCCCACGCCGCTATTTTCCTGTCCTTTTCACCTCCAGAAATGAGGGTACCTTCTGAGAGCATCACTAAAGAACTGATTCCTTTGATGTGAGCCTATAATCATCAATCAATACAAATAAATTCAATTGAAGTGTCTGTTTGTAATGCCAAAATAATAGTTTTTTTAAGCTCATACAGTTATTTGCACGATGCCTATGCCTAAAAATCAGTTTTTAAAATTGTTGTCTGTCTGTCTGTTTGTTCCGGTTAATCTCCGAAACGGGTGGACCGATTTCCACGGGACTTTCACCGGTAGATAGTTGGTGTTGTAAGGAGTAACTTAGGGTATTTTTATTTTGGAAAAAGAATTGGGGTTCCGCGCAAAATATTATTTTATAAATATGTACACGCGAGTGAAGCCGCACGGAAACTGCTAGTACATAATAAAACATCGAGATTAAAAAATGTTGTGGTAGATATGAAAATGAAGCCACTAAATTATTTTGTACCTCAAACTCCATTCGTACGAAATAAGCACCGTCACTGTCCACGCTGTAGATTGTGATAAAGCCATCACTATCAGCAGTCACGACGTCCCCATCTTGTTCAAATTGTAGTGCTGTGACGTTTGTACGAGATGGCTGAACAAAAAAAAATTGTGGAACATATATATTACACAGCGATTTCTACATCCAAACTAAGAGGCGCTGGTACTACGGATAAATACAGACGGATACAGATACTGCGATATTTTGAACACCCAGAGGAATGCAAAGACATATTCTTGTATACAAATTACCACTTAATTAAACCACCGCGCGACTTAAGTCATCTATTAAAGATGACGCTACCTTGCACTGGGAGACTGGCGAAAGAGCGAAAATCATCAATTAATTACTAAAACTTTATAGCGCACTTGTTGAAATATTAAAAAGTGTTTCAGTTCTTATTTATAGGCTAAAATACCCATGTTTCATGTTGTCATTTCATGTGTGAGGTACAATATAGAATTTATGAAATCTTAACGAAAAGGAGCACTCTCTCTGTCTGTCTATCTTCCTCAGTCGTAGCCATAAAGCCCCTACTGCTGATCATAGGTCTCTTAGGTCTCTCCCAATTATCTCAACAAAGACCGGTCTTCCGCCTCAATCCAACAGTACCCCGCCATTTTGACAAGGTCGTCAGTCTATCTAGTGGAGAGACCTTTCATGCTTGCCAAAGATTATCATTTCTTTAAGTTTTTGCTATGTAGTGACAAGAACTATGTCGATTACTTTGCTTATGTATAATAAATAACTAAAATCCTACGTATGTATTATCAGTTTCTATTCTATTATATCTAGTAATTATTTATTCATATCAGTTAAATCTAAAAAATTTAAAAATAAATGAGTGGGAAAATACTAGTTATAGCATAATCCATAAAGAAGCAAGTTTATAATATGAAAAAAAAAACAGCATACCGGTTTAATAATATCAGTGCGTTCAAAGAATCCGTCTTTTCTTCGGTTCCAGAATGCTAAGTGTCCTTTTCCGTGTGTGATGAGAAGATTATCGTCAAGTGGATGAAATGCAGCGCCAGTTAATTCCTCTTGCAGAGTCTGCAATTTCAAGTAAAGTGATATCATTATTTATAACGTGGCCACATGAATACAGGTGCTTAAAGATCCTAAAGGTTTGCGGAGGCAAGAAGTTTCGCAAAATGTGTCTTGATGCAATTTTTATCTCAATCTTAGGGGCTATTGAGCCCGTACTGAATTTCACAGCAGAATAAGAAGGCTTTATGGTAGGGTGGTTAATATAACTATTTTGTGAGATAGAGAGAGAGAGAGAGTATGTGAATTTAGATGATTCTTTAACGCTTATTGGATTTACATACTACAGTAAATAGTAAAACGTTGTCCAATTAATGCGATGAACAGAGCCTCTGACCTGAATATTTTTTTTAAGTTTTGCTGTAGCTAACGTTGAATTGAGAAGGGATGAATGAACTTGTCATTCGTCCCTTCTCAATTTTTGAGACATACTCCAGGGAAAGGCCTTATCTTTTCATATTGATCCTATATTACAAGTCTTCTTGTACACCGCTCCAACTAAGCTAAATGCTTAGGTCAGGAGTGGGTTCACGTCTTTAGTGTACAAGAGAGTTTTAAACTCAAAAACACTCAATCGTCTATATCGCTGATGTCTTAGTTTGGCCTAAAATACAATATTTTTGCGAGCTATATGCTTCTTCAACTGTATGTATGATGTAGTACGTTAACCCGAAATATAGCACAATACTATATTCCATAGTAGGTAGGATGAGCAACCTTCAGCTTGTGTCACTTTACAACCCATAATTCTAATAAAAAAAGTTAATTAAAAAAGGACAAACCAATAGACACGTTTGCGCATTTATTTTGTTTGTAAAGACTTTAGTTTGAAAGTTTGTTACAGGCGTCACAGTATGGTATTTTTAAATTAGTTAAGCCCTTACCTATTATAGTTAGCTTGTTGTTGCGATAATTATGCTAATAATACCCCAGTCACAAGCCACAAAGAAACGCTCCATTACAAAATGTCAAATGCAAAAAAAGCGTATTAAGCGATACGCTTACTTAAGCGCACGTAAACGTAAACCGTGCTGGAGTTCTCGCGTGACTACGATAAGATGTAACTTGATAATTATGAAGAATTATTACTAAGGGCAGTGAGAAAAATAATACTTTTCTTCCAAGAAAATAGTATTAGTTTTTTATGATTGAACGCGATTTTGCATGGATGATTATTATTTATAAAATAAATGTGTCCATGAGATTGATGGTCTTCACTATTTTGTTATAGATTTGTATGTTGCATTAATTTTTCTATTCCACAGGTTTTCTATTCCACGAGGTTGGGTTCATACAAGTGACACCACTATTTATAGGCACTGGTAACCACGTACATATTGCTTCTTTGTTTTTTTTTTATATTTTTTTACAAGTTTGTTTACCAGGCTCTTTTCAGTACCGACATCATATTTGTAATTTTCTATATTGGACATATTAATTGAATTTTTATAGCGACCGATTCGTAGACACACTAAGTTGTCACAAATCGCTGTAGAGGGGCGTGTCGTCCGTTCAAGTTAAACATGTCGTTGCAGGCCATAGTGTTGTACTGGCCACCAACGCTACGAATGAACCACTATTAGTTTTTTCATGATCTGATTTATGTTCCAACAAATTGCATTCGTAATGCATTTTGTAATCTATGGCTGAAGTTTTTGTTTATTAGGAAAGGTTGTTGAATTTAAATGATTAGTTTGAGTGTTATTTAAAACTGTAATATAGTTACGCCTAGCGGGGATTAGTAAATCACCAGACAATAAAAGTTTTCGTGAGGTCGTATCACAGATACATAAGGTCATGTATTTTTTTTTTATGGTATAGGGGGGCAAACGTGCAGACGGGTCACCTGATTGCAAGTAACTACCGCCGCCCATCGGCACCTGCAACTCAAGAGTCACAAGAGCGTTGCCGGCCTTTAAGGTGGGAGAAAAGAGGGAGAGAGGAAGGGAGAGGGGGAGAGGGAAGGGTTAGGGCCTCCGGTAACCTCACTCACTCGGCGAAAAGCAATGAAAACATTGTTTCACTGCCGGTTTTCTGTAAGGCCGTGGTATCACTCCGGTCAAGCCGGCCCATACGTGCCGAAGCATGGCTCTTCCACGAAATATATGCATGCATGTATGCATCATCATAATCTTCCAGCCCTTTTCCCTATTTTATTTGGGGTCGGCGTATGTGTAACATTACAAAGGGTTATGGCTGATTTCTTTTATGGACGGCCGCCAGCCTGACTCCAACCCACCTTGGGAATGTAATCGTTTTAGACGGGACAATGGCAGAAGATAAATTGGGATAAGGAAAACGGATAGAGCGAGGGAGCTAGAGTAATGAATATCGCAAGTCTAGGATGGGGAAACGGGACAGATAGACTGAGACTGGGGGTCGTGTACACGATGTCCGTCTTGTGAACTCCTGTGACTGGAGAAGCCACTAAACTAACATTAAACGAGAGGGACATCAACTGGCCGTCATAGGTTTTGTATGCAATTCATAAAATGAATTGTGTCCTCCCATTTTGGTTTATAGTTTATTTGAAACGTGGAGCCTAACAGAACATAACATATGTGACCGACTGTATTAAAAAATTAAAATTGAGGTGGGCAGGTCATATGATGAGAAATAAAAAAGATAAATGGGAAAAGGACATAACAGAGTACTGCCCAAGACTACATTAAAGCAAGAGAGGGAGAGACAACGCCGTAAATGGGAAGATGACATAAAAAGAGTAGCAGGAAGGACGTGGAGAAGAAAGACACATGATGGCGCCCTGTGGCAAGCGTTAGGAGAGGCCTATGCTGGAAAGCAAGACAATCTTCGCGAAACATTAGTATACATAGTATTTAAGTAAAGCGTGTATCGTTAAGTGGGATTGTTAAATAAAAATGTGTTTATTTGTATTTTCAATTGAATGCATGGTAATGTATTATTATCGTTCACGTTTTTTAATCAAGTACGAGCATATATCTGATTTTTAGATGTTTGTTTTGCCCTCATTTAAAAATAACATACGTATATAAAGTTATTAAAGATATTGAACATAGGAATAATAACATCCTCTTTTAATATATGGGAACACACGCTTTTGTATTGGCTTCGCTTGTAAATAACTAGTTAACTATGTGAACAAATTTTGAAAGTAAATTTTAAACCTACTTCTAATTGTCATATCGAAATGAAACTTTGTATGTATATGTAGTTTGGATGACAATACTATAATTTGTCGTTTTGGAGCTGATCTGGTGATGGAGCCAGGCGGTAGATAGTGGAACTCTTCAGTGGCTATTAGCAAACCCCTCGAGTTTGGGCTCATACGATTCGTTTTGACGAGTCTTACAGATTGGGCTTATAACGGTTGTCTGATGATGAAGCCAGGAGTTAAAGTATAATTATTGATAACGGGATTGCAGTTTTTAAGAATAAATAAAATAAAGTCCCCCGCCGCGTCTGTCTGTCTGTCTGTTCGTGATAAACTGAAAAACTACTGAACGGATTTTCATGCGGTTTTCACTAATAGACAGAGTGATTCATGAGGACAGTTTTGATGTGTAATTTGTTAAGATTTTGTGTAAATTGATTGAAGTATGTTGATGATTGTTGAAGATGTCTCTGCTACCCGTACGAAGCCGGGGCGGGTTGCTAGTTTATCTATATAGTGAATGATGGAAGAATGCATGCATTTATTATACCTATATATTGTATATAAATCTATTCCTAAAGATTTCAAACACAAAAAACAACATACTGAACACAATCTAACTTTCTAGAAAATTCACAACACTGTCACGTTAATTCAAGTTACACGTTGTACAACGAAGTTTATGGGTGGCTATCGGTGCATATCGCCATATCTTAATGTGTGGACAGACCTTGGTCATTACAAGGTTGTAGACAATACGTCATAGCGGGCATGTTCTTCGGGTTTCACAAGTTCAACTGAGGTTGTTCAAATAGTAAGTAGAGTAAAAAATATATAAAATAGTAATAAATTACCCTAGTAAATTTATTAATATTAAGCAGTACAAAACGGAGTAACCATTGGCGCGGATCTTTGATTTTTCGCAGATCATGTGAAAAGGAATTAATGTCATCGTAAAGGTACTTACGACACTAATATTATGAAAAGGGCTTTGTCACACCGTCAGACACTATTGTTAGGTATTGTGCCTATTTCGTTCCGCGTAAAATTGTAAGGTATTTATAATGACAACGAGCCAATGTCATTTAGCCGCCAATCTATATCAATAATATTATAAAACTGAAGTGTTTGTTTGTTTGCTTGAAGCGCTAATCTCAGGAACTACTAGTACGAATTGAAAAATTATTTTTGTGTTGGATAGTCCATTTATCGTTGAGGAAGATTTTAAGCTATATAACATCACGCTACGGTCAATAGGAGCGGAGCATTAATGAAAAATGTTGCAAAAACGGGGAAAATTTACAAACGCAGACGAAGTTCGCGGGTCAGTTAGTTTAAGATAAACCACGATCCCCAAAAGTGTAAATATAATTAATTTATTTATCACACATTATATTTTATTATTTTTCGGCTAAAGTGTGTTTAATTATAATTATCCTCACAGAATACATCATAATACTTACTTTATTATATCTACGTGTGATAATTTATTTTGTATGTAATAAAATAAAGTGACATTTGTGTTAAAAATTCGTGACCATAGTTTCAGCTATGGCTAATTATTAATACAAAGACATATTATACTTATATGTATGACGGTCTTATAATGTCCAAAATGAAATAATATGTCCTATTTTAATAATATAATAATACAACTTACAGCAACTTTGCCAAGTAAATGACCCCATTGCCATTGCCAGACGGAAAGAATGCTTTCTCGGCCAGCGTCCACTGCCAACACATAGCTACCACCATTCTATTACACAAAAAACAGAAAAAAATTAATCATTCAGTCCTTTAGATCCGTAAAGATACGATATTACATTTACAATTATGAGAATGCAAAAAAAAACATGCAGTGAATGAATTTCAATAAATTCCAGGATTTTTGGCAAAAGAGATTAAAGTGAGTGGCAGCAGCCCAATAAAAACACATTTCACAATGCGAATCAAATCTACCCAGGGACAAACTTTTGTTACCTTCTTTTATATTGAAGATATTGCGTTTTGAATTACAAGAACAGAAATGAGAACAAGTCTTACATGTTATATATGTCTGTATGTTTTTTCTGTTTGATTAGTAAAACGATACAACTCGTGCCGTCGAATAGTACAATCTAATGTTTATCACTAATACATCTAATGTTTATATACGGCGGCAATCTAATGTTTATCAATATTCTTTGAACTTGTTTAAAGAAAATACTAACAATTATATTACAATTCTTTTTATATTTATAAACTTACGAGTTGCGAGAAGGCAACAGCAGATACCCCTGTCTCGAATTCAGCCATACCGAACACATGCAAAGTCTGCAAAGTGTCAGTACTCCAGATGCGCACATGAGCTTGTGCACGTCGTCCACGACCCGCACGCTGGCCACTCGCGACCAACTCGCGCGACGGGTGCAATTCCATACTGATGATATAGGGACAAGAGGTATGTATATTTTTATGGGCTAGATTGGGTAGTTGCCTATCTCTGTTTAAAATAAATTATTTCATAGTATTCATGAAATGAAGTCTTATATAAGAATATGAAAATAACATTCGTTATTTTCACGTCTGTTTTCATTTGTAATTGTAAATCCAAATATTAAAAGAAAAAGTTTTGATGTCGTAGTTAGCTATCTAACTCCGACATCAAAATTGTTATTTCATACAAATTGCGTTATACAGAACGTACTTATCGCTTTTATATTTAAAAAAAACTGATTTGTCTTGATTTAAAAGTTAGTTCATCATAAAAACGCGAGATTAAGGATTTACAGTCATTCGTTTGATTTTGCGCTACGCAATGTAATGTCTCGAACTCATTGTGAAATCATTGAATTGATTAACAAAAAAGTGTAAAATAATAATTTTCTGGCAGAAACTTACCATTGAATATCTTCGGTATGGCCAATGTAATGTCTTTGGGATTCTTCATCCCTATCATACATTATGGCGACGGCGGCCACGTAATAAAGGAGTTCTCCAGTTGGTAAAACCCACAGGTTGCGCCGGGTGTCAGCACCCCGGTATCCATAACTGGTGATAGGGGTAAAATGTTACTTGCATAGTACTTAGAGAGACGCTTAAAATAATTGATTTATAATAATTAAAATATTTTGTGGTGTCTATTGTAATATAGTTATTGACTGGCCTGCTGGTCTAGCGTTTAGTGATCCTGACTGCTGAGCCAGAGGTCGTGGATTTGATTCCCACCCAGGTCAAATAATTGTGTAATGAACATGATCATTTGTTCTGTGTCTGGGTGTAATTTATCTATAATATGTGTGTATTTAGAAATATATAAGTATGTTTATCAGCAGTCTGGTTCCCATAGTAGGGGTTCTGCCTAGTCTGGGATCAGACAGCCCTGTTTTAGATGTGTCAAGTAATTATTTCTATACAATAATTTATAATGAAATGTGACCACGACCAGTTCAACCTGGCCAATTCAAAGAATATAATAAATTGAATCATAGAACACGAAAGTTTAAAAGTTAGTATTTAAAAACTAACAAATTGTCTTCAGCGATTATCAACTCATGAGCTTACTATCAAACAACACTGCATTATATAAATATATTAGATCAGTGACTATATTGCATTATAAACGCATGGCGATACCTAAAATTTCAAAATTAATAATAATAAATAAATAAATCCAATCAGTAACCATTTTCTTGCGCTTTACTCCATGCTTGGGTATATAATTTCTATTTGCAGATGGTTATACATAATAGGTAATTGTAATAGGTATAATATATGGACGTAATATAAGGCTGTATCAGTTTTTATTTACTTACACCCATTCGAGCTGCAATTTCTTATCTGGTGGGGAGTTATCGATGGGCGCGTGGTGTATGGGCGGATAGAAAGTGCGACGTAGTCCTCGGATTGTCACCCGAATCGGTTCTTCTTTTAGAACTTCTAATAAAGTATAGTCTGCATAACATAAAAAATACGTATTATTCACATTAGGATTATATACTGAAACTCTCTGCAAAATTTTATAGTATATTTCTCAGAATAAAAATATTTTATCCACACTGTTTATGAAAATAACCTAAAGGGCTTGTTCAGCTTCATAATTAAAAACAAATTTTGTATGTATGTGCTAATTGTTTAAACGAATTTATTTTCTAAATAAAGGTGAAACAAGTAACCGGACAAGTATTTGATAGGACTATTGAAAACTTATTTATTTTGAAAATAGAAAATTCTTCTCCAAAAAATACCTACTCGTATACTTATAGATTTTTTTTTAAATAATTCACATGCCTGAATTACGAACGATTTCACCTTCAGGCGCATAGAGCACCCGAGGTCGACTTTTGCTTCTAGCACGTCTTCCGCGCAAGTCCTCAGGCATCGGCGGTGCTGCTACATTCCCCCTTGAACGTGATCTGAAATTAAGGCAAAGCCTTCAGTTTCACGTATTTACGTGTTTTCCACTACTTTTAAAGGTCTTGTCACATTACCAACGTGGACAAATATGGTTAATATTAACTACCTGGAGAAGTTAACGCTTTGTTTAATTACGCTGTGCATTCCTTGTGACGGGTGTATGTGTATTTGTCGTGTATATACCCAACTATACAAATTTACCTTTATTTATGTCCTGGGGATTGTCATCTTTGAAACATTGGTAATTTAAAAATTTAAATTTAAATGTTAATAATAAAAGTTAATTTAAATTTAAATGTGTATAAGAATTTTAAAAGTTTAATTTAAACAGCACTAATTAAGCTAATTTTTAGAGTAACAAATAATAAAAAAGAACTTTGTTAAAAAGAGGTTTTTTTTTTAATGAAAAAGGACAACTTTTCTTATCCAGGACTGCTTGTCTACCTTGTAGAGGAAATAATACTCTACATTTCTTGTAAGTGAATATTATAGCACTGTATTAAGTACCAAATTATTAACACCATCAATATGGGTTAAAAAACTTTTTGCATGATATTTCGTTACGACAGTGCACATATTTTTCAACTTTATCCATCCTTAATACGATTGAAAAAGAAAACAGTAGTTGTTTGTTAACAATATCAATTCAATAAATTACCTTCTGATGGGTGACTCTATAGGCAAAGGAGCACTGGCTCCAGGGCTCAAAGCAGGTGCCACAACAAGAGAGCCCAAATAAAATGTCTCTACGTCTGCAAACTCGTTCCGTAGCTGAGAGAAACTTCTGACCTACAACATTAACCGATAATTTTACATCCTACTACAGATGGTGAATATATATAATAGGTTGGTAATCAGTAATCACAGAACTTTTCAAATCCAAGAGCCAGTTATTTGCTCAAAGCGGTAGTATAATATAAGCTGTGCAACTCGCAATATCGGGAAAGCAAAACGTACAGCTATAACTTCCTTATAAATATCACCGATATTAGCTTCCAATTTTCAAGTCTAATATGTGTACGAATCGCGAAAGTTTAAAAACAATTTAAAACCATTTAATATCTATTTCAGTCTTGATGAGTCGCGTATTTTACCTCTTGTCCAGTTATTGTGTACATTCTTTTGGCTCCACTCATCTTCAGTACCTGTCCTAAATCTTCTAGAACCTCCTCAAAAGGTTGCGTTGTTCGTAAGTTTAACAAAACACGGCACTGCAAAATAAATTAAAAACATAACATTCTTAACATCAGTTATTTACTTCAAAGGCAGAGTTGAATTGGAACTTATTATAAGAAAGATTTGTTAAGCAAAGTATTAATCATAGTATTAGTTTGAGATAATTGATATATGGCGTAAGGTCCTTACATTTTTCCTACGAGTATGTAGGTAAGTATTGCTACCAATGGCGATAAAACCCTTTCGGCGGTAAAGTACCACAGTTAAAAAGGTAACTTCTAAAAACAACATCTTTAACTCACGTATCAACCGAAAATGATGGAAAACATTTGTGGTCTAAACGTGCCTTACTATTTCTCTTGCATTAAATTAGTAAAGTTTAGACATCATCACGATGTTCTGCCGTAATAACCAAGCTATCTTCCTCAAGAAGTATTATGCAAATCGTTACGGTCAGATCTGAGGGCATCGGGTTCAATCAAATAAACTCTTTATAATTTTAGTGTAAATCTGAATCTTCTACGCGAAAGTATGTAATGATTGTACATACATATACAGTATATATGTATGTATATATAAGATAGTAGTAGTGTCAGATAAGAATACCTCCTCCATTAGATTACCTACTATTAAAAGCCATAGTGGTAAACGTTGCTTTTGTAATACCGGACTATAAGAACACATTCTACGTGTTCATATTGGCACTTAGGGCATATGTGGCCTCGGACGAAATTTCGCAAAGCTTTCTGAGCAATCACTAGTGTTTATCTGCCAAGGCCTTTGCATTGAAAGCGTCTTATTACCGCTCCCACAAATCGGAACAATGAATTTGCTTTTATAGCGATTGCGGTATAATCAATGAGAAAAGAACATTGAAAGTAACGTGAAAATAACCGTCTTTCAGTTGATATTAATATTTTTTTTTCCACACTAGAACATTTATATGTGACATGTGCGGTGGTACCTAATGAAAGCAAAATATAATGACAGATTTTCATTTGCATTCGAACTTTGCATAAACAGGCTTACAATTTAGATAGTATGGTTAGTTATACAAAGCTCTGTGCTATATCCCATCGTGGCCGATGTGCAAAATACTTCTGTTCCCATTGAATTTTAAGATTATAATCCAATATGAAGTTCAATACATTAGAATAGTTGACTAGTAGAAAAAATTGTTGGTTTCAATTATTTCAGCATAAACTAAAAACCTGAGCATACCGTAAACAATGATCTGTGAGAATGAATGGCAGCAGTGTCTTGAGAGACGCCATATCAATTAAAGTCACCTGTATCGAATGGTCCATGTTGTTAATGATCCTGATAACCCTTCCACTAGCTGGCTTACCGCCACCGGGTGGGGGTGCGTCAGACTCCGCAACGGATTGCTTGCGCGTCCCAGCACGAGTCCACGCACTGGTTCCAGTAGTGGTCCCAGTAGCTGTCCCACCATACCACATGCCGTTCTTCTTGCCGTAACTTGCTGCCTGTATAGCAAATATCTTTATTAATTAAATATTTTTCTACATTGATCACCAAAATCTGTGCGATTGCAACGAATTTTGTTCAATAGCAATTCAAATTTTATTTTTCATTTTATGAACAGATATGTGAAATATCTTTTAACATGCGAAAGTTTTCTTTAATAAATAGACTCTGTACAGTCAGCTGCCTGTGCAGTGACACCTGTTTTGTTTTTAGGTTGATGGTCTAGCCGTCTCGGTTTATACTTCTGCCTCTCCTATAGGGCAAATGTTAGATAAACCCTCTGTAAAGTGCACGCACGCCACTTGAGTTTGAGGTATACTATATTAAAAAGGTCTTGAGGATGCTTGTCGTTAAAGTAATAAGATTAAAAATCTTTGTCAGTATATAATTACAGAATGAAATGAAGTGGTCTTTTGACAGCCGAAACCACACGTCAAGCGAAATTAAATTAGTATTGAAATCATGAGAAGAATTATATAACTAGATAAATCTATTCAGTGATAAGAGTTCGAGTAGAGCAGTGCATGTAAATACAAGCTTTTAAGATATTAATATTTAAAATAAGAGATTTAAAATTGATATGATTTCAACGAGAGTTTAAAGTGCTCTTGTTTTATCATTACCTTAAGAATTTTCTTTTCACTCGGTATAGTTGCAACGGCGAGATATGAATTTTTCTGTTTCAAAAATAAGATTGGTTACGATTATGTAAAGATACGAAATTTGTTACAAGAAAAATATAAATGTATTTGAAAATAATTGGAAGTTGGAAGTTCCAAAATCAATAAAATGTTGCATCAATGAAAATGAAATGGTTCTTAAAGTCAAAACCTTTATCAGGTAAGTTATTTTAACTTTATTAGGAATGATTTACTTCTAGCTATTTCTTTACGGCCACGCATACCTTACATTATATTTGCGTACTAAATACCAAAAATAAATCCAAAGTAATTCAGGTCAATGAGGGCCCACTCCAAGTTGAACTTTGGACGAAAATTACAACATTTTTTTATAGTTTAGTCAATAAATTCTTGGGCTTTGCGATTATGTCAGAGTAAAGCTTTGAGCTTCTATGATTTAGAGCATTATGGTAGTGGCTAGTTGAAAGCAAGGTCATATGACCCTGACACACATTCGTCATTTAATAAATAAATACGAACTTTTAGAAACTTCGAAGACGTAGGTACAGTCATTAGGATTTGTTGTAGTATTTAATAAATACATGAAGAACTTTACTCATGCCAAATAACGTCACATTGTGTTTATATTTATAGTTTTCTTGAGGAACCTTAGCGCTTACAATGAATTTTCTATTTCTAACCCCCGACGCAAAAACAGAGCTGTTATAAGTCTGAAGTGTCTGTGTGTCTGTCTGTGGCATCGTAGCTCCCAAACCAATGGACCCATTTAAGTGCGTTTTTTTTTGTTTGAAAGGTCACCTGATCGAGAGTGTTCTTAGACATAATTCAAGAAAATCTGTTTAGCCGTTCGGAGATCATCGGCTCTTTTCTAATCGTTGAAGAGATTTTCGAGTCGGGGGTATTTTTTAAATTTGTGATTATAATTCAAATAATTTGTAACAATCATACAAATCTTGACACTAAGTCAATAACATGTTTATTAAGCCTCAGTTGTGCCACATTCTTTTTTCAAATTTATTCAATCACCTATTTTAAGCGTGGTATGTTGTGGTTGTTTTGTTGAATTCTCTTGTTTTCGCTTCGCTTTCGTCCACACGAACCGTTATTTTTTAGTTTCCCGCAAATGCTTTAACCTACTTTTGTTATGTGACCCCAATGTTAAGTTTATGGACATTATTTGGTACGATTATGTAAAAAAATATGCTCCCATATCAGTAGACAGCCGTATAATAGTATATTTGTATTATGTAGCATTTTGAAAGGAAATTTGTTCACATTCTTGTAAGGACATACACATGGAAATCTTAAAACATCTTTATTATGATTGATTAAGACAAGTTATAAGAAAACTAAATATATTTGAGCAGTGACCTGCTCCACCTAACTAAGTCTCTATTCAATAATAAACGTTCTTACACAAACCTTAAAAAAAATATTGTACACCATATTAACACTATTTTACCAAATTTTACAAATTTTTTCAATAACGTTGCAGCTGCTCGAAGAATGTTAGTAATTAAAGTCCGTTCGTCCATTTATGACATGTAAATCTTATTCATTCTCATCAACTTCACTATTAAAAATGTTAAAATGTGATCAAGACAAAAAATTACGTAGTGATATAATAAGCTCAAATAAAAGCTTACCATGACAGAAACTCTCAACTCTTCGTCTTCGTTCGTGCAATATCGAACCTTTACGCGCGGTATTTTGGTACAAGCACTCGGTGACATCCACGACTGGCGTCCGACCGACAACTGCCCCCGAAAACAGAAACCTGACTTCATCCAAATTATGTCGAAGTCCTTGGCCGGTGGTACTGACCGTCCTACAAGGACAGACTTTATCGCGAGTCCTATGCGTGCAATTAGAATAACGTAACCAGTTAGATTGGTCCCCCCACCCCCTCGCGAATTTTCTGTATTCAATTGAACCAAGAGTTCAAGTATACAGTTCCAAAGGTCTACTGTACGTGGTTCGTACACATATCGTCTGGTACGTGTGAGCAAGGGAGTCGTCGAGCGAGGTCATGTCTTAAATTGCTGCATAACAAGTTGACTGCGGTGTTTGAAATTAATATGTCTTATAATGTTAGTCATTTTGTCGTTTACGTGGAAAATTGTATTTATGTCCATAAGGAAGTTGGCTTTGAAACGCTCACATTTTAAGTATTTTATGTATTACATTATAACGGGACATAAAAAAATTATGGACAATAACAAATAAAAACTAGTTTGTTTTGCAACTTTTCTCGCTTGGTTCTGAAATTACATACGAAACATGTTTATTTCTTCTTTCTTTATTTACATTTGTCTAGTAATACAAAAACTTCGACCCTCGTCTTAACCCTCAAACAATGATTCATTAGAAAGCTGTTAAAAATGATCAACCTAGTACTTCTCTCTAGTACTTTTAGACTGTATATGTCGCACTCAAGCTAACATTCATATTCGTGTCAGATCATATAAAATGATGATACCATCGTCACAAACACAAAAAGTTTAAATTTCAAATAACTTACTACCCACGCAATTCTCAAACCAAATCCATTGACGTCATCGTCTGAATTAAACCTCTAAACCTCTGAACGTTTCTTTGTCAACATGTAGGTACTTAATTACCATAACTAGTAACAACAAACACTGAAATCATTTAAATATTACACATTCATTAAGATATTTGTAATATTATTCCAGTCCTTACGCAACGATCGCGAACTGGACACGCAACACATTAGAATATTCAAAAAAAAAACAACGGATTATGTTATTGATAAGACTCCATTAGTTGGCCCACTTCCTCGCAAATAGATTTGGTAAGAACTTAGCAAAAATATTCGTACATTTTTAACGTGAAAATGAACGAGTTTCATGGTATGTATGCGGATGTATAGCGACCAGTCGTACCTAGGCGACTAGATATGAAAACATTTCAGACTGCACGGCGACAGTATAATAATTTCTCTACTTTGTTAGATTGATAAACAACCAATGGACATTACGTAACAGGTAAGTAAGTAAGTAAGTACTAACTATACTTCATCTGTATAAAAAAGCAAAGATAGGGAGGGCCCATCAGAGGTAGTTATTAGTAGTCACGGATCTCACACACACCCTTTTATACTAGAAAAAAATATAGCAGAAATTCATCAAATTAAATTGTATTCAAATATCATAATGGCAGGCCAACCAATGGTACAACAAAAAGTACAATCTATTTACAAAATCAAGTAAAATCACTATTCTGTAGGTCACTATTATATATAAGATTATTGTCATATACAATTTTTTAAGTACAAACAAAATAATTATCTCTTTCACCATGATATATGAAATACCCATCAACATAGGACTATGGTTATGGTGTACCCACCAACACATTACATGAAATGCTGATTTTGAATTAATTTTTAATATTTTCAGTTGGACCTTTTTAAATTGCATTGGACATTTTGAACTAAGATGGCCAGAATTGTTGTAATTAAGTACCTAAGTGTTACAAGTAGCTACAAAAGCAAAGACATGCCATATGTGCAGTAATATTAAACTGTTCGTTACGTTTCGATTGTAAAGTCATATTTAACAATTCTAAAATTAAACATATGTTAGGAAATAAAGTCTGTTGTTCTAAAACTTACGATCGGCTCGTGGCAATATGACGGCAGTGATATGACTACGAAAGGAGATTCTTCTTCGCTGTCCAGCATCGAGGTATCAGCAGCTTGTAGCCACCGATATCGGCTTGGGCGCCACACTTTTGTAACTTTATTCTACTCTTGAATAATAAACGAAATAAGTACCAAAGGTACACTTATAAGTTCATAAGCCAAATGAAATGTTCTTGATCATTAACATATTAATTTGTTTTTATTTTAGAAAAGTTGTAATTCTGAAATTTTTGCAAGATGGCGTAATAAAACCCTTCATGTATTTTGAGAACGGAATGATATACGACTTATGTATTGACTTGAGTTAATTTAGTTTATAAATGGTTTATTGTACTTTAAATTTATATAAATATATTGATGTATGCGATTGTTTTATTGAGGAGCAAATAGTTGATTGATAGTTGAGGTAACAAGATTAATGCACAAATACTCATGATAATATGACTAATCGTACTACATATATTCTGATTTCTTAATGATTACTCTCTACTTGAAGTCGATATAAATTATTATCTTTTGTCCATTGTTTAGTCTGGTTGTGTGGAGTCAAAGACTTTGAAAATGTCATTTGCGTTCAGCAACTCGAGTCAAGTTCAAGTACCTAATAGATTGAGTACTCTTCGTGTTATTATGCAGTGAATTTGCATACTGTGATAACAGTTACATTACGGTGACGTCTGTCCGGTCGGACCGGCATACATTTGCATAAACTTACATATACCAGCAGATATACGAATTGCACGGAGAGAGTTATTTGTTTTTTAAAGACTTTTGTGGCAATTAAGAAATTGTTTTCTTTTTTAACCGACGGAAAAACGGAGTAGGTTCTCAAGTCGACCCGTATATTTTTTTTTATGTATGACCACGCATAACTTTTTACAGGGTAGTCTGATTTTTAAATATTACGTGGTTAATATTTTACACCATACTTTTGTTGATTTTGAACCGAATTTTGTGACATTGGTTCTGTTAGTAATTTATTAAACCACCAGCAGCGCCCCGCGATTTCACCCGCGTAATTCCCGATCCCGTTTGAATATCGGAATAAAAGGTAGCCTAAATGTTAATCCAGGTCTCCAGCTATCTACATACCAAGTTTCATCGTAATCGGTTCAGTAGTTTTGGCGTGAAAGAGTAACCAACATCCATCCACCCATCCATACATCCATCCATCCAAACTTTTACATTTATAATATTAGTGGGATAGTGGGATTATCATTTTATGTTATACTTAATTACGTTTTGTACTCAAAAGTTCCACGTTATGGAAATATGGGAAGTTTTTCTTTGTTTAATCATATTTTTCTGTAACAGCTTAACCAATATATATGAATAGTTTACCTTAATTTTTTTTATTTTTATTTTTTACTTATTTCAGTTTTAAAGTTGATCTCGACGTGGCCATTTTATTTCAGTTGAAGGATTTTAAATTAACTATTCTGTTGTGCCATCGACTTCATTAAGCACCAAACTCATTCATACTGACATTAAGTTTGTTGAGACCGTGTCGACTCCGTTGTTTCCGTGATGACGTGTAATTTTAGTTTAACCACTCTTATTTAGACGTTTAAGACGTACAAAGCAATCTCAACAAGACAGTTATGAACAAGTATAGCTTGGGTATGTAATTTTAAAAAAACTGTTGCATCAAACTAACATAGTTTTAACTTTTAGTCCTACGTGTTCCGTGTGAAATCCGCCAAAATTGTGCATGATTTGCTTATTCAATTACGTATTTTAGGCGCCATTTTAGATACTTCCTATTTAGAATAAATTTTCATCCCGTTCTATATATATGTACTATGTATACAAATTTTTGTCCCGTGTGGCATTTGAACCCACAACACTCGGCGCGGCGTAGTGGCGAGGCGACCACTACGCCATTCATGCAGTGAAAGTCAAGATTCGTTGTAATTTCACATATCTGTACAGCGGATATAAAATTTTTTAAATGTAATTTCATAGAAAAGGGATTGTCCATTAATCACGTTAGGCTCGAAAGGGGGGGAGGGGGTTCAGAAAAAATATCACGAAATATCACAAGGGGGGAGGAGGGGTGTAGTGAGATATCACGTAGTGAGATAGAACGCGATATCGTATATCTGTATTATCTGTGTGTATTTAAAGATAATATTTTGAAAATTTTAAGTATATCTTGAAATTGAAAAATAGGGGTTGGGTAAGTCTAAAATCTCACTGTGTATCACCAGGAGGGAGGGGAGGTTAAAAAGTTGCTAAAAAAAAAACATCACGTGGTTGATGGACGACCTCAAAGTGAATTGAAAAATAATGTAAAAAATAATACGTACAAGAGTCTTTGAATACAAATGTACTTTATAAATAATATTATGAGTAATATTTTTTTTCTAAACTGGGCCATGGCAGCGGTGTAAGCAGTTGGTCTGTCACCAAGATTGAATTGTACACACGCTATGCCCTTTATGCCGTCGTAAGAAAATTTTAGTATAGTTATTATTTACGATAGCGTGATCTCAATCTTTAATAGCTCCCCTACTAGTTATTATTTGTATTATTATAAATGGTTTTATAGACTGGTAAATGGATATCGAGGAGTTTTGTATGTTCACACACGCAAATAATTTTTTAGTCTAAGTACTTGTCGACATGGTAAATATTTTAGGTTATGTTTTTAATATACGTCATGTTTCTTTTAAATAAATTCCCATCTACGCATGTGTGTCATCTTAGTGATATCTGTACGAATGAAATGATCTAGATATTTAAAAAAATAAATAATTAAAAGTATTTATTTAAAGAGCAGCTATTACATATAAACTAAATGTAGAAATAAAAAAAAAGTATTCCTAAGACAACGGTATCATATAATCCAGACATCAACAGGGTTTATGGCTATTACCTAGATAAATAGAATGAGCTAAAACACAGTTTAAAGTGTATAATTAATTTCTTTCTCTAGCTACCTACCTTAGCTGCATAACACCAGTAAAAAGGTTCTATATTCTACTAGACTCAATTCGGTCGAGTTGATGTTTTAAAATTCAGTCGCGCAATTTTACTTAGGTACATATAAAATATGTAGGTATTTTATCATCATTTATCTTCCTATAGTTTTACTGAAATCACGTCCAATTTCAGTTTAACTATTGCGCCATGTGTGCTATCAACGTTGTCCTATCACATTTACTACTTTTAAAATATTTTTAAAGCGATTTTTAAGCCAATTTGTCAATTTTGCAAAATTTGTAAATATCCGTTCTTAAAAAAGCTTGTAATATTTCTTTTTGACATGTATTGATCAGGTGGTACAAAAGAACAGATTTCTTATTACGAATGCTCCCTTTGACATTGCAGTTTTTTTAAGTAAACAAATAATAATAGCAAAAACTTTAGACACCTCACACACAAATATAAAAAGCATCCGATCCAGTATAATCTCGAAACACTACCATCCATGGCATCCACAAGAAATTGGAATAATTATAACGTTATTTTGAATTAATAACAGGTCAATTGTGTTAGTACAACGTAAATTTTGTCGTCAATTCACTGGTATTCATTTTTACATGTTTTTGTTTAATCCACTTGGCTATGTGTACAAGCTGTAGACTTCAATTACTTTTAAAAAGAAGTACGTCGAAAAACTCCCAAACTCTGAGAATAATACCTAATGAAAACCCTAGAAGGTACGTGCATACGTACATAATCATTACTTTTATTTTGGTTAAAAAAAATCTTTTTTTTTTCTTTTTTCGAAAAGTTTTTTTATATCACTATAGTTTGTCAATAGCTACTAAATAAAACAAAAGAAAAACAGGTGACAAACATAAGACTAAATTGTGTTTAATACTTTGTCTTTCACTATTTTTATAAACATTTTTCCACTTAAATCTACTAAATACACAATTTAAAAGTTTTTATGATTTAGAAATCGGATGAATATTCATACACTAACATGATTGATGAAATATTAAAGGATAAAATATAAGTTAATTTTAATGTGCCGACGCGCAAATGTTTTGTTAATTTTATTTACATACCTATGTAAATGCTTAAGTACTTCGAATTCACCAAACAGATAAAAAGTAGGTCACAAATTTACCGACTTCAAATTTAAAAAGATGAAGGGTTTTATTAAAGTATAAGCACTTTCATTAACACTTGGATTTTGATTGCAAATTGGAATAAGCTTTATCGTTTATTATTTTTTAAATGTTTTATCCACGGCATTACACGTCGTTATTCTCAGCAACCATGTATGCTACTAGGCCCGCAACAGCTGACTAATTTGCAGCACCAACAAAACAATAGCTCCTCGCAACAATGGAACAGCTTAACAGACACGCGAAGGCCACACGAGAAGATGCTTTGCAACTTCGTAATAAGTTTTACGTTACGTTGGATATCAGAGGTACGAATACCGCCGTTAAATGGAGCAGACTAGTTGAAAATTTCATACGACGATGAAGGAAAACGTTTGGGCGGGGGGCGCCAAGGTCACTCTCAGTAGAATCCACGCAATGTAGCTAAAGTACAGTCAGATATGCATCAAGCCCGACGTGACTTAAGCCCTTTCTATTTCAGGTGAGGTAATTATTAGCTGTTGGGCCCAGCAATGGCCGATCACGCGAACCGATAAGAATTTCGGCTCTCATTATTTGTAACGTAAACAAGAAGGATTGGCGGTGGCCTTGATCTATTTCTTATTATTTTCTGCTAACAGTTTTGTGTTTTAACCTGATGAATTACTTAAGGTACTCACGTGAATCAATCTCAATGAAACTTTACAATTTGTGTCAATGTCAAATTTATGTAAGTGTAATAGGCTCACATTTTTTTATTACTTACATCCATCATTTAATTATACTCCGTAATGGTTATATGTAAGGTAATGTAGGAATCAAGCAAACGCAACTTATTTAAAGTGGTCTTTTTACGTTAACAACGTTTGATGATAACAACGGGTGATGGTTCTCTTAAACATGATCATCTGTTAAATTAATCAATCAATCAATCAAAACCATTTATTTCAATTAAACCAATAATAGGTATTTTTGAATTTTCAGGAGTAGGAGTCAGTCAGACTAAGTAAGTAGTGAAGCTAGTTACCTGTTCCAATACGTAGATCTTATGGAGAAGAACAGGCAAGAAACTTCAAGGAGAAAAGGAGATTTTTCAAAATGGTTTTTTAAAAATTTCTGGTTACATTGCTTATAAGCGTAAATGGAATGTGTGGACAATGTAACATATCTATTATTCTAAAATATTAATAGACATGCTAATTATTACAATACATATTTAAGTAATAGTAGTCCGGAGATGAAGAGCCCCGACCAACGGCACTCGTTCACGAGCATGACGCACACGCCAGCCATCATACAGATCAATCATATTGAAGGGAACCGAAAGATAAAGTAAAGTAACTCTATATACCAAGGACACCCACAAAGAAGGAAATCCAAACAAGAAAATCTACCAATCTTAATGTTCTGCCAAAGGCTTCCCTCGCGGTAATGTTCTTTTTCTATTCTTAGGCACCCCTATTCGCTGGCTGTCCGGTGCAATATGTTGGCTCACAGGTTCGCACGTTGTACTACACCAGTCAAGGTTACTCTTTTCAAAGCATATTGTCAGTCCTTCTATACGTGCAGCCTGTGGACTAACTTTACGCAGCGGGCGTACAGCACATTACGCGTCCAGTACAACAATGCTTTCAGGATGCTGTTGAATCTCCCGAGGTTTTGTAGCGCCTCAAATATGTGCGCAGAGGCACATTACGATGTCTTCTATGCCATCATAAGAAAGCGGAGCGCATCATTATCCACTCGACTGCTAGGCAGCACCAATGGCATCCTGAGCGTATTGTCCGAGAGATGGGACCTTCCAATCCTACAAAGGTAGATGCGGCTGCATGCTAGCGCGTCCCCACGATTCTTTTTGTAATTGTAAGATCATTGTTACTAACACATTTATGGATCAATATCCGAAATAAATTATTACTATTATTATTCCCTTTCCTGTGCTCCTGATAAAGTATAAGCAAAATTTTTTGATGATCGATTAATTAGTTCGGGCGAAAATTGTAACAAACAATACTAGCCGGGGGTTTCGCTCCCGTTGGAAACAATTCTATCCCTCAGCAACACTACTTTTTTTGGATGAAAAATAGCCTATGTTCTTTTTGTATCGTATATGCAAAATTTTATGATAATCGGTTAAGTAGTTAGGCCATGAAAGCGTAACAAACAAACAAACTCTTTTTCGCATTAGTAGTATAAGTTAGGGTTATATAGCTTGGATAGTTAACGTTTTATATATGTAGTACATATAGTCAGACTATATATGGATGTGTCTCAACTCTAAGATATAAATTGAAGCTTGTTAATTATCGAAATGGGGGGCAATTACTATTTGTATTATTAAATGTAGAAATCCAAGCCCTCTAACTATTACTATTTGTATTTTTAAATCTATACTAATATTATAAAGCTGAAGAGTTTATTTGTTTGTTTGCTTGAACGCGATAATCTCAGGAACTACAGGTTCGAATTGAAAAATTATTTTAGTGTTAGATAGCTCATTTATTGAGGAAGGCTATATGCTATATAACATCACGCTACGACCAATAGGAGCGGAGCAGTGATCATAAACGCAGGTGATACTGCGGGAACGGCTAGTGTAGAAATAAGAATAGGAATAGATAATTTACACATTAAGATTTTTAACAGATATGTAAATACCCGTTATTACCTACTTAACATGACAAGGATGTTACCAGAATATATTTACGTTGAATAAATCTTCGTTAGAAAATAAATAACCGAAATCATTGAAATTTACATATGAAATAACAATCATCTAAATACGGACTTAGACATAAAGGGACGCATACTACAATTAGCTTGACACAATATTATCTAAGTAATATGAACTAATTGTAGCTATACTTTTGTCATGGGGAAAAAACGTCTGTCCTATCAGAAATTTTATTCTGAAGTGCTGCTACATTCTCACATTTTGAATGTCAGATGTTTCATTTCTGCCTTACCCTAAAAGTTTATGATGTCAACTGGCTAGTCTACCGAGTCTTATGTATTCAGAAGAAAGAATAAACTGGTAGCCCTGAAACGTTAGCTTTTAGTAACAAATACTTGACCCATATTCCTATTTTCGTCTGAATATCCGCTAAGTTTACAACGCTTCGACACGGCGAGTGAATCACGAACGACGTTCAGCGGAAGAAAAGTGCAATTTAGACATTTCCTACAACATTACGTACAGACAACAACATTAACATGTTTATATTTCGGGTATGTTATGTTACTCGTAAGTCTTTTTCATTTAGATCATAAAGTAACGGCTATATGTGTTGGTTATTTATATACATCAAAATGAATTATTTTTACAATTACATTTAGACCCACATTCGCACCACAACAACTAAAGCTTTACAGAAAAGCACCGAGCAATAAAACCTTCAAAGTCAAAGATCTTTATTTTATAAAATTCCTTTAAAATTGCTTAAAATCCTCTTTTCAATACAAGTATAAAATGTCAAAGTAATTTTTAAGCTCATACAGTTATTTGCAGGATACCCATACCTAATAATCTGTTTATAAAATTTTTTGTCTGTCTCTCCGTCTGTCTGTCTGTTTTTTCCGGCTAATCTACGGAACGGGTGGACCGATTTCAACGGGACTTCCACTGGCAGATAGCTAGTATTATAAGGAGTAACTTAAGCTACTTTTATTTTGGAAAAATAATTAGGGTTTCGCGCAAAATATATAAATATGTGTACGCAAGCGAAGCCGCGCGGGAACTGCTAGTTTTCAACTAAAAATTATAGAATATAAACAAATTGGCACCTCAGCAACAGATAGCTTTGTCAAAATATAAAATTATTATAACAATAAACAACAAATGAAACGGTGTTGCAAAATAATAGTTGAGATCGCTATCTGTGTGTGTCGATCTATAACCGCCTGTTTCCAATTCTTTGTAGTGTACGCCTTTGAATTGCTACAAGATACTGCGTTTAATATATGTTTGTACTACTCTTGAAAAAATACTGTCATCAAGTGTGGCGAAAAAAATTGCAAGAACTGTGGTTAGGGTTGAACGGGTGTAGAGTATGTTCGACACAAAGACAGAATCCTCCAGCCAGGCCTAGTGACAATGCCTAGCGGGCCTTGACTTTTCGGTTGGTGATGGGAATTTTCATTGCGCGATTTAGTAATAGCAATAACTAAGGAGTTCATCTTGCGTTCGCTAGATGACGCTAAAGTATATTGTGCTATATGTGGAGTTCATCATCTGCCAACCTACTTTTTATAAATGCCTAGATAACTTATAAAGTGATGACAACATATTAGTACGGTGGGACTGGCACGTACTTTTGTATAAAAGTGTATAATAATTAATCAATAAAGGCAGAGAGAAAATGTAAGGACTTGATATATCGGACCTGTTCGTAATGGACTTAGTGAGTGCCAAGTATAAAATAAATCCGTCAGCAGTAGTAATTATACTAATAAAATACACAATACTAGTATTTTTGTTATTATTTAAGTAAAACTTTATAAAATACTAGCAACCCGCCCCGGCTTCGTATGGGTAGTAGATACATCTTCAACAATCATCATCATATTTCAACCAATTTACACAAAACGTTAACAAATTATACACCTAAATCTTCCTCATGAATCCCTCTGTCTATTGGTGAAAACCGCATGAAAATCCGTTAAGTAGTTTTTCAGATAATCGCAAACAGACAGACGCGGCGGGGGACTTTGTTTTATAATTTGTAGAGATTTCATTGTGACTGCGTGGTCCGACTGCGTATTTCACTAATGAAACTATGCAGTAAACCTTAAATTTATGAATAACATAAAAAAAAAACAATGTTGCATTCAATTAAAATTTTACAACGTTTTAATTTCCTCATACATATTATTATGGATTAAAAAAAAATTGTGCCAGCTTTTTCTTAGGAAATCCGTGTGCATATGTAATTTCGAACGTGACCGTACACACCGCGCCCAGGTCGTTAAAGACTCCGCATTATAGTATTAGTTATATGAAACAATGCTTTTATTACCCATTCCCTAAACGTTTACAACATAATGAAACACGTGTTAGATAGTCTGGACTTAATGGCCGTCAAGGATGAACTTTGTACAACCACAAATGGGGATAATTCGATTGAAACGTCTTGTTTACTATTATACCGTGTAAATATTACTTAAGGTAAATTATCCCTTTAGATGAATGGAGTTTAGTGGGAGAGCCATGCTTCGGCAGGCATGGGCCGGCTCGACCGGTGTGATACTACGGCCTCATAGAAAGCCGGCAGTGAAGCAATGAATGTGTTGTATTTCGCCGAATGAGTGAGGTTACTGGAAACTCTAACCCTTCCCTCTCCCCCTCTTCCCCCATTCCCCTACTCCCACATTAAAGGCCGACAACGCACTTGTTACTTTTGGTTACTTCGGTAGTCACTTACCATCTTTACGCAAAGGTAGGGAGGACCCTTTCCATGTTTTTATTTTTTTATGTGATGGGGGGGGGCAAACAAGCAGACGGGTGACCCGTCTCACCCATCGGCTTGTTTGCCCCCTATGACATAAAAACATAAAATCATGGAAAAGGTCTTCCCTACCTTTGCGTAAAGAGGCATGAGAATACCCTTTTTGTGACAAAAAAAAGTGGTAAGCAAGTTTACGGTCATCCCTATCCATCCATCCATGGTAAGGAGTCACCTTGGGCTATGGACGCTTGCAATACCAGGTGACGGGTTATTTAACACACTGTAGAAGTCGTGGAACAGTAAGTAACCAAAAGCAATATAAATGTATCGGATTGCCGCATAATTATGACACACGGCTGATGGCTATGCGTCACTTCCTATTGTTTTTATTGAGTTGAGCTATATGGACTACATTGCATGCATAAAAAACGATACAATATTATTTAAGCTGCATTGATCTGTAGTGTATTACATGAACTCTGCGTGTGTATCTGGCTATGAAGATGCTACGCAAGTGCTACGCACTGCTACGCCAGTTTAAGGTTACGGCTAAATAAACAATTTATTTGACTATCTTGTAGTTTTTCAACGATTTGTTGTCGTATGCTAAACTATCTTTACCTAGTATTAGTTCTTGCCCCAAATGATTTTATTTTTGAACTTCTTTTGTATAAAATATCGAAATGTAGCACCTAAACACTTTATGTATCGAATCTGGGCGTGAACTAACGGTACCTACTATAAACCTTAGTGGTTGTACAGTATCTTAAAAAATAATGTTATGTTATATATTTTTATAATTAAAACATCTATCAGGCTGTTTGGACACAGAGGAGGGAACTGAGCCGTGTCCCAAATGCAAATGGAGTAAAAAAATATTTATGTTATCTGCTAAATATTGATAAAAAATTGAAAACAGTTAAAATAAAAGTCATTTCAATAGTAATTTAAAAAAGAAATCTTCATAAGATGAGATGAGACATCATCTCATCATCTGTTACATTTGGTTAAATTCTATAAAGGTATTTAATTCAGTCACTATTAAACTCGGTTCACTGTTATGCTAATATTGGTGTCAATTCTGTTGTATTACTCTCTTGACTATAATTGACAAAATTTTCTTCATACAAAATGTAAACCTTGTATACTTTGAAACAAGGTCTTATTTCAAATTTAAACAAGTAGGTAACATATGTCGCTATCGAAATAAGCAATTTATTTGTCGACTAAAGTCTGACACGCTTAAATAAACATTAATACCACGTAGCGAGAGCCGCTATCCGTTGAATGCCATCTCTTTTGCTCTGTTTTTTTAGTAAGCGTCTTCGTAGGTGTCGATTAAAATAACGTCATCTTAGTTCGTGTTGAACAAGTTTTTATACGGCAATTATACGGCATTTGAATAAATGGGGACTCTCGCTATGTGGAAATAAAGTTGAGTATATGTTGACAGGTTTTAGTGAATCTTAGTGGCGCTGAGAAATAGATGCCAGTAACAAATAGACCTTGTTACGAAGAAGACAAGGTTGATTTCATATGAAGAAATTAAGTCAGGTTTTAGTTTAGTCGAGTGTACAATAGAATCGGGACCATTGTATGTTTTCGCCACAGAAAATAATAAAAAAATAAAGGACAATGTTTTCCCTTCTAAAAGTGTTGAAACAGGTGGAACAGTTGGTAACCCTAACGAACAATGACCAAGTATCACATAGTATTTACTTATTATTCATTTATACAGTCCTTATCGATGGCGTTGATGACAGGAGCTTTTTAGAATTTCGCAGACTTGGGAGACGTGAATCTAGGTTAGGTCTTTGAACGGTATTTAGTTGGGGCTTGTTTCAAAAGAATTTTGTGACAGGTCATTGTAAGATTTCGCGTTATTAGTATAAGGCGAAATCTTGCAATGACTTGCATAAAATATAATTAAAACCATAATTATTGGTTTTCAGCCCGGAGTCTTATATCTGCAGCTGCCTCTGTTATTTGAATCGAGATCGTAACAGAGGTATTATAGCTGGAGGGGGGAAGGTATTGGATTCCCTATATGCGGGTTGGCGACGTCGGTAGAAAGAGAAAGAAGACAGCGATTTACATGTATCTCTCTCGCACCTCTTCGCTAATTGGTTAGCTCAAAGTATACCTATGAGTAAATGTTATCAGAGGTCCAAAACATTACCTGTATACAGCAGCATTACCACGTTGTAGTTATTAATAGTTTTTAAATAATTTTCAACATGACAGAAAAGCTATTAAAAAAATATATGTATAGAATCAAAGACTTGACCTCCAAAAGAAGCAAACTGTATATTTGATTCGGTTATCCTATCTTCTTTAACAAACGGTTATTCACAAATACAGAAATATTATAGATAAATCAGCGAAGAGGTGCGAGAGAGATGCATGTAAACTGCTATATTCTTTTTCTTTCTACCGACGTCGCCAGTTCGTGGCTTGCTCCCCGCCTCTAGCTATAATACCTCTATAGATCGAAATTAAACTTATTTAGAAAAGTCACACAGGGTAAGCTTCCCCTTATTAAGGGGCTGGTGTTAGCATTATGCAGAACTCTTAGGTATAATAGTATAACAATGTTTAAAGGAAGTGAAGAAGCAGGAATTATTTTATAAGCCGCGTATGAGTATCATCTTACATGAAACTTTTGGGTTAGACATCAATGGCCTGGACTGGACATTAGGCGGCTGGTATACTTGTTTGTCAACTTAGATATAAAAAGAACACAAGTTCTTGAAGTTTGCCGTACTTAAAACAATTAATAAAACAGGCAGTGTAGGAATATACAATATACATAAACATAGGCTAGCGCTTAAACATTAGACTGATTACATCATTAAACCCTCTAGAATATTTTTTTTCTACTGAACCATTTATCACTATAACTACTTATATATTATAATAACGGTGTATGAGTAATAACACTAATAACGTTACAAGGTAAATTAACGATGCGGGAATAAAGCAACTGGGTCACCAAGACGTATTACTTATAATTTCTTTGATTTTTCATTATGTCCTTACAATTTTATCTTTATATACGACTTCCGTGTACAATTTTTTAAGTGCCACTTTATTAATTACAATGAAATATTATAACGTGAATAAGAAAACGTTTATTTGCGATAGTTATAATGGGTTATATATCGATACTAGCTTAAGCCCGTGGATTCGCTGGCGTTAATGTTATTTAGGTTTCTGTTATATATTGCTTTATATATATGATTGAAATAGTAGTTGAAGTTTTCTTAATGTAAAAGATACAGGTGTGTAATAATTAGACATACCTATGGTGAATACATAATTTCGAGATGACCGGTTGATTACATTCGCATTTATAATATTAAGCATAGATATAAATTTCGACGTACAGAATTTGACATTTCAGAAGCTCTAATGTTACTTGTTTCGTCACTGAATCTACTACAGTGTTGACTCACTACCTTACCTTGGGAACAATACTTTATATTTTGGATGAAAGGTACCCTATGTATGTACCTTTTAAGTACCTCTGACAACGTGTACCTATGCATCCAACATTTAATGATGACACGGCGTTAACTAATAAACTAAGTCTTTAATACATATATGTAATATGTTTCGCGGGATTGGTAATTTGCAAATATCAGATACATAGAAATAATTAAATATTAATGTTTAAAACACTTACTACACTTACACTACTGTTTTTTTTTTCAATTTATTTATGTCAATCATATTAACAATTTTACAAGTTTCAATTTTTTATTTAAGTTAATCAATTTAACAAAAGAACGTAGAAAATTAGAGGAAAATAAATTACGATAGCGCACTGTTTGCCGCAGTGTTTCACGTCCTTGGTATTAAAATATTGTTCTAATGTTTGATATTGCTAGATTATATCAGTATCATTTAAATGAAGAAATCTATTTGTAATAACATCCATCCTCAGTAGTACAATTAACAGTCACATTGATTAAACTCCTGATACTTTCGTGGTTGGTTAATTCAACATATTTAATACTTGAATAAAATGGCATTTACACTACTACTAGAGTTTAAAACAGGATTCAAAAGCTCAAAAGAAGCAAATAATATCGGTAATAACCAGTTAGGTTAGATAGAAAACAAAATTAGAAATATTACTAACAATTAACTTGTGTTCATTTACCTTTTTAATTAAATCTTTTGCACTTATATAAGAGTCAGCACTAGTCAGCCAAACAAGAGAACAATGGTAAGGTAAGGTATTTTTTTTTTTATACAAGTATTTCGGCTAATAGGCTCATGGGCCTGTCTGAATCTGTTGCCTATATCAATTATAACACTGATCAAAGTGGCATCATCACCTTTTTGCATGTTGTATGTCCTCACAAACTAAATATCGAGTAATTAAATGAACATTTGTTTATGGTTCTCTCAGTATAGTCTTTTATAAATTAAATGTAGGTTTGTCTATGATTTAACAACTGCAATAAAGTTTTGATAAGAGATTGACTAAGAAAATATAAACCTTAAAAATATAGTTTGTCTCTGCATACTTTGAAAAAAAAAACAACCTTTCCTACTACACTTGACAACTAACATTCCCGCTTGTCCCGATTTAAAAAGTATTAAATTCTACATTCTAATTCCAAATTCAAAATATCATACATTGAGTAGTGTCCTTTTTTAAAAACTTTTAATCAAAAACTAAGATCGATTGTCACGAAAAATTTTATGGAGAGCATAGAGTGTAAACGTAGGAGTATAAAACGTTAATGTTTGTAATCCGCGCGTTGCCTTGATGCATATTAAGTGCAAGGTGGTGCATTGCCCCGTTGATGTCGTTGTATACGAACTAAATGGTACGAGCTACGAACTGCGGTCTAAGGTCGGAGGCATTTGACACGACAGCCATTTGTGTTCCATCGATAATAGAATGATCAAGTTAGGTTTTCCGTTTTCTTTACTTTTGTTTTTAAGTGATTCAGTACTTTTTTCATAATTAAAATTATATTTCAAAATATATTCTTTTTATTATATTTTAATGACATGATTAATTGTCAGTGATAATGATAAGCTATTCGTAACATAAAAATATAAAACTTAATTTTTCTTATTTTTAAGGAAATTCAACTGTCTAATGGTGAATTTAAATGTAAATAAATATATTTTTATTATTATTACCTAGTCAGTAAGCAGTTTACTACTATAGAAATCATCTTACACACGTATTCAGTGTAAGAATATATTTCAGTTATGGGTGTAATACCCATAAACTTAGTATACTAGTGTAAAGTATGCTATGTTTATGATAATACCTGAAATGTTTTTTTTACTGTAGATCTCAAGTTCAAATTCAAATATTCTCTATTTAAATGAAATGAAAATGTATCTGAATAATTATGTATAGTCGTGTTAGAGAATTATACTTGGTTTGCGTCTGGGTATAGATAGCGGTGTAGAATGTGTGTTGGGAATACAAAAAACTATAATTAAATAGTGTGTGAGTGGCTTATATGGGATAGACTTCTAAAGATTCTAAGTGTCAACTTCAAAAAATGTTAAACAGGTTAACCAATGCTCTAAATAATCGATTTTTTTTAATTAAATGCCTATTTTTATTTTCTTAGCAATTCATAATATTACCATACGCTCAAACCAATTTAGTTAAATACTAGATTACTAGACTCTGATATTATTTTTCGCAAAACAAATACAAAATTACAAACAAAGTACCGCAGCAATTATTGTTGTTTTCTTCGAATAACTTTAATTACACATGAAATTAACAAACACGCAAATCTCGAATTTCTAACCGCAAAATATTCATCAATTTCCTAACTATATAAGTATTTAGTGGCAAACGTAATTTAGTTACAATTTGGTTATTTTATCGAAAAACCGAAAAGGTACGGTATAAGTAATCAAAATGCAAATATGGAGTCTCAGGAGTGCGTGGGCCTTATCCTGCGACCCACATCTGCAAGGCCGTGGCAACCCTACGACAACGTTTACGAAACACGTAATTGTTTATACAAATAAAGGGTTCTATTATTTTTTTTCTATTACATTTAGAACAGGTGCTAATGATATGTTTGCGATGTTTTATTGTTGAATATGAGCATAAAACTTAGGTGATGTTGGTATTTTTTTAGTTATAAAAAACAAACGAGGTCACGTCATAGCTTGGATTTGTAGAGAGTATTATAGGTAATATGAGAGAGTATTTAAAGTGCATAGAAAACTTTTATGTAACTTTAAAGTGTAAAGTCTTTATATTAAAATACAATCACAGCTTTCGATGCTTTGGTGAGAAAGGGTGAAGAAAGTTATTTGCACTGTCTTTCATTTTCTTGCGCTTTGCTCGTAAAGTAATTGGTTTTAAGCGGCTTACGCAACTTTTGTAGAAGCCAGGCTTTTAAAAACTGCAGTTGGATCAGTCATTTGTATACTTTTACGAAGGGTCCTTACTTAAAACGGTGCGTAATTACATGCTTCTAAATGTTTATCTCTCTAAACTTATATTTCTAATGGCAGACTTAAGAGCTTTAATTGTCTCATACGCTTTATACCGTAAAAAACAATCACCATTGTGCCTGTGCTCAATTCACAAGACAGGATTAAGCAAAATATATATGTAGTTGTGTTGTGTGTATATTATTGTGTATCCTTAAATTCTAGTAAAAGTTTTTAAAATTATTTACCTTCGACTATCCCGTTTACATATATTGAGCTATTTTCGTAGGAATTCCGATTAATGATGATTGATGAAGTTTGTGAAGATGTGTCGACGATGATGTGTGTGATGTAGTTTATTGAATAGATAGAATATCATGAGCGTATCTTACCTTAAAAGTTTTGTATGAAGAGACGACATAAGACGCACCATCCTCCAGCTCCTCAAGCCTATACTTTCTGTCGCCGTCCATGCCAAAAATGAACCGCGCTCCTCTCGGCAGTTCCAGCCTCTCTGATAATCTATCAAGCAGTGCATCCATTGATGCCAGATCTCTTCCTGGTTTGAAACGAAACTCAACGCCAGGATGAAAAGGGTCACCATTCCGGTAGAAAGTAACACGTCTGGCCTTCCAGTAATTAAGATTAGCATATCGGGATGAAGGTTCTGTTCGATTGGGACGTGTTGTGGCTTCAGAACCTTCCGAGATGTCATCAGTACGTAGTGGTGGGGATGCCGGTCGAGACGAACGCCAATCGCCGGGCTCTCGTTCGTCATCTGACGGTGGATGTTCGGTGATGGGTGGTGGCTGCGGGGGCGCTGGGTCTGGTGGCGGTGGTGGTTCGGCCTGCCGGCAAGGACGCGAGAGTAGGCGCGGTCGGGGGTGCGGGCGACGCGACATACCTCGCCCCGGACCGTCTGCAGACTGGTCGCCGCGCGCCCCCGCCACCGCCTACTGCCAATCAACTGATACCACTGTCCATTGGAGTTCATTCATGAAATAAACACGTGGTTGATTGATTGGTTGTAGGCGGGAGTGATGATTCTTACTATAAGTTGTACATACATTCACCCTGATAACAAATTGAAAATCCAATTGTTTTTTAACATTATTGTCTACATGATTAACCTAAATCCTGATATTCGTTTATCTAATAAATAGCAAAGCTATATAGCACTTTTAGGCAAAATTTTAAATTTGATCTAAGTTATTACGAAAAGTAATCTAAGCTTTTTGTCTTGGGTTAAGTTACGTTGGTCTATTATATTTTTTTACTGGCAGTTCTCAAATAATACTTGACTACATAGATACTTATTTGCGCCACAGTTTTTTAGTTATTAGTCTTCATAGTATATTAAACTTAGTATGTCTTATAATATATAATAATCATAAGTAAATACTTACACTGCAATCGAATATAACAGAGATCATTATAAAACCTTGATTTCACACTCCAGTCCTTCAATGATTTGATTTTTAACTAACGTATAACTTAGATGTTGCGAAGATAAGGTTTAACGAGCTATGGCCGTTGCCGTGACTAAGTTACGCTAGTCACGACTATCGACTAAGTTCTACCTAAGTAAAGTTATAAGTGATGAAAATAAATGATTCAACATGATGTTAGTCATAACGAAAATTATTTACTTGGATAATAATTATGGTAGTTAGGTTTCTTATCGATGCTAACTTAGATTTGATTATAGCCCTTGAATGTGACTGAGTTCGTGGAAGTCATTGCTGTTTTGTTTCTTTTAATGTGACTGAACTGCGAAATATATTATGATTCATATATTTTAAATTATGTATAAATTTATATTTTTGTGAAAACATCTTTTAAATATAATACCCATTTATTAGAAACTAACGTTATTTACATATTAAATTGTACTTACTATTTTACTTACTTCAATTCTTTCTTACTCAAAAAGAAGATCATAATAAATAAGTGTAGAACAATTTACAAAGCTTTAAAATTTTAGACACCACAGAAGGTATACGAAAAAAAAAAACAAAAAAAAAATGTTTTGCAATATTATCGCTACCTACGTCTATTTATTATCAACAGGTAACTTGCCCTTAAAGCATATAACTACTTACACAGGTATTCTAAACATATTCACTCCTAATAAATATTCACAATATTAATTAACAGCATAATTATATTACGAAATCATTTTAAAAATATAAACTTACCACGGCCGCAGCTGGCATAGCTTCTTCAGTAGCCATCGCTAATGACACACAATCACAATAGCACTAAATTATTGAATTCATTGAAAAAAAACAAACTAGAGTTCGTAAAAAACGTTTCAGGCCTCGCGTCGTAAGTCCCGGAAATTGGCTTCGGTAAATTAAAAGCCTTTAATCACGTCCGTAAAACACTTTGCCTAAGTATGTGATTTTTTTAAAGTCTTATGAATATTTTAAAATTGTTATTAAGTATGGAGAAGTTGTTTTTGTTGTGAATGAAGCTGGTAGTCGTCCGGTTATGTTTTGTTAGCGGAACAAAGTGAGCAGAGTGACGCCAGTTCGAATGGACGGCAACGCCGGCCAGCGGGCAGCGCACCCGAGTGCGAATAGGTGGCGAGAACACCTACAAAGGCACGTCGTCAATTAATCGATATTATTTTTAGGACACGAATTTGGGAGTAGTTTTAGGTATTTGGAGAGAATTAAATACGTGTGTTAGTTGATAAATTGTGGCGATTATTAATTTAAAGGTATGTAAGGGTTATATTTTCTTTATTTTATATCATCAAAAGTTATGACCAACTCTATAGACAGAGAATCTTTTATTTTATCTCCTCTTTTCTTTTCTCCCTAAAGATCGTAAACTTTCTTAAAAAAACAACTAAATCTGTCATTAATTTGATGCATAAAATTACTAGGTGCTACTATTTTGAACAAATCACGTACATGTTTAAAACTTTATTGATATCATTAATATTAGTTACAATTACAGTTAAAGAGTTAAAACGGGCTGTGCCACATCCGATCTCCGCCACCGGTATAATAAGACTTATTGGATTTTTTTTTTTTTTTAATGTGTATAAATGCAGTTTTAAGTGGTCTCTCCAGTTCGCGGTACACCGGTCGGCCGCCGGTCAACGTAGCCTATTGTTGTAACGTGTTTATGTAGGTTAAGACTATATTTTTTCACCTCTCGTACTTTTCGGCATGGTTCGTACCATTTATGAGTTCTAATTATTTTTATAATTCGTTATTTATGTTCATACGCATTATATTTTGTTGTGTAATTTAAAATATTATTTTGTGTTCCACTTTTAAAGTATATCGTACAATAAATCTAATACCCCCTTTTTTTTAAAAAAAACGTTTAAAGCCATCTTAGCTTAAAGTAACCTATTTGTTTAAATACTTTGTTCATAAACATAAAGGTAATCATTAAGTGAATCATTTACTCTTCTATAGTAAATGATAGTAAATGAATGAACAGAAGTACAATAAATGTAAGAAAAATTAAAAAGCTATAAATAACATTAACTATATTTAAAAAAAAATACATACAGCCGAACTTAGAACCTCCTCTTTTTTTGAAGTCGGTTAAAAACATCGTAGCGCTTCGATAGATTGACAACTGGTTCGTTACGTAAAAATAAATGAAATAAAAATAAAAATAGCCTTTATTTGGTACTACGCACTTACATGATAACTAGAAATTTAGAGCTTCGTTACGTAGCAAGAGCGTAAATCACGTGTAGAATACATAAAAATAGATAGAATACAAAATCTTAGCATATTTCGGAATAGGAAATTAGGCTCTTGGGATGGCATGTGATGGAGGCATATTTGCCTAATATTTGATTCCATCCCTAGAGTGTAAACTGACTTGGATCTTGGATGATAATATGCAAAATATATGTTTATTTTGACAGTATTATAAAGTCTTGTTCGATAAGCACGTCAATTACTTCATAAATAGAGCACCAAACACCGTCAAAATGCATTCTAACCATAAACTTAGTATATTGGTATAAAGTATACTTACTTAATATATAATTTAACTATTGCACCGTAGGTTTACAGAAAAAAGTACTGTAGTTTAACAAAACTAAAAAAAACATGTTTTATTAGCAAACCGTACCAAAAAGTAGAAAATTTTTGATTGTAAAAAGCGTGGTCTCACTCGAAAAAATCCAGGGCTTGGACAGCGCTCCTTATTGGCTACAGACAGTCATCTTTACATAATATAAAACAAAACCGCTTTTAGACTACTCAACGGATTTTAATGCGGTTTTCATCAATAGATAGAGTGATTCAAGAGGAAGGTTTATATATATATATATTGCAGAGCCCAGGTAGTAGCAAGTACCCGACTCGTTGACATCTATATTGCGAGGAGAAGTAAATAAAAGATTAGGCAGACACCGCTGTTACTATAATCAGGCTCCGAATAATCATACATCAAATAATTAGCAATATAATAAATAAATTAATATTTCTTGAGAAATTCGTGCATCAAGCACGACGTCTGTCACATCAGTCTTCCAAGACGATTGTCCTTTTTTCTTCTATTTCGAATCTTCAATCTATTTCGAATCATAATTTGAGTATAGCGCCGCCAGCCAGATCTTTCGCGCCATTTCCAAAGCGTTCTTATTCCAATCGAAGGAGCTCACCAGCGGCGCGGAGGTCCATCAACAGAATATATAGTTTAATATTGTTTTGTTGAAATACTACATTGCACCTGTGCGAAGCCGAGGCGGGCGCAAGTTTATTAAATGAAATCTTTTTCATCATGCGTCATTTTGTGTCGTCCAGAGTATATCGATTCCTTTCGTTGACGCATCGTAATATAAGCTAGGCTACGTAAACGCTTTTGTTTCATAATAACTGGTGAGACATTCTTAGAATAAAGTAATTAAAACTTATAATGTGGTAATGTAAAACTTGTTTCAGTATTATAACGCTGGACAGTCAACATTAAAGAGTAATTGATTACGTAGGCACTCATTATATTTATTATGCAACATTATAATAACAACAAAAGAAGTTTGTAAACACACATCTATATGTTTGTATATATATCGATACAGAATATAAGATTGCTTTAGTTTTATTTGGAACTACAGGACAACTTCTGCAACTAGCCACCATCTGAATTATCGTTGCTTCATCACTATCACTACATATTATAAAACAAAGTCCCCCGCCGCGTCTGTCTGTCTGTCTATTCGCGATAAACTGAAAAACTACTGAACGGACTTTCATGCGGATTTCACTAATAGACAGAGTGATTCATGAGGTAGCTTTAAGTATATAATTTGTACCCGTGTGAAGCTGGGGCGGGTGGCTAGTTACATTATATTTTTTTCTGACCTTTTAAGTGACGGGAAATGATGAAATAAATATCGAATTGGGCTGTTTCACCTTTTAAAAATTGAAACTGATGTTCTAAATTTGAAATCTTGTCATTTCTTCTATCTGTTTTTTAGGGTTCCGTACCCGAAGGGTAACCAACAGAACCCTATTACTAAGACTCCGCTGTCCGTCCGTCCGTCTGTCTGTCAACGGGCTGTATCTCATGATCCGCAATAGGTAGACAGTTGAAATTTTCACAAAATGTGTATTTCTGTAGTCACTATAACAACAAATAATAAAAATACTAATAAACATAGTATTAAATCTTGTACGATGGTGCGGAACTGTTCATGCGCGAGTCCGACTCGCACTTGGCCGTTTTTTTATCTACATGTATTTTATCCTTCTGTTACTCCTAGATGTTATCGGAAAATATATAAAAGCGATCAAAACATCGAAAAATGAAAACATTTTTTTCCAAAAATTAAGCAATTTGATTCGTTAAGATCTTTTGAAACCAACAAGAGATCGCGTAGCTTGGATTTATACAAATTATATTAATTCTGTATAGTTTTACTTTTACTTGTCCCTATTGTAAAAATAGGTAGTGTTTAGTGTTTATAGGGCCATTAGGTCACTAAAGACTATAATGTGGGGTAAATGGCAATACTAACCGCTTTGACATCAACAAGCTCACAGAATTTGCATAAACAATACTATCGTTAAATGCTCTCGCGTGATGTTAGCTCTATGTAGGTTTCGCAAATAAAGTTATTTAAAAACAGGTATTTCAAACAGGTTGATATATTCATGTTATGGATTAAATTTTTTATTTCATTAATAAATTAATCAATAATTTAATCATAGGAAAAAGGGCCCCTGTTGGGTCCGAAACTAGTCAGGCATCCCCGAAATACAAACGTGAGTAAAACTGTATAGTTTTTAATAAACGTGAATACCACTCATGAAAGTTTGTGGGAGAGCCATGCTTCGGCACGTATGGGCCGGCTCGACTCCGCTCGTTACCATGGCCTCACAGAAAACCGGCCGTGAAGCAATGCTTGCATTGCATATTGCCGCGTGAGTGAGGTTACCGGAGGCCCTAACCCTTCCCTTTCCCTTATTCCCGTCCTTCCCCTCTCCCCCCTCTTCCCAATCTTCCCCCCTCCCCCTCTTCTCCTACTCCCACCTTAAAGGGCGGCAACGCACTTGTAACTCTCGAGTTGCAGGTGCCCATGGGGGGCGGTAGTCATTTACCATCAGGTGACCCGTCTGCTCGTTTGCCCCCTATACCATAAAAAAAAATAAAAAAGTTTTTATTGTAACTTAGTAACTTCTTTTGTACAATACACAGTACAAACTGTTTGAATCTGTGGTTCTTTTCATCATATATTTCATGTGTGTACGTGATATAATATATATTTATTAAAATATTAGCTTTTGTCCGTGGTTAGCTCGCGCAAGATTTAATTTTGTATTCCTCGGAAACAGTTATTTTTAACCGACTTTAAAAAAAAGGAGGAGGTTCTCAATTCGTTTTTTTTTTTATGTTTGTTACCTCAGAACTTTCGACTGGGTGAACCGATTTTGATGATTCTTTTTTTATTTGAAAGCTGGTGCTTCCCGTGTGGTCCCATTTCAATTTGGTCCAGTTCTGACAATGGCATCCATGAGAAAACCATATATAAGTCTTTTATGGAATAGTTTTTTTTGTTGAAGTCGGTTTTTTTTTGAAAGAATTATTTCTGAATGTAGTATGCTATGTCCTTTTTTGTACCCTCGACAACCTGTGTGCAAAATTACATGACGATCGGTTGATTAGTTAGAAATCGTAACAAACAAACATACAAACTAACTTTTACACTTATAGTAATATAAATGCAGAAGTGTATAATACCAGCTGTTGCCCTCACTGCACTCTCCTACGTTTTCGTTGTTACGGACTATGAGAATTACCTTCATCAAAACGTTTTTAAAATCTAATTTTCAATCGAAATTGGTAAATTGGATTGAAAGTTTTTCTGGCGAAAATGAACTATGCAGTTGCATCCCAATCCCACTAATATTATAAATATGAAAGTTTAGATGGATGGATGGATGGATGGATGTTTGTTACTCTTTCACGCAAAAACCACTTAACCGATTACGATGAAACTTGGTATGTAGATAGCTAGAAACCTGGATTAACGCATGGGTTACTTTTTATCCCGATATTCCTCCGGGATTGGGGCTTATGCGCGTGAAACCGCGGGGCGCTGCTAGTAATAAATATAAGTCAGAGTGTAGTTCAAAGTAAGCCTTATGTATTTTCCTAACATGCAGTTAGTACTTAATCGTATAAAAACATGATCGTGTCGGCACCTCAGAAATGTTAAATTTTTTTAATGCTCATTTGCGTTGGTAAGGAACAAACAAGAGCTTGTTAGGTGCAATTACGATTAAACTCGTTTCGTACTTGACCTGGTTATTACGTGGCGTTTTTGTCACAAAACAAAAGCATTTTGGCATTTCCTTAGCTTGTGTAGCTACTTGTTCCATAGCCTGTGTAGCATCCGCTACGAGGCGTAGGCGAGCTACGAAACTGCGACCAAGCGGTGTATGTGGCTGTAACACTAAATCGTTTTTCTATTTAATACGAAAAAGAACAAGTAACCGGAAAAATACAAAAACATTGGTTTTTTACACTGGTTTGAACAAAATTGATATTTACATGAACATGAAAACAAATTCATTTTGCAAATACGTTCCAAAGATATTTTATATTCATCTGAACACCAAATAATTAGATCGTGGGAGAGCCATGTTTCTGCACATATGGGTCACAAAAACCCGGCAGTGAAGCAATACTTGTCCCCTCCGCCTCTTCCACCCTTCTCTCCTCCCTTCCCCTACTCGCACCTTAAAGGCCGGTAACGCACTTGTGTCATATCTCTTCTTCTAGTATCTCAAAATCTAGTACTATAGCAAACCCATCGATATATTATGTGGTGCCCTCCGAACTCTATAGAGTTTTATAAAATTGATATATAAATACATTTTTATCACTTTCAAACACATATTTGATTTATATTTGGTTTCACATTTGATATGTATTATAGTACTGCTGAAGTAGTCATGAAAATAGATCGGAATTGCACCTAAATTGCTAGTAAACGACGTAATGTATATTTTTGATTAAAACTTCTAACCAACGCTTTTCTTTACGGAGAGTCAAGGAGTGAAGTCATTGAGAGGATTTTTACTTATTTTTATTGTTTAATAACAACATACTTTTGCGACCGTTATAGCTATAGGTATAATTTACGGTTGACTACCGATATAAAAACTTTTTAATCTGTGACGTCCCGTTAGCTTAAGGATTGTCCATTAATCGCGTGAGTTTCGATAAAAAGAAAGGGAGGGGGTTCGGAAAAAATCACGAAATAACACAAGGGCCTCCCCCTTGGGTGTGGTAAGTTATCACGTGTATTTATTTTTTCGTTAAACCCTCTATTATATGTATATAATAACCTGATTTTTTAAAATATATTTGGAAATAAAAATACACGTGATTTTGGCTAGGGGGGGGGTTAGTCTAAAACCTCACCACGTATTACCAGGGGGAGGGGGAGTTTAAAATTTGCTGAAAAAAATTACGTGATTAATGGACGGACCCTTTCCGCCATTATTTGGGACAGTTAAATGTTATATAATACATTGTATAACAGCAAAGTTACTGTGTCAGATCGTCCACCGATAACTGACCAGCGTTGTTTATGTGAAGGGCAACACGCACTAATAACACGTTATAACACAGTAAGTGAACAACCAAGGTATTATTTTTGTCTGTCTGTAAATAATTCAATAAAAACTTTCGGCACTGGTATTCATATTAATTAAGGACGGTTTTACTTACGGGTGTATTTCGGGGATGCTCAATTAGTTTAGGACCCAACGGGAGCCCTTTATCAGGGGATGAGGTGCCCTACTGCGTCGGTTGTAGGCGCCGTTAAATCTGTAAATTTATGAATTTATTTTGAAATGTGTTCATTAGCGGACAATAGTTCCCATACAAACTAAGTATTTCCCCTTTCTTTTTATTATTGCGTGCTCGGGCCAGCTCGACTCGAGTGATGCCACGGCCTCAAGCAATGCTTGTGTTGTGTTTTGCCGAGTGAGTGAGGTTACCGGACGCCCTAACCCCCTCCTCCCTTTACCCTATTCCCACCTTAAAGGTCGCCAACGCACTTGTGACTCTTGAGTTGTAGGTGTCCACGCGGGCGGTAGTTCTTACCGTCTGTTCGTTTGCGCATAAAAATAAATTGGTTAAAAATAAATACAATACTGTAGTGGCTGCCGTGGGCTATGCTGGGCGACACACAATAGATCAACTAAGCTTCAGATTTAGAATCCAGTCAAAATTCAAAAATTGGAATTACGAAAAAATTTAAAGGATGTATTTAGACGACGTGCCGTCGCATTTTGACGTACAGCTGATAGTCGGTCGATCCTACAAGGGTTGTGAAAATAACAATGTGATATTTATTGTGTTAAATATTATAATTTGCGTCAAAATTTCCAAAATACCTATACCTATATATAATCAAAAAAAAATTCGTTTCGGGATTAGCGAGAGTGTTTTGATACAAATGAGTATGCAAACAAGCCCACCTAATTCGCTCACTCGAAACTTTTGCACCGCCTCTCGACCCCAGAAATTTAAACAGAATTTTTTAAGCGTAACTCTTTAGAGAATATGAAATATGGGATAAATTATCTTTTAAAACAAGTATTACCGACTTCAATGTGCCTCAAAATACCCAAATCGCTTCAAAAGTGGCTATAAAATTTTAAGAGTTCCCTCGATTTCTCCAGGATCCCATTATCAGATCCTGACCTTATGACCATGGGACCACCTAGGAAGTATACCCTTTCAAACAGAAGAAGAATTTTCCAAATCGGTCTAGGTGTCTTTGAGTAATCGGTGAACATACATAAAAATATGTATATATATACAGGGGAACGTAGAACCTCCTCCTTTTTTGAAGTCGGTTAAAAAGAAAGATTTTTTTTCACATTGGAAGAGGCCTATGTCCAGCAGTGGACTGCAATATTCTGGTTATAATATTAAACTATTGCAGTCCACTGCTGTCCACAAGTTAAATCAATCAATTGGAGTCTAATTGATTGATTGAACTAACGAGTTTATAATAAACGGGTGCCGTTGGTCTGGACTGGTCATCTCCGGACTGCTATTACTTAAATATGTATTGTAGTATTCACATTTAATTTACGTTTATAACTTATAAGTAATATAACTAGAAATTTGAAAAAGAGTGTCCTTGGAGTTTCTTGCTTGTTCTTCTCTATAAGATCTACGTATTGGAACAGGCAACTAGCTTCACGACTGACTGAGAATCTCCTGACAATACAAAAATACCTATAATGGGTTCAATTGAAATAAATTATTTTGATTTGTTTGATTTTGATGTCGACTTAATCTACACATTAGCCTACATACTACTTTACGTTTACCAACAATAATTGTTAGTTTACATAACAACGACATCAATAGCACACAGCCAATTACGGAAGCTCTTATCACAGCCCACAAACAAAGCAAAATCAGTCCCATCACTTTAGTTTAAAGTTTATTTTTCTTTATAGGCTTTATCAGTGACAGGTACTGACTGACACGAATGTCATAACAAGGGCCATCCGGTCCCTGATTGGTCGTACATATATCGTGTAGATTTAGATACGCCCGCCTAAAGAGCACGCCCTATGGGTCGAAGGATCTCACTCAGGTTGCTAGGCAACGATTATTTATAGCGGAATATATAAAAGAACGGGTGCTGCTTCTGTTAAATATCAGGCATTAGATTGAATGTTGTCAAAGTTAAACCTAAAAGTGGCGACTGACATGAGCATTTGCTCGATGTGAATATTCACATAGAGAATTTGTACGTTGTGAGCGAATGCTCATGCCACCTGAAACTTCGCGACGAATATACCTATGCGTGACTGTACTCCAGCAGTTGTAATAAAAATGACGGACGTAGATGTAGTGTGTGCTGCGTTCCTTTTAACCGTCATTGCCATTTAAAGAATAAAACAAAGCATATTTGGACAACAAATTTGTTCAAAATGAGAAACAAAGCTGGCGGAAGGAACTTCATGAATATTCTGAAATATCAAGAAATCAGCGGTCCTTAAAAAACTTTGTGTGAAAGTCTTCAACTGAACTTGAATGCCCAATCAATTTAATTTGACCTATGTGCATAAACGACATTACTTGGAGAAAAGCTAAGATGGTGACAGAAAGATTATCTGTAACATTGCGTTTTTATGCTTCTGGTGAATCATTTACCGGCTTGTTGGTTTAGTAGCTAGTGATCCTGACTGCTGAGCCAGAAGTTGTGAGTTAGATTCCCACCCAAGACAAATCATTGTGTAACGAGCAAGATCATTGTGTATCTGGGTGTAATTTATCCATAATATGTATGTAGGTATTTATATAATTATATATATTTAGAAAAGTGGCCAAATATATTTTTACTTACGTGTGTATGTAAAATATACTGGTTCCCATACAAATTAAGCTTAGAGATATTTCATGTTTTGTTTCTCCGTGCTCAAGGTGACAGTACAATAACTATTTCGTAGGCATTTTCCCGATAAAAAGTAGACCATAATACGATTTGGTCCAATAATCTAATACGTTAATCCGTATCATCGTCACGTTAATTTTATTATAATATCAAAAAGGATGAATATTGGTAGTGCTGAAATGAGTACCGGTTAAAAAAATATCGTTTAAATAATCGTTAAATGGAACTATCAGAAACAATCCCATAAAAAATGCCAAAAAAACCAAGTAATACGCGCGCGTTTACAGCTCCTACAGTTGTATTTCCCAAAGACAAGAGAGTTACCTATTTTATGGTAGATTTGACTATGGAGGAATAAAATCAACTGTTCTACTTGTTTTTAATAGATTTTATAGATATTTTTATTGTTCAAGTAAGGGAAAGTTAATACTGCGAAAATCAATATTTCCAAGCAGGAACTGCCTTGAGAAATATAATTACCTAATTTCTGATAAATTCTCCTACCTACACAACCTACACAAATAATTTTGGCTTACGACTTTATATTTATAAGGGAAAGTCACGCCTTTGTAACAGAAAAAAAGCAATAAAACATAGAACTTCACAGCTATACGTAACGTAAATTAATCAATGTTGTTAAAATAAGCAAATCATTACCCACCATTTTATCGATTCGACTTTGGTTGTTCAAAGTATTACCAAGTAGTTTTCCAATTAGCCCAAGGCTAAGAGAGGCGATAAGAAAATTTACTGCGTAATAGTTCGGAGGTTGACCCACTAAATGCTTACAAAATCGTGATCGAAGCAATAGAATGGCTAGAGTGAGTGAAAATTAAAATTATTTTTTCCCACACGAAAAATACCTTCTACAGTACACGCAGTCGCTTTAGATGGTAGGAGATGGGAGCAAATAATACAGACTTCAGTTTTCTCTTTAATTACTACCAAAAGATATAATGAAAGACACCTACGTGGGTGACCAATAGGTAATACAAAGTGCTTCGACCACAAAGAATGATTCAAACTAAAAGCAAGGATAGAAATAGCTACCACACGCCCCTACTGGTGTTCTACTAAACCTACGACAGATGGAGAAGCATACAAATCTCTGTTTTTCAACTATTATCGTGTGATCACCGTCACCGACCTATTTCCATATTGCCTTTCGTTTCCAAAGTCCTCGAGTGCCTTGCCCATAACCAACTCCTTAACTTCCATCAATCTGGATACCGTTCTAGTCACAGTACTGTGACTGCCCTGTTGAATGTTACGGATGACATAAAAACGGCAATGGAAAATGGAAATCTTATTGTTCTTGCTCTCCTAGATTTTTCCAATGCCTTTAATACAGTCGATTTTGACATTCTACTTAGGGAGATTTCCTTAACATATTTCCAACGATAATTGATTGGCTTCGTAGTTACCTGTTTGGTTGGCGACACTGTATATGCATTGAAAAGACTCATTCGTCTTGGCGCAATATATCTCCTGGCGTAACCCAGGGTGGCGTTCTATCTCCTCTTGTTTTCTCTCTCTCTCTCTTTCTCTCTCTCTCTCTCTCTCTCTCTCTCAACACGTGAAACACGTTTAGGTCCTTGACGTTTATTATTTTATTTACTATCGCTTCGGATATCTACCCCTGCAATATCCATCTCTTGTCCCCATCTCTAAATATTTATTTTCATTATATTTACCATGTACTGACTTTACAAACATAGAAACAACGGACACAAAGAACACCGAGACTCAGGTGGGAATCGAACCCACGACCTATAAGCATAGCGGTCAGTCACTAACCACTAGACCAGCAGGCGCAGTCGCTATTACTAGTGGTATGTTGGTGGTATGTTTGGGTAAAGCAGCTGTAGTAGAATGAATAACAATAATTAAAATAAAATAATAGTTTCTTTAATCTAAATACTTAAGAAATTAGATAGGTCAGTCAAAAGTCCTTCACATTAAAACTTCTCATATAAGACTTGTAAAAATGAATTAGGGTTCCGCGTAAAATAAGAAATATAAATACGCGAACGAAGCCGCGCGGGAACTGTTAGTTTAAAACTGCTAGTTTAACGAAAACTAAGACTACACTTATGCAGTCCTTGATCATTCCTTTGATCGACTATGGCGAAGTGTGTTATTTTGACCTGAGTGCAGCCCTTCTCAATAAACTATAATTATAGCCTTCTCAATAACTGCATTCGATTAATTTTCAATCTTCGAAAGTATGACCATGTGTCTGCCTTACGTTCCCAACTAAGATGGCTTCAAATCCGTCAGCGCCGCAATCTGCGTGCTTGACTTTTCTTTTCTCGTTTCTCAACTCTTCATCTTTACCTGCTTACCTAGCTGCTCCCTACTTCAGTTTCTTATGCTCCAATCATGATATAAATCTTTGATCAACAAACAATATGCTACTTATATGACCTCCTCACACCTCCGACTTTGTCACTCTTCCTCCTGTGTGCAATCAGTTCTTCTCTAGAATGCGCTCCCGGTCGAAATCAGGATGTCCACAAACCGTTTTTTATTCAAGAAGAAAGTACGTGATTTTCTTCACAATGAGTTGGCAGAACGTTCACTGCGCTAGTTACTTCCACGACTGTGTATTTTAATATTCATATGTATGTGTGTGTAGGTATGTACCTATATATTGTATGTGTGTAATTACGGTTCTGTGTGTATGTGATATTATGTAGTAATGACTTATAGCAATCTATTTATGTAAGTAATAGTGTTTACTCCATGTAATATGTGTATCTACTTTGTTTTGATTATCTAAGTTATTATAAATAACTCCAAATTTTAATTTAGAATTTTATTATTTTATTTTAGAATAGAAATTTTATTTTTACATCTACCATATAATACTTCTACATCACCCCAACGTTGACAGGTAGAAAATGCCCTGGGTATTAAGTCTGCCTTTGTACAAATTGTGCATTAAGTTTTAAATAAATAAATAATTTACTAGTAGTTGAGAAACAGGCGAGTAAGCAACGTATTACATGAAAATACGTCCTAAACCATTCGAAAAAGGGCCTATTAAGAAAAAATATAAAATGATTCGGACATGTTTGCCGTAATAACACCAAATGACTAAGTAAACAATGCTTCTATGAAACCTGGTAGGTACAAGGTGATGAAGGGAGTTAGCGCCACGCGATCGAGGGAGTCAGCATTGTATATAAAGCAAGTCATTTCTGTCTTTCTGTCTGTCGTTCTACGTTATAGTATAAATATATGTTCCTGTCTTTGTACCCGATGGCACATATGGATATAATTTTAGCTCATAGTAAAAGTATTACATTTAGGTACCTACCTGGTTGGAGAACCTACATGCATGGTTGACGCATGTATATTACCTACAATATCATATTTTACTTTCGAACATTAATCTTGTCTTTCATTATATCTATAATATATATCATCTCTATGAAGTCCTCTATGAATCCTCTCCTAATTTTAGAAGCAGGCAGAAGTCTAAGAATACGGTAATAACAAAGAGGCACAAGTCCATTTGAAGCCTGCTTTCTAACGAAGCCTCTTCCTCGTCCCAAAAAATATACCACTAGGTCAAAGTTAGGCTTTTATCTATCAGTTAAACGTTACCTAAATACCAAAGTCTACAAAAATGTAATTTCATACGTCCGACCAAATATGCAAAAGAAATAAGGGCGCACGGTACATTCGTGACAATATGGCGTGTACTTACATCTGCCGTTCTTCACGCCTAAACAACTTCTACAGGGCACAGAAATAAAGTTCATAATCGACTGTGACAATAATACCAACAGAAAGAAGCACGTTGTTTTTTTTTCGTAGAAACTGTGGCTAGACGAAATAAACGTCGTAATATGACGTTCGCCCTACTTTGAGATTTATCGACTGACGAAGAGTGACTCCTTTTTTTTACTGGTAATTATAAGTCTAGAGTCTAGACGGTAATATAGCTGTAGAAATATTTTCTTTCTTAAGTCTGACTGAAGCTCGATTAGAAGAAGTACCTGATTTAGTACAAGGGTCAAGAATAAGAAATCTGCTGTGACCAACACCCCCTATACATACTTACTTACCAGAAGTGTCTGTTCCCTTTTAGACGAACGAAATTGTATGTATTGGGTTTTATTTACATAGTTTCAAGCTTAACACTTTCAGTGCCACCCCAATTCACACTATATCCTGTACGATGCCGCGAGCAAGTTGCGTAGAACGCGCTAGGCGTGTCGCCGGCACTGGAAGCCGAAATATCTAGACACGCTAGTGTTCACCGACATTGTACAAAGGCAAATTGTTAATATTGTAATTTTCTGCGTTTTACCGATTTATTTAACATCGGTAAAACACAGAAAATGACAATTTGATTAAAATATATAAAGTGATTTACCATAGTTTAGTGCTTTTGAATTTAGAAAATTGTCACAAAATAAGATAGAAGGTAAACAAGTTTCGTAATTATGGCAGAAATTGTCAACATTTTCCCAGCACCAAAAGCACCTCTTACTTATTCGGAGAGAGGTCATAAAATACGTGGCTTCTTACTGTCGATCTTTTGCGGATTATTTTTTGTTTGAACAAGTCTCCTGAAACGTTTTTTTTTTTCATATATCAAGCTCTACAAGATCAACACTAATTTAAAAAACATTATTTACGAAAAAATTATGGCCATCATTCAAAAATTCTTGCATCAAATCAGTGGCGGATTTACCAGTAGGCTGAGTAGGCTGAAGCCTAGGACGGCAGATTTTAGGGGCGGCATATTTGGGACGACATTATTTTTTATGTCTTGTTCTGGGGTATCGAATTAGATAGACCGACCGGTAGGGGCGGCAAAATTTTAATAGCCTACTGGCAGCAAATGTGTAAATTCGCCGCTGCATCAAATAATTCACCACTTTTTTTACACGATTCTTTAAAAATAATATCAACGTTTTTAGTAAAAGTTGGCATGGTTGACAATCTCTGCAGCTGAACACGCCTAACGTGTTCCCGGCATTGTATGTAAAACATTTTTTTGTAGAATATGAAAAATAATTGTAGCCGCTTCCTCCACATCCCCCTCCATCCTTCCTCCATAGGAGCCACTTCCAATTTGGTTAACTTTTGAAATAATTAGGCTACACTGTTATTTTTAATACATAATAATGCATAATGGCTTGAATATTGCCGAAACATTGTGGACACGCCAGTCGTGTTCTCGGCACCTGGAGGAAATTTAGAAGAACACCCACGCACACATTGAAAGTGTTAACCGGAAGCAATTTCTTCAAGATTCGCTTTCTACAATGGAAACATCGACCGTTTTCGGATTATCTTTTATGAAAGCAGTTACTACATAGTAATTAGAAGGAAAAAACAGAGAACCTTAAATAACTGTACCTACAGTGCACACCTTTGTGACCTATGTTTACAAAAATAAATGATTGATTGATTCATTGAAGGTTGGTAGGTTAACTTCCTCTCCCAGCAATGAGACTCTTTAGTCAGTTAATTCTTTTTATTTTAGTCTATTCGACGCTTACCTACTTAACCGATTCTGCATGCATGCAAATTCCAAAGGATTTGCTAACGATTACGGTTAGCAAATCTTTTTTTACCTACCCGCGGCATTTACTTTTATCAAGGAAATTCATGAAGTGAACATCGAAGAAACACTCCATCAAAGGATCCAGAAATTAAAGACATTCAATTAACATCGAGGTTTTTATTTAAAGGAAAACAGTTACAATTTCAGAATGGGACATAATACTTCAATGCGCTAGACACTAGATGCGCCACCAGCACGTTGAGTACAGCAGTAGGTAACATTTTAATGAAGTGTGCCTTGAAAATAGTATCGCAATTGCTCCGCAAATCTGTAGTTCTGTGCAGTTTAAGTTCTATAATTGTAGTTATTGGCACGTATTGCATACTAAACACACTATGTCTACTTATAATGAAAACAGCCTGCGGTATTTCCGGACCTATACGACCTTCAAACCTTCAAGAAAAGAGCGTACTCCCACCTTAAAGGCTGGTAACACACTCTTGAGTTGCAGGTGTCCATGAGCGGCGGTAGTCACTTATCATCAGGTGACCCGTCTGCTCGTAAACACAATCATCCATCCATCCGTCCATCCATCCATTAGCCTTTATAATATTAAGTAAGAGAACATGCGCATGCACTACACTAACCTTACTAAACTAAAAATCAATGATACGATTTAACAAGCGATAGAGCCGTTGTATTAGTCTTCTCTATTCTTCATACTTAGGTGCTTCCTCTTAAGTTTTACTGAATATGCTGACAGCGCCATCTATACGTTGCTTTACGTATGAAGAATCCCATTTACAACAACAAAAAGTAGTAGTTAGAAAAAGTAGTATTTAAAACACTTGAATACACCAATTACTTATAATAACTGCTTAATTCTATGACATCAAGTATTTCTAATATTATTTTAAAATATAGTTTATAGTGTATATAAATTAGTATATAAAATTAAGTATAGTAGGTACATATTTAAACAAGTAAGTATTCAGCACTTTTATTAACCATTCGATTTTACTCGAAATACCTATATCTCTGAGTACATAGTATGAAAAGCAAATTACCATAACGACCATAGTTTTTTACTTTACTTTTTGTCTTATATAAAAAGGGTCCTTCGGCGTACTTTGCAAAAAATGGACAACTAAATTATTAGTGGTGAGATTCTCAGAAAAAAAATGTTAAAAATTTTAAGTCTATCCGGTAGCGACTGCAGTTTCTGTACAAATTCATATGAGCTGAACTGATGGGTTCATTTGTATATTTGTATATTATTATGAGACAAATATATGATACGTGTAAGTAGGGCCTAATATGTTAATCTAGACTTTATTTATTTTAAACTATTATTTATTGCTGGCATAAAACGGTCCTTTGAGGAATTCTCAATTTAATATGTTTAGGCTACATAATATGTCAAACCCTGTGCGGTTTAATGGATCTAAATTCCTTTGTTTTTTAAACAATCTTTTGATTTTTTAGTGAGAGTTTTTCATAATATATGTACCTACTTCCTAATAAAAAATATATCACCATCACATACCTATTTACATCACAGAGTCCTAAAGTATACAAGCTACAGAGACTGGTTGTAGTTAAAACCTGAATTACATATCGGCCTGTATAAGGAATATTAAAGTGAAATTTCAGAGGAAGATAGACCAGTGGAAAGTCTCAGACATTTGGATACATCTTAAAACTGAAACCTTACTCAATGTGAACGACATAAATGGGTCGGAGAAAACATCCAGACCACGGAAGAAAACCGCAACAGTGTATGTTGCAATATATACTCTTGTACAATAGTTTAGTCATAGAATACAAAACAATGCAAAAACTTTAAACAATAACCAAGGTTTTTATCCTAATTAACGGATTTTGGTTTTGTAAAATGGGTATTAAAAATGATTGTTTTGCAACCTTATGTAAAATTTAATGACAATATTTTTATTCCGGTATTCATATTAACTGGGATATGCTAGAAAATAGGAAGAAAATAGGATTGTTTTTTTTTAATGTTCACAATTTCAACAAAAAATTATCATAGTTGCCGTGCCCTACAGGATCCATAATGTACTGGAATTATTGTTTTAACACCTTTATAACCACAATTGTTCTACATTGACCTCTGTGTTATTTAAAATTGCATTTCGTAGGATTCTCTATTATCTATCTAAGGATGTAAACAATACCAGGATAGCTACCCGACAAATAATAAAATAGTTCACAAATTGAAGTTGTTTTGTTTAAATTTATAGCAATATCGGAAGTCTAAGACTGAGCTAAGGATTGACCCAATACATAGTTGATGGAAATGTTCTATTCTAAAATAGCCGTTTTAGTTAAGATATAATAACGTTATTAGGCTTTCCTAATAATAACGTTTATCTACACTTCCACACGCGTGACATGTTTGAAATAACTATGTAATGACAATATTTTTTAATAAACCCTACAAACACCGACACGTACAAAATGCCAATTTTTTTTTACTTTTTCTTCTTCTCTACAAACATTGAAATTGTAGTCACAAAGTACATCCAGACAGAACCATCTAAACATATATTATAATACTTTTATTTCGTACACACATCCACATAAAGCATCTAGACACCATAACGACATTTATATTAAAACATTTAAAATTACACTGATTTACAATTAAATTTTAATTTTTAAGTTCCTACGTCATCGTTACCTTTTTAGCTTGATTTCAGATTAATATGTATATTATACATATTAAATGTATATAACTCACTTGGGGATAGGAAGAACTGTACAGAAATATCTAATTTAAATAAGTAACAAATTAATAATGGCGTTAAGTTTATTAACAAAAAAAAACAAATAAAATAACAAAATCGTGGATGTTAAACATTTTCGGAAGCGTGTCTAAGAGTATTTGGCAGAGCTATTCGTCCTTTGCCGGGGCTCACAGGGACTTCCTTTTTAGGATACACCTGAGTCCCCGGCATTAGGACCCTGTGACGGAACACCGTGTGGTTTTAGTCGGTTCGAGTCCGACTATACCACCATACCGTTAGCCCCGGTGAGGTGACGACCCTGGGGGTTTTCATACAAAAAAAAAAGAGCTATTCGTCCTTGTATGGAAGTGACTCCAAACAGTATAGAACAATTTAAAATTTACAGGAGTCCACATGCAGGAGCAATAGTATCAACGATACTGTAATGAGAGCTAAAAGAAATACAGATCTAAATATTTTTTTTATCTTTTTAAACCCCGGATGCAAAAAGAGGGGTGTTATAAGTTTGACGTTTCTGTGTATCTGTGTGTCTGTCTGTGGCAACAGGATGAACCAATATGAGTGCAGTTTTTGAAGTGAAAACTTCTTTAGGCACGTTTGTGCACTTTTGCTATGGGGAAAAATTCTGAACTCGTGGCCGTCACGCTAATAATACATATATAGATCCACTAGAGGGCGCTAAACTAAACAATGAGTTCTGTCAGCTCCTTATTAATTAATGTCACCAACCTGCTAATGTGACGTTTTAAGTTTTCACTTCTGTCGGCAGTCCCATGACTGCCTATTTTTTTTTTGATTGAAAGGTGTTCAGCCGTTCGAAGATTATCAGCTCTTTGTAATCGTTGAAAGGATTTTCGAGTCGGGGTATTTTTAATTTATGATTATTAACGGCTTAGTATTAGTTTTCTCGTATTAGACTTAGGAATCGTCAGCAGATCTTCAGATACATCTATGTCCATTTTTCTATATTTCTTCTTCTTTTTGGATACTAATTCTGATCCTATTTGAGTTTCTTCTGCTACTTCATTGATATCGACGTCATTTTTACGTTTCCTTTTTTTAGAAACTTTTTTACCATGTTTTGTATCTTTAGGTGAAATATTTTCTCCGTAAGAGGCGTTAGGTTCACATTCCTTAATCTCTTTAAATTTATCAATCTTTCTTCTCTTTTTGGGCATTATTTCTTCCTCCATGAATAAATCATTCAAATTATCAGTAATGTTGTTTAATGATTGAATATCACCATCACTTTTACGTTTCTTTTTCTTACAGTCCCTAACTACATTAACAAAATTTTCTGAGGCATTATCGTCTCCCGTATGTCCTTTCTCTTCATAGTGTACTTTATTACTTTTATTTTTTGAGTCAAGTATTGGTTTATCATCTTCATTGTGCGATTCTGTTTCTTCTTCGTCTTCTTGATTGTCAGATTTAGCTTTACCTTCAACTTGCATATTATTTCCTTGAGCAGCAAGTTTAGCAGCTTTTTTTTCCCTCCTTCTTTCTAGCTTTTTCTGTCTTTCTATTTCATTTTTCTTTTGTGTCTCTATTCTTTCCGTTTCCCTTATTAAGTCCGCCACGCTCTTATCCAAATCGTTAGGATTTCTATCAATCACAGCCAAGAAAAAACCTTTTGTTAAATCAGATTCTGGTTTTGCATACAAACACCTCGAAGCTATACTACCAGGTTCACCTGAACCAAAGTTGTTCCACTGACCTTTAAGCAGTTCCTTTACAGGTCGAACTTTCCATTTACCCTTTGAAGATTGTATTACATTTGTAACTACTCTTTCGTTTTCCTCTGGCAACAAAGAACATGTGCTGTATACTATTCTTTTAGCTCTAGGAAAGGAAGTCGTAGCATGCCTCAATAACTTCTCTTGCAAATCCGTTAGCTTTTCTAGTTTTTCTTCCCCTTCCTGCTTGTAGTCGTACAAGCTGTAGTCCATACCTTCAATAAATACCGCAAATGAATAAAATATAAATAATTTGTAATAGTGGAACTAAAAAGTAGTAGTTGAAGTTGAAATTTTAAAATTGCAAAAGATTTAGTGAGAAGACTCTTATAGCGTATGTACAATTTCATTTAAATAGGCTTATCTGAGTTAGAGAGGGTCTGAAAATTACTCGAAATGGTTCATGTAAATGTAGCACTTGAGTGCTTGGGCTCGAAAACTTGCCCCGCGCACTCCCGTGCGCATTGCATATTTTTGTTTTAAATATCGTTATAGTTAATTGTCGTAGCTAATTACCTGATCCTGAACAGCTGGGATCTAAAAGAATATACTCCACGTCATCAATCATCCCTTTCTTTACATCGAAAATATCTCTAGCAAGCACATTCACGCGGGTAGCACCGGCTAGCTTGATGAGGTTGGAAAGTGTCCTTTGTCTGTTATAAACTCTTTCACATGCATACATCATACTCTGGAAATAAAAAGAAGATTGTATAATACATTTTGAATTTGACGTTAATATATTTCGAAATTAGAAAATTTAGACACACTAAAATTGCATTTCGAAGCATTTACTACTGTTTGCCCACCGGTCGCAATGCGAATATATAATCATTATTACAATTTTGAAAAAAAAAACCTTTTCAAATTAATTTATCAACGGCTACTACACAGCAGAAAATGGTTGTAAAGGTGGCTTGTTACGTGGCTCTAATTATTTTTTAGGCTTAATATTATTAGGCTTATGTCCTGTTATTCCTATAAATTTTGTGATCTAAGACGCAAACAAAGATATGGAAACCTCCGGGCAAATTCCCACTGGGAACACCACAGTCCATAAGCGTTTCGTCGGTGTCGAACCAACTGAGGCCACATGGCCCCTCTAACTATGGGAAGGCACCTTCTTAGGCCCACGCACAAGTTAACAAAGCAGAACTGTTACATAGAAGACTTTAACAACTAACAAATTGTATTTTATTTAGTAAATATTTTTCAATATATTCTTAATTTCAAAATGTATAACATGAAACCCCCCTAATAATAATAATGGTGTAACTGTATTAGTTTATCGCAGTATTTACAAAACGCCTTTTACGGGATACTACCCTTTAGTATCTCGAGATAATCCCGTCAGTGGTAATCAGAAACGCTAAATGCTATTACTACTGGTAACCCGCTGTTTTCTGTTGAGTAGAGGTACTTTCTCAGTCGGCTCCTATTTGAATAGAAACCTGCAGTATACCTATTCGATGGAACCTATTATAATAAATACTAGCTTCTCCTGCGACTTCGCTCGCGGAAAAGTTATTTTCTATCCCCAGCGATCTTTACTTTTTTTTGGATAAATTGTTATTTTCTGTACCCCTGACTAACAAAATTTCATGACGATCGGTTGAGTAGTTAAGATGTTTAAGCGTTATAAACAAACAAACTTACGTTTGCATTTTTTGTAATATAAGGTCGGGGAAAAAATTTCTACGTATTTTATACTTATACAAATTCAAGACATATTTTTTTAAACTTTAATTACATTCAATTATTACATACTAGCTGCGCTCCGTGGTTTCACCGGCGTAAGTCTCGATCCCATGGGAATATAAGGATAAAAAGTAGCCTATGTGTTAATCCAGATCTCCAGCTATCTATATACCTTGTTTCATCGCAATCGTTCATCGGTAGCTTTTGCGTGAAAGGGCAACAAACATCCATACATCCTCACAAACTTTCACGTTTATAATATTAGTAGGATATGTGCCATTTTGTTTGATAACTTGTTGCCATCTTGTAGGTAGTGACATAAGCCCGTTGCTTTAGAAATCTTGGAATTTTTGCGACAAGTAGTTTTGACAGTCCTCTCTTGATGTTAACCTAACACTACCCAAAGAATTCTGAAGAGATCGAAACATGTGAAAATCTGAGGGTGCAAGGTCAGGACTATATGGTGGATGCATTAACACTTCCCAGCCAAGCTCTCTCAATGTGTGTCGGGCGTTATCATGATGAAAGACCAGTCCTTTTCTGTTGATCAATTCCGGCCGTTTTTTCTTAATTTCTTGCTTGAGTCTCATTAGTTGTTGGCAGTAGAGATCCCAATCGATGGTTTGGCCCGGCGGTAAAAGCTCATAATGAACGATGCTTTTTCAATCCCACCATACACACAGCATCACCTTATTGCGTGTTAATCTGGGTTTCGCTACAGTCTGTGGAGCTCGACTACCCTTTGACCATGATCTTTTTCGCACGTTCTTATCGTAGGTCATCCACTTTTCATCAACAGCGATCAAACTTTTCAAAAATGGTTCAGTTTCATTACGTTTCAATAGAGAATCGCTAATGAGTACACGATGCAGGTTTCTTTCAGTGAGCTCGTGTGGCACACATATCGAGCTTTTCTATAGCCAGACCTTTTCAAAAGGGGTTAAAACTGTTTTGTGGTCAATACTCAGTTCCTCGGCTATGTCGTAACTACTGATATGCTGATCTTGCGTCATGCATGCATCCATATGAGGACGACCAGAGCGAGCTGCATCTTTGACATCAAAATTCCCGGACTGAAAACGCTTGAACCAACTTTCTGTCACTCTTACTGACACTGCATTAGGTCTAGATACGTCACAAATTTCGCGGCTTTAGTCGCATTTTTCCCTTTTTTGTAATAAAACTTCAGAATGTATCGAATTTCTTTGTTAGATTTACTCGTTTTGGCGGATAGAAAAACAATTGAAAAATGGCGGGTAAATGTTTTTTACTTTTTCTCTTTTTATTTATATTTATTTTTTTCTTAATGTTTTATATTTATTGATATTATAAGCATCCAGGTAAAAACAGTACAACCAAAGAGATTTTTCTTCAATTTTATACATACAAAATACGAAAAGTCTTTTTCCACGACCTATTATTAGTTAGGATTATAATAAATATGATTTCCCTTACAGCATTCTTGACATATGCAGCTGCTTGTGTGGTCTTCATCCCGGGAGCGGCACACATATCGAGGATTGAGGCTCCGCGCTCCGGGGCCAGTAACTCCACTGCCAAGGCGGAGGCCTGAAAATTTTACTACAATCAAGTACACAGTAAAAGTGCCGACGAACGCATAGATTTGATGAGTTACGAAGAAATGTAGTCCACATATAGTAGCTTTTATGTATGTACGATCTATTGATACGGTTGTTAAATTTTAGAGTAATATTCCGTTTAAGAAGGATGTAGATCTGGGTTGTTAGCTGGCCAGTCTAAGACAGAAACTGATTGTGATCCGAAAAAATCCTTTTAAATTAATATAATCTATGCCTCACCGCTGCAAAGTAGTTATTCAGAATCGTGGACATGCCATGAACTATTAATTATACATGGTTTAAACCAGCGGCGAAATTACACTTTGCCGCCAGTATGCTATTAAAATTTTGCCGCCCTTACCGGTCGGTCTATCTAATTCAATACCCCAGGACAAGACATAAAAAATAATATAGGCCCCAAATCTGCCGCCCTAGGCTTCAGCCTACTCAGCCTACTGGTAAATCCGCCACTGGTTTAAACTATATTTATTAAACTAATTTCATGTATTTTTATTTAACCTACGTCATCCTACCTACCCACCTATCATCAAAATCAATTCAATGTTCATTCTTTTATCGAACTTTGTTTGTATAAAATTTTGATACTTTTCAGAAAAAGGATTTTTTTAATTTGTTATTATTTTACACATTATATTGTTAATTCCTTTCGTTTTGGTCATGTGAATATTTCATAATGTAATATAATAATCTCAGAGAGGAACACATATCAATATTAGATACATGATTTGTTCAAAAACTCCTGTATTTACATATCGTGTAATTATATGACTACCACTCTAGTGGAACTGTCTGTAATGTATAGGTAATCGTATCGATCGTACGCTTGAACTGTAAAAACTCATACTATGTAGAAACTCCAAACACGGATCGGAAAATAAACTCCCTTACTTAATATACATATGTAGGTATCTAAGAACCTCTACTAACCTTATCCTGAAGAAGCAGCCTGCCGTCTGCATACAACTCATGATCATGGAACTTCGTACTAGTATGGAATACAAATATACACTTGACATGATAGTCTTGGAGGAACTGTCCTTCTGTAAGACTTCGTACCTGCTTCAAATAGTCTTTATATGTACCTATAGTGCAGGGGATAAATTCATACCCCTCATCTTCAAACCATGTAATGAACTCTTCAATGGACATCTTAATAGTGTTGACACGTACATATCTGGGTCTGCGAGGTCCTGGGTCAAACAAAAAAGTGTATTAGCAATGTGTATCAGTGGTGTACCTAGTAGTAAGTAGGTACCTGTACATTAAGCGTAGGTCGGATGCAGCAAATTTAAAGAACACTAGCAGCGCCCCACGGTTTCACCCGCGTAAGTCCCGATCCTGGGGGAATATCGGTATAAACAATAGCCTATGCGTTAATCCAGGTCTCCAGCTATCTACATACCAAGTTTCATTGCAATCGGTTCACTTGTTTTTGCGTGAAAGAGTAACAAACATCCATTCATCCATCCAAACTTTCACATTTATAATATTAGTGGCATAGTGGGAAGTGGGATTTAAATATATCAAAGACGTTACTACTACTAAACATAGTAGTCAGATCGAATTGGCGAATCCATTAAATTCCTGTTGGAGCAGAATAATTTTTTTATCTAGATTCAACAGTTTATTAGGAATTACAAGAACTTATAAGATTTTAAAGTTTTGCAAAAACTTATTTTTTTGCCAATCGCGGGCGATCCGCTTGTCCAATTTTGCTATACTGGCTCATTCTCTTGGTTTTTTTATTGCGCATATTTCTTGCATTTACTTATTTTTCGTAGAAGCTTTAGCTTTCGCTCCAGACGCGAAAACCGGTTTTTACCATATTTGCCATTTTTTTGGCACCTTTCCTGACAATATTATGCTATAATTTTACTTGTAATTAATACTTAAATCTTGATACTTAAATCTTGATAAAAAATAAGAAAAAGCTAATTCGATCTGACTATAGTCCCTGCGATCATCGCTTTAAGGACTAACGAACATTCCAAATAAAACAAAAAGAAACAGTGACAAGTTCGAAATATTCGTGACAATTTCGGAAGTTCGTGATTATTTCGAAACACTTTTAAAATTATATAGCAAATAGTCTAGTTGTAACAGTGACGGATATAAATTTGTCCGCCCCTACCGACCTCTTAGATTCGATACAGTTCACAATCATATTAATTACAATACAATTACAATTGCTGCTCATTCTAACAGGATCCTTCAGGTGTTTTCTTTCTCGTAATTGTTTCTACGGAGTTGGATAACGTATCCAAAGTATATATATTTCTGAACAACTTCGAGCGTTTACCCTTTGAAGTCAGTTGGTCTGGGTGCGACTCGTCCATGAACATAACATTGGTTTTATCCAAGTTTATACCAAGACAGTCCTGTCAAGATGCTCCATTCAGGCCGTGCAGTATCTCGCCCAGCTGCCCTAGCGGTCTTGCTACTAGAACGATGTCATCGGCAAACCGAAGGTGTGAGAAGGAGTCGTTTGCACAATTTGCGGGACAGTATGGATACTGTCCACGGTGCTGTAGCCTTTTCTAAACCCGACTTCTTTCGGTGGCTAGAATTCGTCGAATTATCTCTCGAAACGGCTTTTGACAACTCTAACGACGAAAACAACTTGTAAATATGGCTCAAGAGTAAGATGGGTCTACCTGTAATTCTTCAACAAGATATTGTTTCCTTTTTTCAAGAAAAGTACCCCCGGTCTCCTGCTCCATGCCCGAGATGTTAAATCTTGTAAGATGACGGAACTAAACTACTTCCAAAATTAGACTCGCAGGACAAAATTAGACTTTCAGGATTGGAATCCGGCCTACGGCATCGGATCGGATAGTAAGTCCGTCATCCCCAGAAGACCTGTTATTCTTTAGCTACTTGGGAGCCGCCTCTATCTCCCTGTGGACAATTTCTGGTATGTCCTCACTGTAAGCCGTAGTAGCGTTATGACTGAGGCGTCGGACTTGCGATCAAGTGGTTGCGGGTTCGAACCCCACCCAGTGCACTACAGACGTTACCCCACTCCTAACACAAGCTTTTCGCTTAGCTGGAGGGCTTAACAAGAACACTACCAATGTGTGACCCACGTTGGTCCGTGGTTGGTGGCTATGGTCATCATCACTGAGTCTCGTTAGTTCTATCATCCGTGATGCGTACAACTGACTATAAAACTTCTCGATCTCGAAAATCTCGAACTTTGAGGTGGTTGTTCTGTCATTATCAGTTTAGAGTTTCGTCAGATGGGGCCACCCAAGTGCTGAGCGCTGAGCGAACAGTTTAACCCCCAGTTCCGCTCAATTGCATTCCCTACTGTTAGTGTTGAAGCGTCGGAGGTCGCATATCGCCATATTAAATTTTTTGTAAGTTTGTGTAAGTATTTTTTAGAGTTGTAATTTACTTTGGTAATAAGGTAAACTTTTGTGAATTTGTAAAAAAAAACACTAACGGCACTGTAGTAGCTCATAAGTAACGTTAGTATCGCCTTGGTTAAGATTTTAAATATGAAGGTCGGGATAAAAAGTAGCATATGTGCTATTCCAGACCATATCTATCTCTATGGTTCTATACCAAATTTCCTCCAGATCCGTTCAGCCGTTTTTGCGTAAAACATTAACAAACTTTTGCCTTTATAGTATTAGTAAGATTTATAATATACTTATTAATGTAATATTTCATTAGAGTTATTTCCTTTGTCCCTTAAATGTCACCAACCCTACAGGTCTTAGCCATCATATATGAGGACCCTATCCACATGGAGGAAAGTAGTTCCTCCTTCCATTCCTCTTTGTCAGTGTGCTCTTTATTACCCCACATAACTATACAGTTACAAATAATTTCTCTTACGTGAGCATGATAAACTATGGCCGGACTAAATTCCAGACAAACATCGGTACCGGTATCTTTATTGCGATAGGTAAACAGGTAGGTAAATTTGTTTGTTGTAGTGCAAACTGTCTCTAACTCTCAAGGTGGTTTTCAAATGCTCATGTTTACTTATATAAACTTTACAGTACGTTCTATCCTGTTCGATCTTCTTAATATGTGAGACGTTGCGTGTTTTCATAAACACGTAAAATTAAATATTGTTTTTTTAATTATTAACATGGAAATATTTCATTTTAAGTGATTGATCTCCCTCCTCTTCCCCTAATCCCACCTTAAAGGGCGGCAACGGACTTGTGATTCTTGACTTGCGGGTGCCCATGGGCGGCGGTAGTCATTTACCATCAGGTGACCCATCTGCTCGTTTGCCCCCTATACCATAAAAAAAAACATACACTACAACTTTTTGCGGTAGCATTTCTTCTAACGTTCGTTGTTAACGTTATATTTTTGATGGGATCTCATTTCTTTTTGTAGATTATTAAAGAAAACATCTTTAGTTAATGACACTGTACCTACACTATTATGATCCATTATTTACCCACCTATCTATTAGGATTACTAATCTGTCACTAGTCTGACGAAAAAGTGTATGAACTGCAAAAGTAGCTTTGTAATTCATACACTTTCGTCACTGACTAGTGACAGATTTATTAACAGGCTTCTATATCATTCCGTTTTTTATTTCCTACAAACTTTTAGTGTGACCCACGTATTATATAGAATTACTAAGTTACTCATGCAGTTTGTAACATCCAGAAAATGGGACTGGAAGTTTAAGTTTGTCCTTGCTTTATAGGCTAAACCAGACCCAAATAGAAGAACCTCAAATTTTGATGATCAGTGAGTGAGTCAATGACAAAATTAAAGAACTTTGACTTGCAATAGTTTTTAAACTACACGTTCAAATTGAAATGATGATGAAATTCGTGAAGGTCGGCCCTCAACTTCGATCAGTGAGGAACATGAGGCTACTGTCACGCCACTAATTGAAGAAAACCGGCGTATCATCTATGAGTAGATTTGAAGACATTTGGGGATGGGTATGAGCCAGTTTCAAAAATTTTACATCAACATTTAAAAAAAATGTAAAATAAAAAAAAATGTAAAGGGGATGTTGGATTTTTTTCTTTGTGGTGCTAGTCTATAAAAGGTTGGCTATGAAGGCGTTTGTACTTTATTTAAAGATAATTATATCAGAGATGTTTATTATTCAGACTAAATAATAAATGGGTGTGTGAACTGAAGCCGGTTACAGATTATATATATTATCTGAATGTGTATAGGCATTTAGAAGTTATGGTGGAATAATGAAAATCACATGAACTTTTAAACATTACACACCTTTTTAGGCAGTTATGTAAAATTGTAATGAAATATTCAAGGTAAATTTAATTTTAAAATGAACAGAAGTACCATAGGTCCATATATAAAATTTAAGGTATCTATCTAGTAAAATGAAAATTTGTTTTCAACTTTATTGTGTAAAATATATTAAATACCCAGTATCTACATGATGGTTCAGTATGCTTATTTGTATGTTTAAAATACTTGTATAAGAACCCACTTACTTAATACACTTATCAAGAACACATACACACCTAACTACACCTTAAGCTTTAAAATGATTGGGCAGTCTTGGAATCTTAGAGGAACAGTTGATCTGTAGAATTATGATAACAAGATAAAACAAGTCATAGGTACAACTAAAGGCAACCTGCTACCTTACAAGAAAGAGATAGAAACAACCACTCTGTTATGTTTAGCGAGTCAAGCAACTGGCTTCTCATAGCTGGAACTGTTGGAAACTACAGCATAGATGGTGGAATTAAGCACAGGTACAGAAGGATTGTGTTGCATTCCAACAACAAAGGTGTACATTAAATAAAAATGAATAAAATAAAATAAGCCTTTATTGCTGTTTGTTTGACAATTGATGATATTGCACATTTTGAGTAACTAATTCTAATATTAACTCATTAAAATTACTCTGTGAAATCATCAGTAATAAGCTTAAATTAGTTATCAAACACTGTTCAGTCCTACTATGTACATTTACTACCCTTGAATCAGTTTCCTACAAGAGGAGAACAATCAGTACTTTGGTAGGTATAATACTTAAAACAATGGGCTTATAATTTAAATGCAAAAATGCATACATCACTGGAATGCAAATAAATATCAATCTTGTTTTAAATTCAAACTACTCTTCTCGGCTGAAGAAGTTTCCGAAGCCACCGGGTCATATTTATGCTGATCTATCTCATTCCCATGCTCATCATATTCTTTTTCATGATAGGCTTTATAAGCATATGCAAATATAATTACGTTTGTTACTACAACAGCAGAGACAACAGACCAAATGTTCACTGCAAAAGTGTTTACATGGTAATATTCAGTGAGTGCATGCCGAACACCAAAGAATGCAATAAATGGAAGGGTGAACATAGCTACACTGTACATAAACAAATTTGCTAATACTAAGACAGCCTGTTTCGTTTGTTTAGACATTAACGGACCTTCGTCTGCTTCAGCCATTCTGTTTACTGTATAGCAGTACTAGACCTGAAAAAAAAGAATAAAAAATAAAATTACCTTTGAAGTCGAAGAGCTCTGGATGTTTAATTGGAAAATGTTCAATCTGCTCTTTATAAAGAAGCAACGTTTGTTCCGGCTTGCTGTGACCAGGTAATGGTTTTTTGCCCAACAGAATTTCTATTGTTAGAATACGGGCAAGCCATGGATCAAGGCGGGGCTCTTTCTCAAGTAATTGAATTTCAGAAAATAGACGTGTAAGGGGTCGTGCATTTCTGACTGCAGTAGTTACCAATGCGTATAGCGAGCTTACGTTCTGTAAATATGACAAACTAAAAATAGAACAGGTATCTAAACATGCTAATGCTAATGAAATAGAATTAATTTTGTAAATACTTACGAAGTGCTTAAGTTTAGAGTCGTATAACAATGTTTTAATACTACCACCTTCAGAACACACTTTCTTTAAAATATTAGCAGCTGCTTTGTAATGTCTGGGTACTTTAACAGAATGTTCAAACATTTTACTTTGCGCATACCATTTGCAAAAAATGTATTATCGATTACCAATCACTCAGCCCAAATTATTGTGTCACGAGTTTCGTAAAGCAAAGAGCATACAAACACTATCGTAAAGTTTCGTTTCTAGGTTAGGATGCGTTCGTAGTATCCAAATTTTGCGATCATTCATGATATAGGTTTTAGGCACGAGGTAAAACTTGATAAAAGTTGGAGGGATTTCGATACTTTTAGTATTTTTATTAATTATCATATAATTTTTACTTCTTTACAGGGGTTCCCAGTAGCACTGTATGGCGATTCATAGATGAAGGCAAAGCGAGTGATGGTGTATTTTCTACGCCTGTTAAAAAAAGGAGAGTAGGAAAGCAGAATCAACTTGGACAGTTGCGACCGCGCGCGCGTTGCGCGAGTTGATCAGGAATAAAGAATTGTATTTAATTTAAATTTCAACAATAATGAAACTATTACAATTAGTTTGAAAAGATATTAACTTCAACGAAGGGATCTTTGAAGTACTGAGGAGTAGGAGGCAAAAAGAGCATACAATTCTCAGTTCTCTCCCGTTCCCTTTCCGCCGCCTCCTCAATGTGCGCTAAGGAGGCGGCGGAAAGGGAACGGGAGAGAACTAGTACTCTCCCATCCCGCAGAAGACGCACCAGGCGCCGGAGAGAGCAAGTCGATCTCGGGTCTCCATGAGCACTTGCCTGGGGACGACGGACAGGGTTATCCGGCGCCTTAGCAGAAGCAGGCCCGAGACGGTGGTGCCATGTTCCGCGCGTGATTCTCTTACTGACAGGCGATAAAATTCCCCACAACACAGCGAGGTCGCCTGTTGTTTAACAAGCGGCCAAGTCTGCCGGGGTTCACAGGGATTTCCTTGTAAGGGTACACGTGAGGCCCTGGTAATAAGGACTGTGACGGAGCACCGTGTGGTTTTAGTCGGTTCGAATCCGACATACCACCCTCCCGCTTAGCCCGGGTGGGGTGATGACCCGTGAGGGATACCACACGTAAAAAAAAACTGTAAATTACGTAAGTACCTTTTAAAAAATATGACTAATAGACCAGAAAAATTAGAAAAAGTGCTGGATGCAATTCCTTACAGATAGTCACATAGTTTAGGGTATGTACTTTGATTATATACATGTCTAGATGACATATTCGGCCGCACAGAACGGGCGCTAAAAAAGACGACTATATTTCGTAGAGTCGAGTGTCATAGACATCATTGTCATTTGAATCTGCATACGGCGGCGAGCTTACGAAAAACAATTAATCATGCCGGTTTGAGCTATTAAATTGTGTTGAAATTATCCTGGAAAAACTTGTAATAACACTACAGATTACTTTTCATCGGTAAGTTTTGTTTTAATTTACATTATTTTCTTAGAAAACAAAAATAAATATTTCAATATTTGTATGTATGACAGATTAGCCGGTGTTGTCAGTTTATTAGTAATTTTACAAAAACTATGGGTAATCGTTAAAACGATGTCGCTGTTGCTGTTTTATATTATTAAAAAAGGTTATCGCTTAAGAAAATGATACCTTATTCTAGTTAACCTCCTACACGTAACGTCTGGCATTAGATTTTTGGTTCTTAGGATCTTTTGGGTTTTAGATTTCCTACGGATCCCGTACTGGCAAATCGATGGAAAGAAATTATATTGCAGACCAGAAATGAGGACCAGTGTATTCCTCACACGACTTCCGTCGTATGTTCTGAACATTTTTCTGCTGATGATTTATATTTTACAAAGAAGGGGTTACGACGGCTGAAGAGTGGATCTATACCAAGCAAGGTAGGTTTTAAAACCTTTTATAAATTCATAAAATCCACATAACAGTTTATTGAACCAACATTTTGACTAAGTTTATTAATCTCATCTTATGTTTTACAGTTTTTGGTGAGAGACACAAAGAGACAGATTTTAATTGAATTTGTGGAGGAACGGGTGTTATATCCCTCCAACACAAATTGAGGATCCTCCGACCAAGCAAGGTGATCATTCCTGGTGGACCGCGGCCGCACACACGGTCGCCACAAATTCTTTAATTTTTTAAGAACTTATTTTCTCTTTACATTGGTACCTTTGTAATTTGAATTAGGCCGGTCATTTTTCGTTTCCAACAGATGAAGAACATTAACACACCTTTTTATTATGTTTTTGTTGCTTAATATGTTTTGTAATAAATTATTTTTCTTTTAAACCATTATTTTATTTACCATTCATCTCCTTACCATAATAAAAAAGAATGTAAATAAATAATTTAGAGCAAACATCCCTAAACAGGCACACAGTGACAATTTGTTGACAATAACTACACGTGCGTACTCACACATAGTGCGTAATTGTATCCCGTTTTCAGTGCACTATTTGTTTGAGTTAAAGGCCCTACGCACCTTCGTGCCTGACGTACGTCCCGCCAAGGACACCGTGCCCGACGGTAGCATACGCACGCATCGTGCGCTGAAGTACGTCCGCTCAAGGCCACGGTGCTGTAGCCAGCGTTGCCATTGCCATTTTCCTAAATTACCCCAAAATAATAGTCAAATTCCACAGTTTGGGGAGATAAAACCTGAAGTCGTAATGTAATTAATAAGGCTAAATATTCCCTATTCCCCGCATTTTCCTCGCATTGATGGTCTCCCCATAAATTCGCCTATCGGTTTGAAATTCCCCGCATTTTTGGGCATTCCTCACAAATTGGCAATATACTGTCTATGTATCTACCATAAACTTATATACTAGAACGTAAAGTCTATGGTATGTACAAAACGTGTCGTGCAAGTCCAGCAAGCAGTATATAATGTATAAATATATAATTCTGACGTACGTCAAGACTACGCACGATCGTTTTGCATCGTGTATCGTGCGTGACCTTGGCGGGACATACGTCAGGCACGAATCGTAATCGAAATCGTAAGGCCTTTAAAAGGCCCTACGCACCTTCGCCAAAAATGCCCATGCCCAAAAATGCGGGGATTTTTTTATTATTTATTGTCAGTCTGTATTGTAGATACATAACACTACTTCAAGTTTTAGTATATTATGAAAGTTAATCTTCTGATTCGTTACTGTCATCCTGGGCTTCAAGCTCCTCCAACATTAGTTGTTTTGCTTCATTTCTGTAACATTACAACTTACTGTCAAACCAGTTTATCAGTTATCGCGGCTAATAAAAGTTTTGCACAATTTGGTAGCCTTCTGTTAACACTTATGTATCCATGAGTAAAAGTAAAAGGTATGTCTCTTAAATAAAATGTATTTAGGAATTAAGGTGCATTCTATATAATTAAACACCTAGAAGCGGTGTGTCTTTAAAACAAGATAAAAATTAATAAAATGGACTTTGTATTGAGGGTGTGCATAAAAGAAACATCTGCTATTTAATTAAAACTAAAATTATTAAAAAAAGTATGTTAACAATAATTAAATAAATTATATTAACTTCTTAAATGATTAGTAGCTATTTTAAACTAGGTATATTATATAGAGTGTAAGAAACACCGTACTGAATACTGAAATAGTGTATTTATATTTAGATCATCATTCTGAGTCGAAAATCATTGGAATTTTCTGCCGGAAAATGCCCAACTTGTTTTTATAATTTTTTTTTGTTAAGTGTGATATCACAGTGAGTAGACAGAACATTTTACCGAAAAAATCAATAAATACCACTTACGGCAAAAAAAAAACTGCAATGTTGTCAATCAAATAACATTTAAACATTTTAGCAATCAGCTGGTCTTAATGGCACCGAACGTTTACACGACACACTTAAGTGCATATACGAGTACCTAAGCAAATTTTATTGGAATATCTACTCACCTTTGAATGTTTAAATCATGGATTTGTGAATGAGTTTGTGTTTCAAAAGTTAGAAGTAATTTTATCTAATATAACACTAGAGCAATCTGGGTGTCGCGGACCGTTGTGACGTAACATGAGATGGTCTACGTTTAGATCATACGGCCGAATAAGTCTACACGTAGACTGCACGGGTGGCGCAATTTTTAAAGTGCTCACTTCGCCACTGCACCGCGCCGAGTGTTGTGGGCGATTCCCACACGGGACAAAAATTCGTAGAATCCACAAATAGTTGTCCCGAGTCTGGGTGTTCTTTGTGTCCAATATTTCAATATTTGTAAAGTCCCCTGCGACATAGGAATCATTCCTGATGCGGGAGTTATCTTTTAAACAGGGGAGTAGCTACCGCCGTATTAGCCGTATCAATGATACGGGGCCTCCGGGCTACAGGGGCTCCTAACGTGTGTAAGCAAAAATTAGTAAAATGTTACCCACAATGTCACATAATCTCGTGCTTCCCGGGCAAAAAACATAAAAAACTGTCATATGAGCCTACAGAATTTTCACTTCAGAAATGACAAAAGTCAAAAAAGCTAAAGATGGCAACATCCTACATTGGTTATTGCGGGATTGCCCCGTTTAAAGCATTTTTGTTTCTTTTGTGAGAAATCTTTACCCTTCATTTGGGCCCCCCAACTAATTTTGATACAGGACCCCTCCAAGGCACGCTACGCCACTGCTTTTAAAAGAAAAGTATTTTTATCGTCAAAAAAAGGAATTGAAGGTTTATTCACCTTTCATCAGGTGCAACGATATCCTTATTTAATCTTTTTAAGTTTAGCAATGCGGCCAATATTTCAATGCGAGTCTCAGGATCATCTTCATAATCAGACGAATCACCATAGTCTTTGCCACCCATGTACGGACATCCCTTTAGTATTAGCGTTTCTAATACTTTAAGGACCTGGATAAAAAAGGGTACAGTCAAATATAGAGATTGTTGTTGATCGTTGTGAGACCGTTATCCTAACCTTATCAAAGGCAACGACAAAAACAAACAAACGCTTCAAATAAAAAAAAAACCGGACAAGTGCGAGTCTGACTAGCGCACCGAGGGTTACGTAAGCAAACAAACTTGTAAACGTCCATCTCGAGAATCAATCTCAAAGACTTTTGCCCGTCTTTTTCGAAAGACAAACTTACCTTTGCGGTTGCGATGTATGACAAAGTCATCAATCCAACCGCATCATATAAGTTTGTAATCACAAAATTTATTTTTTATGTCATATAACAACAAATTAACAACTTTCGGATTTTTTCCTTTATCTGTGCTGTAAGACGTTGCTTCGTACCAAATTTCAAGATTCTGAGTTCACGGGAAGTACCCTGTAGGTTTTGATTCCCTTGCGAGTGTCGAAAATTTGCGGAAATTTGCGGCATAAACGGCTGTATCTTTTGATTGCGTTGGCTTAGAAATTTTATTTTTTTCACAGCTCTAAGGGACAGTAGACCTAAGTATTTGGTATAAATTCCAGCTTGATACCTCCACGCGATCCTGAGAAAAAGGGTCTTGACAGACAGACAGACGTGTGGATGGACGGACAACAAAGTGATCTTATAAGGGTTCCGTTTTTTCCTTTCGAGGTACAGAAACCTAACAATATGATGACACGACAAGAGGCGAAAGGTTTATTTTTTTATAATGTTAGCATTACAACAACCCACAACTAATGAGCATAACTAATGAACAGGTTTTTGTGTAGGCTGATGTTGTCCTCATCCTGGAACTATTCAAGATAAATACGATTGCTACATTACGGTATAAGAAGGCATGTTAGAGAATCGTTTTGATCTTCTCAAGCGTTGAACGCTTACTGTTCAACATAAGTCTCTATTAAAAACGTTTACAACACCAGTGTGTGCCTCTCTGCCAATTTGTGGTCATTCTAAACTCGAAACTACGAGTACCTATTTATAATAGCCAATAACTAAGATAAAAGTACGTAACAATGATAGACACTCGACACAGAGAGAAAAATAAATTAATTTAAAAGCTGATCGTACATAAGCATGTACTTAAGTTAAATGGAGCTGATGCAGCAAACATTTTTACTTCGTGTTTTACCAGAAAAGGCCCGATAACAATTACTTACCTGCAATTTCTTAACTTGCTTTAATGATGCAACTTTGCAATTACGTAAATTTACATAAATTAGTTTCGTATGATCTTTATGGAACCCATCCAACATTTGGATAGGATTGTTTCTCACATGAAGTATCCTCAAATTAACTAGCTTTTCTAATCCCACCAACGACTTTATGTTATTATTGGCTAAGTATAAACTGTCTAATTTCGGAAAATCAAGGTCAGCCATATCGGATATTTGATTGTTTCGAAAATCAAAACATTTTATATTTGGCATTGTTTTGTCAAAATGTATTTTTCGTATTTTGTTAAACCCCATCTCTAAAGTGCTGAGTTCGGGTTGAAAAACATCGTGTACTGTTGTTATGTTATTATTGTTCATGATCATCACTTGGAGATATCGCATCTCGTGCAATGCTGCAGATTCGAGTCTGTTTTTGTCTGCTTGTATAAGGATTAGGTAAGGTAGCTCAGTAATAGCTTGCAATTCACTTAGCTCCAGATTATTCATAGACACATCAAGAAACTGAAGATGTTTGAAGCATTTTATTGCTTGTATAGACATCAGACCCATTCCTGTTAAATCTGCTTTTAAATATGTGTACCTGTTGATTATAAATTCACTGTTCTATTTAATTTTAACAGAAATTTCCATGGACTCTGTAGCCCCAACACACAGCCCACCTGATGGTGCATAGTTTAACCCTGCCTGAGTAATTTTAGCGTTTTCCAAGACTTTGGACTAGAGACGGATCAAGCCATCTCGAAAAGCTCGTAAATACAGAATTATAAGTATTCTAGTAGTAGTATGTATTAATGTGAATCTGTTAATTGTCATTAATACCAACCAATTTCCAAATATCTTAGATCATAAAATTATAACTGCACTTTCAAATTTTGGCATCAGCTACTAATATTTTCAATATAACCTAGTCGTTGGATATAGATATCCTCCAAATTTCAGGACTAAGTCCACTGGTTTAGGCGTTCTTAAATCACAGTGCTACTAATGGTTTACAAATGATAGTAAAATATTAGTATGAAAATAAAAAAATAAATGTAGAAATATGAAAGGCAACCATTTTTCGCATATTTACCCGTCGCCGTCGGCGGTTTTCCCCAGAAAACTGAGGCGGACGCTAACTTCAGACTTATTCAGATACCTGTAGACTTCCTTATGTTCTTGCCCCTCTATTTTTGCTATTTGCTCGAGGTTTGGCTCCCCCTCATTGTAATCGAACGTAAGGTTAAAACGAGACTTTAACATTTCCACTCCTATTCACAAACAGCAGTTTATAATTTATTTGATCATTTAAAATTAAGGGTATGGAGTCAAATGAGACAAACTATTAACAACGCCTTAGAACCAACGATTTTTCTAATATACTTAATAATCCAAGGACTGAAATAAGCATATTTTGCAAATCACTTTAAATTCAAGTAGGCCGGTCGAGTTGAACTACATAGTCCAGTTCTGTTATAGGTATTTAAATGTTTGGTTTGATTATGAAGAATACGGTAGATGATAAACAAATAACGAATTGTAGTAGAATTGAAAAATTGAAGTTGGTAGGGTAGTCGAGCCGCAGGAAGCATACCTGTGCAAGTGCCTGCGATGATAAGTACGTGTGGAATATATTTACTTAAAATAGAAATATTACAAAAAAAAGTTATAATATATATTTAAAAACTGTACAATGATTGGATTTCTTCACAATCATTCGAACGTTAGGTATTTTGAAAAGTATTAAAAGAATTTAGATCAGTACTTGATAATAATGTTATTGTAGCTTCTTGATTTTCTTAAATTGGTCAATACAGTTTTCTCCTCATTGTTGACCGACATATTCCTCTTCTTGTGTTTCGTCTTCTATTTCTTCCTCTTCTTTCTCGCCGTCTTCAAGCCACTGAAGCATCAATGCTTTTGCTTCTTCTCTGTAATGATTAAAATAAATATATTATACACAAAACCAGAGTAGTTTTTACAGCCTTAATTCTAATCATTTGGCCAGTCCTGATATGTTATCAGCTAAACTGATTCTCACCAACATTCTGTCTGTCGAATGGCTCACCTTTCTTCTGGTGTTACAGTTCCTTTATTTATTCTTTTTAATCGAGGCAACGAGGCCAATATCTCTACACGTAGCTCATTGTCATCTTCTTCGCCGCCTCCTCCTCCTACCTCCTCACCCGTTCCTCCCATGAATGGAGTTCCTTTTAATATGAGTGTTTCAATTCCTTTCAATACCTGAAATGCACAAAATATAATTGGAGGTGGAATTTCCACTTGGGAGAGACATTGCTGCTTCCCATTAATGTTCTTCCCAAGAGTGAGTGGCCCACATTTTGTTTTGCTCTGTTTGTGCACGTGTTCCTCTGATTAGCAGAAGGTCAAGATCGCATTGGACCTTTCAGCTCAAACTGCGTTCTTTAGTCCGTCCGTTTCCGGTCAAGGTTACCCTTTGGAACAGTAGCTTCTTGAATTTGTTTTATCTGGATTAACATAGAGGTAGTGCTTATGATATATCTAGATCTCCGCTCGGCCAAATCATAACCCCGATAGGAAAGCTGCCTGTGAGAAAGAAAACTTATTTAAAAACTATGCAAATGGCGTTGTGGCAGAAAGCCTGCTACCTACTACCAGACCAGCCAGCGCTGCGCTCTTGTGCCCTACTCGCTCTTGCCAAGCGAAATTTTGTTGGCCCTGCTCAATGATGAAGATGTCGCCAGAAACGGTTCTATGTTTAACTAAAGACCTAAAGATGAAAGTGAACGAGTAAACAGTTCATCTAACAAGTTTTTCGCTATCTCAGATTTCAGAGGGCTATTGGGCAAACTTACCCGCAATTTTTTTACTTGTCTTAATGTTGTTACTTTGCAATTACGTAAATTAACATAAATTAGCTTCGTGTGATCTTCATGGAAACCGTCTAACAGTCGTATTGGATTATTCCGCACATGAAGTATCCTTAAGTTAACTAGTCTTTCTAGCCCCACTAATGATACTATATTATTATGCGCTAAATATAAACTGTCTAGTTTTGGAAAATTTAAATCTGCAATTTCTATTATTCGATTGTTTCGAAAATCCAAACATTTAATGTTTGCCATTGCGTTAGTGAAATGTAGCTTTTGTATTTTATTAAAGCCGACTTCTAAAGTGCTGAGTTCCGGTTGAAATACATCGTGTACTGTTGTTATATCATTGTTGTTTAAGATGAGCACTTGAAGATATGGCATCCTGTACAATTCTGCCGAATTCAATTTGTTTTTATCTGCTTGTAGTAAGACTAAGTAAGGGAGCTTGGTGACAACTTGCAATTCGTTTAGCTGCAGATTGTTTTGTGATAGATCAAGGTACTGAAGATGTTTGAAGCTCTTGATTGCTTCAATATGTGTTAAACCTAGTCCTGTTAGCGTCGCTTTAAGGTATGTGTACCTGTGGACAAAACAGAATGCTGTGAAGAAAATGATTAGCATACTAGCTAGCTTCAGCACCATCCTCGTTACCATGCAGTATCTCGAATTTTTCATTCCTTCAAAAAGGTACCACGTTGTTGTGGGCTAAGACTAATGGCAAAATTAACGCAATAACGGTTAGCTGAGTCTAATTGGGTGAGAACTGGTGTCCAGATATCCTAAGGAAAGTATCGGACTATACACAGAACTATTTATTATCCTTGAGCTATCATGGCTGCAACGTTATACCCTTTTCGTTTACCGCTTAGTATCATCAGACGGACCGTATGCTATTGGTTATCTTAACAAAAAATTGCTAAGCCCTATTGTGTTGGACTCTTTATATTGCAATAGTTCATACGCTAAGGCAATGGTTCATCATTAAGCAGGACTTACGGTATGTTCTCTACTTTAGTGGAATTAAAACAAACGTCCACTGTGTTTTATTTCTTCTTCTTCAAATAAATGAAAGAATTTCACGGTTCTCTCACTTTTTCACTTTTACCTTATCAATCAAGTGTCAATTTTCTTATGTGAGGACCTACAATTACCTATATTATGATGTGGCAGAATCATGCACATAATTATTTACCCGTCACCGTCAGCAGTTTTTCCAAGGAAGCTCAGTCGGACGCTGACCTCAGACTTCTTTAGATATCTCTTATCTGAATCGAAAGTCTCATGTTGCTCGAGAATTATTTCGACTTCCTCCTCTTCCACCATTTTCTTTTCTTTCTTTTCAATTTCTTCTTCTTCGTCTTCATTGCCACCTTTATGTAAAGATAGGTGTGATTTCAACATGTTTAATACGACAATAATAATCTTTAAAATTGATGCGATATTTCTGTTGTGACAGATGTCCTTCAGACGATTTATATTTTTTTGAAGTGAAAACTTCTTTAGCAACGTTATGCACTTTTTGGGATGGGTGAAAAATGTTAAACTCGCGTCAGGACACGTGACCTGATTGAAAATTTGTAAGACAGAGCCGAGTTTCATATATTTTAAAAAATATAACATTCGACATTCAAACATTTATGAGCGGCCAGGAGTGCAGAACTTCCAGTGGGCCTGCAATCACTTAAATTGCCGAGGCCGGACAAAAACTTAAAAAAATCCGGACACATGGGTGAAATTGAGATTATTTCCCGGACACCTTAAAAAAACGCCGATTCCATTTAAATTTTTAGCTAGTTAACGATTCATCTAACAATTATAAGAGTCCCTTTGCACAGAGTGTTCGGGTTGTACCCGGACAATTTTTGGAAACCCCGCCCGGACGCCCTCCAAACTAGGACAAATCCGGGGAAACCCGTACGGATGGCAGCCCTAAGTGTACCCTATGTATACATTCAGATATGTTATTACCTACTTTTTATTTTTAACCTAATTATATATATATACAGAGGTGTGTGTGTGTGTATATGCAAATACATTGCGAAGTTATGTTTTCACTTCTGACGTGCAGTTCTACGACTGACTGTTTTTTCTTGGTATTTATCATGTTATGATAGACTATTAATAAGTATCGAATGGAATTTTTTTTTTCGAACTGATTTATAGCTATAAAAAAACAATAAATACTGTGTTTACATTTTTTTAATCGGATCAAAAATGACCAAGATACGGAGATTTTAGTGCACCAACTTAAAAAAGGCTCGCGAGAAATACCGTGAACACTATGACGTCATTCATCGCGTATCGGCAAAAGTGGCGGGTCGCCTTCGCGTCGCCAGCTTGGTAAGCGTTTAGTCTAGCGCAGTTAGTGCAACGACAATGCGGAAAGATGACAAAACTCCTCTGTCATGCTGAAGTGGTTCATAGGTACTGTTGCGAAAATCATTTTGACGTAAGTAGGTACCTACAGTATCCTAGCTAGAGTATTTACCTAATATCAGTAGGTACAATATGGTCAACGGGTCTAGTGCTAATCATTCGTAAAGTTAGCAGTTTCGATGCGCAGTAGACAATTTAGTATGAAAAAGCTGCACTGCGCATGTCAAACAGCAAAAATTCACGAATAGATCCGACCGTATGGAGTATAATATACCTACGTATTGTGCATCGTTTCTATCATTTCTTAATAACATTTGAATTTCCGGGGATAGCTTTGATGTTCGTTCATTCATGCCTAATGCCTACCTACTCAAATAAACAATCGAACACAAGGATATTTCGAGCCCAGGGCTGTACTCAGACCACCACCGCGATGTTTTTCGACCAGAGTGATACCACGGCTTCACAGAAAACCGGCAGTAAAGCAATTTTTGCATTGTTTTTTGGCGCGTGAGTGAGGTTACCGGAGGCCCTAATCCTTCCCTATTCAATATTCCCGTCCTTCCACTCTTCCCACTCGTCCCCCTCTCCCCCTACTCCCACCTTAAAGGGCGGCAACGCACTTATGACTCTTGAGTTATAGGTGCTCATGGGCGGCGGTAGTCATTTATCATTAGGTGACCCGTCTGCTCGTTTGCCATAAAAAAATAAAAAAACATAAAAAAATGCCCTAAGCGGGCAGGTGATTTTGTCATGTGATAAACGCGATCTGTGATTATGTGTGAAAGCGCCCGTTCCTGACTGTTCAGTATTGTTTTATTTGTATCCTCCTTAGATTATATATATGTCCAGATGCCTAATCCGTGCCTCAAAACTGAAGCCAAAAAATACAAGCGTCTAATATAAATATAAGCGTCTCACTCGTCACACGCGAGCGAACGTTCGCCGCTGAAGTACGTCTCGAGTCGCTACTTTTAATATTTAAAAATGCCTGCTTGTGCTGTCACATTCTGTAAAAATTATACAAAAAAAAATCTTAAGTGTCCGAACATCACATTTCATATGTAAGTATTCTATTTCCTAATGTATTTATAAACAATAGAACCAAATTACAAATTAATAAAATTACGACGCCATTACTAGAGATGTTGCCAGGACGTGAATTTCATTTACCCATAACGCATTCTAGCAGTATATATATTTTTCTTTGCCAAACTTGTTATTTATAGAAAGACGAGAAATGTTAATGTTCGCGAAACTGGAATCCTTCAAATATTCTTAATTTCTAAACTCTAGCACCCGGAGTTCAATGTGTCCGTCAAACGATACTTTAGCTATGGGATTGTACTCGTATTGTAACTTATTATTACTACTCCTAACGAACACAGCTATAGAGCACTTAGGACTTGTAAAATTTTGCTAGTTTCTTGATACTTTATAAATATATATATATCCAAGTCCTACAAAACAAGGCAAAACATTTACTTTATTTTATCAAAATACCTTTTGTTACTCTGTTCCTGTGAATAAAGTTGCATTTAATTTTATTACTCAAAAGAGCTTTTATGTTACATTTACCATAAAAAAAAATTTACTCTTATTCTCATATTTTTTTCATACGGCCTTATATGAAAATCGATTCTTAAGGAGGAAACTCTAAAAAAAAATGTCTTGAAAACAAACCAAAAAATATTGTGATAAATAAATAGTTCCTACTAAGTACTTTTATTTTACATTTGTCTTTTTAACTAAACGAATGAAATGAAAAAAACGAAAAAATGAAATAAACGAATATTTGTAACTGATTTAAATACATTCAAAATGTATTTATTTAATATTACTTACATCAAAAAAAAATATATATTTAATAAAAAAGTCCCTGAATTTTGGGGTAACCTCTATGCACTGGTAGTAAAACCGTCAATGCACACAAGCATAAACATTGTACGTAAACACTCGCGTTGGGCGGGGTTCACTCACACAGCACCAAAAAGTGGCTTCAAAGTAAACGGTGACTTTTGTACTAGTCACGGTATCTGGACCTATATATAATCTAAGGTATCCTCTCTCATTCGGATGAAATGGTCAAACAATAGTTTTCGTCATAGTCAACTTCGTGTATAGCTAAAGATTTATCTTGTTCAAACTGAGAGCTCGCTACGCAAAACAAGCATTTTCTTTTTCCTGCGAAAAACATGCTGTTCGGTTTGGGCTTTGCACTTGTTAGAGATAATATTTGAATGATTTAAATAATCCAGAAAAATCTCATCCTCAGAACACGCAGTTAAAGTGCCTAAGTAGGTAGTTAGATACCTATTTTAGGTACTTAGTAGGAGTAGGTAGGTATAGACTTACTTACCTTTTCATTTTATCCCTACAAAACCGACCTCCATAATAGGTAGCTACCTACTCGTATCTATTTAGATATCAATCAATAGATACTCACTATCAATATAAATACTGTTATACTAATAATATAACATCAAATTATAGTAAAAACTAAATAATTAACATACCACGACATAAGCGAAATGGTGAATAATTTGAACCAAACTGACCAAACTAGCGATTTTGCACGAGTGGAGGGCGCGATTCGCGACGTGTGACGTCATCATACCAAGCGCAGCTCCGAGCAAACGTTTCGAAATAGCCGAACAGAAAACCTTAATAACTTTGTCATTTCTTGTTGGATTTGAATCATTTAAAAAACGAAATGATCAGAATGTTATAACGCATACGCTCTTATATTTAGAAATCTAATATTTTATTATGTGAATGATTCTCATTGTCATTTGAAATTTTGAATCTGTTATCGACGGCGAGCTTACGAAAAACAATCAATCATGCCGGTTTGTGCTATTAAATTGTGTCGAAACTATTCTGGAAAAGCTTATTTATAACAACACTAAGATTACTTTTCATCCGTAAGTTTTGTTTTAATTTACACTATTTTCTGAGAAAATGCGATACTTTATTTCAATATTTTCTAGCTATGACAGATTACCCGGTGTTGCCAGTTTATTACGGGGTAATTTTACAGAAACTATGTGTAAACCATGACGCTATTCCTGTTTTATATTATTAAAAAAGTCTGGCATTCGCCGGCCGCTGCCGCGGCACGCTCGCTTCACTCGCTCGGCTCGTGCATTATGGTCACAGTTCTAACCTAACCTAAACCTAGCCACTTGAGAGTAAATTTTTATTTTATTTATAAAAGAAAAACTAAGATCAGAGCAGTTGAAATAGCTAAAAAAAAATGTTAAAAAACGAATTCTCCCAGCCAACTTAAGAAAGCATTTTTTTTATTTTATTTATAAAAAAAAACTAAGATCGAACAATTCAAAGTTTTGATCGAACAATGACGAACAGTTAACGAACAATTGAAATACCAAAAAAAAAATGTAAAAAAGCGACTTGTCCCCGCCAACTTGAGGGTAATTTTTTATTTTATTTAAAAAAAAAAAACTAAGATCGAACAAATAAAAATTTTGATCGAACAGTAAAGAACAGTTAACGAACAGTTGAAAGAGCAAAAAAAAATGTAAAACAACGATTTCTCCCCGCCAACTTAAGCCATTATCTTAGGGACATCTTATCTCATCTTATTGACAAAACAAATATTGCGGAACTCCGCCTTCAACAAGTAGTGTTGCTATTCGTTGAAGGTGGAGTTGCGCAGCTGTTTTAGGTTGGCGGAGGGAAGTCATTTTTTTTACAATTTCAACCGTTCTTCAATATTCGATCAAATATTTTCTTGGTAGTCCTTAGTTTTTTTTAATAAAATAAAAAAATTACCCTCAACTTGGCGGAGGAAGTCATGTTTTGAATTTTTTTTTCGCTATTTCAATTGTTTCTTAATAAAATTGTTCTTCATTATACTATCAATTTTTTTTGTTCGATCTTTGTTTTTTTATTAAATGACCTAAAAAATTTGCTCTTTTAAATTGGAGGGGTGGGGAAAACATTTTTTAATATTTCAATTGTTCGTTGACTGTTTTTGATTGTTCTATCAACTGTTTTGTTTTGTTGCTTCTTTTTTTGGACTTTTTTTTGCTAGTTCAATTGTTCGTTAACTGTTCTTCATTGTACATACTATGATAATTTTTTTTGTTCATTACGAACAATAAAAAATTTGGATAGAACAATGAAGAACAGTTAACGAACAATTGAAATAATAAAAAAAACTAATAAAATGACTTCCCTCTGCCAACTTGAGGGTCAATTTTTTATTTATTTAAAAAACTAAGAATAAATAAAAAAAAAATGATAGAAATTGTTCTATCATTTTTTTTTATTTATTTTTAGTTTTTTTAATAATTATTAATAATTAAATTATCATTGGATAAACAGTTAATGAACAATTGAAATTCCCAAAAAAAAGTCCAAAAATCTATAGAACTGGGGTACGAAACATGGGGTAATATTTTTATTTCATTTAAAAAAAAACTAAGAACGAACAAAAAAAATGAAGAACAGTTAACGAACAGTTGAAATTGCAAAAAAAAATGTAAAAAAATGACTTCCCTCTCTACTACTGTTAAGGATCTAAGCATTTTAACTGATAATACTTTATCCTGGGGTCCCCAATTGTGGGAGGTCAGCCGCAAACTATTTGCGTCATCGGGGTCTTTGCGAAGACTACACAATTTCCTGCCGACAGTCACTAAAATTGCGCTTGCACAATCCCTTCTTCTTCCTATATTCGACTATAGCGATGTCAGCTATCTCGATATCACTGAGGAGCAACTTGATAAACTTGAACGCCTTCAAAATTTTTGTATTAGATTTATATTTGGTTTACGCAAATATGATCATGTATCAGAATTTCGCATCTTGCTCAAGTGGCTCCCAATTCGCTTTCGACGGAATACCTACTCATATTTTTACTACACTTTACAATATTATGTTTAATCCCTGTACTCCAACGTATCTAAAGGAACGTTTTACGTTCTTCAATGACACTCACACAAGATCCTTGAGATCGTCGGAATCACTGGAACTGGCAGTACCCAAGCATTCTATCAGGTTTTATGACAAATCTTTTAGTGTACAGGCTGTCCGGTTATGGATTATATTAGACGTGCCCAATCACTGGCCATATTCAAGAAAATGGTCAAAGAATATTACTTGGCTTCTTAATTTCTCCTTTTTGTCATTTGCAGCATCGGATATAATCTTATTAATCTACAAATATATATTTGAATATGTTAAATGTTACAGAGTGATTACACTTGTTTCCCTGTATTACCTATCTAATTATATTGTATATGTTATAGGTATCATTTACTAGTTTTTAAATCTAACATGTTTTGATTCCCACACCAAAACTACCCATTAAATTATTATATTACTAGTCATTATTTTTCCATCCCAAGGTTGCCTGGAAGAAATTGCTTTTAGCGATAAGGCCGCCCTTTGTACATATCAATTTTGTAAGCTTACTTTAAGCAATATTTACTGGTGTACAATAAAGTTTATTCTATTCTATTCTATTCTATTCCCTCCGTCAACTTAAGCATGTTAAGACAGCTGGCGGTGTTTGTATCATAAACTAGTAGTATATACCTATAGACGAACAAAGTGTATGAGAATAATTTTGGTATTTTCGTCGTAATCTTTCTATATTTTAACGGGTAAATAAAAAAATAATAATGGTGTCGTATTCTGTGTTAGATTGTGGTGTAACGTACAGGAATAATCCAAAGAAACAAAACATTTTACAGCTAATTACCAAAAGTTCAATACTACTTTCAAAGTGCTTATTTTCGTAAAATATTTACACAAAATTATTTTGTATTACACTTAACATATGCAGTAAATGGTCTATTTTGATAAATTGTCATATTTTTAAAAATTATGTGTTTGATAAAAAAAATATTGTATACGTGAATATGACCGCATAGGGATTGACTAAAAGCAAAACACAATCTATCGATGTCTATATATTTTATGTCGTATAAAAGGACAATCAAGCTGCGTTCATTTCACAATTTCATTATTTTTAACCGACTTAAAAAAGGGGCAGGTTTTCGGTTCCTCTTGATCTTTTATATATATATTACCCGATTACTCGAAGATGGCTGCTGCAGTATGAAACCAGCGTGCCGGGTACCGGAACCAATGAATAATAAATATTTCACCAGTGGCGATTCGATTACTTTAATGTTGCTAAAAATGTATGCTCGTGAGAATGCATATGGTGCACCAGGAGATCTTCTCAACAATTAATGTTCTTGCAGCAGGAAAAGCTATATTTTGTAAAAGGTGATGAGCAATTGATATTAAGCTATCGCAACTCATATAAATTAAAACCGAACCACTCAAAATCGAAAACTGAAAGATTTTGTTCGCCCATTGTGAACCGATTTTAATCATTCTTTTTCCATTATTGGTGAATACTCAAGGTCTCTTACAAATTTGAAGAAAATATTCTCCCTCTAGGGGAAGAAAGTTGAAATGAAGAATACCGTTTATTACAGTTTATCATGATAGAGGCGCATTGAAGTCGGTAATCCTTGTTTTAAGATAATTATGTAATTGTTGTATTTTTCTGCGAACACTTATACAATAGGTTCATAATTATGTATGTATTTATGGATTGAATTACATAAAGTTCATGTCTGCTGTGACTGTATTTGTTAAACAAAAAATGATTTCTATGTTAACTATGTGTAACTTATGTTTACTACTGGGAGCCTCACAAGAATTCTATTGTTTACAGTACACATTTGGACACACAAAGGTTAACAATTTAACTAATTGTGTCAAATCGTCCGAAGAGTTTAGCATCTAAATTAGATCGATTGCTCAACTTGAATTTCCATTCCAATTTGTTTTGTGATAACTGTTATATATATAATGAGATACCATAAAAAGATAATTTTAACCGACTATTTTCTATCGAAACTTGCCAACCTATTAATAAACTTTCCGCTCCCTACGTAAAAGGCCGTACGCACCATCGTGTCTGACGTACGTCCCGCTAAGGACACGCACGATGCACGATGCAAAACGATCGTGAATAGTAATAGTAATAGTAATAACTCCACACATCTCACACACGGCCGTCTGATCCCAAACTAGGCAGAGCCTGTACTATGGTAACCAGACTGCTGATAAACATACTTATATATTTCTAAATACATACTTACTATAGATAAATTACACCCAGACACAGAACAAATTATCATGCTCATCACACAATTATTTGTCCTGGGTGGGAATCGAACCCATGACCTCTGGCTCAGCAGTCAGGGTCACTAACCACTAGACCAACAGGCCAGTCAAAATAGTCAATAGTCTTGACGTACGTCAGAATTATATATATATACATTAAATACTGCTTGCTGGACTTGCACGACCCGTTTTGCATCTAGCGAGCACCCCCACCACCGCGACATCGTGCGAGTGGACCGTAAATAACCCAGACGTACGTCAAAGCGTCGTGCGTCGTGCATACTTGATCATGTATATTGCCAATTTGTGGGGAATGCCCCAAAATGCGGGGAATTTCAAACCGATTGGTCAATTTATGCGGAGACTATCAATGCGAGGAAAATGCGGGGAATTCGAAATATTTAGCCTTATTAATTACATTACGACTCCAGGTTTCTTTCTCTCCAAAATGTGGAATTCGACCATTATTTTGGGGAAATTTAGGAAAATGGCATTGGCAACAGCACCGTGGCCTTGAGCGGACGTACAGCCGGGATAGATCGGCACGATGGTGTGTATGCTACGTCCAGCACCGCAGCCTTGGCGGGAAGTACGTCAGGATTGATGGTGAGTATGGTGCTTCATATGTCAATGCCATCCGTAGTTTGATACTAGGTTTTTGGGCCCTTGGCCCTGACCGTTTTGGACCATTACTTTAGGATCCATATGGAATCCATAATACCAACAGTAAATATTTTATAAAATACTTTTGGAGATTATATTTCTTCCATTTTCTTTACAAAATTATGCAGAAAGCACCAATCTGTGAATAGCAAAGACATTAAAATAAAATGCAATTAGCATAGACAATTTACTGCGATCATAGTTTGTTGCACGTAATCTTTATTTACTGTTTCAAAAAACATACCTATTTTAATAATTTTAATTCGTTTATGCCATATTTTTTAAATTATGTAAACATTTAATGTGACGGTAAATAAATAAGTATATCTTTATGTATATGTTTTCGTGTTGTTTTGTGTAATAATATCGTTGACAGTTTTGTTTCGAATGGCGATATGGTCCTCATAAAATACCAGGAAATGCTATGATTCAACATCAGTGCGGTTTCAACAACAGTGACTAATGTAGTTTGTGTATTATTTTCAGTTGGAGACAGTGACCGGGTCACTGCAGACGTGAAGTTATTAGTGAAAGTTTGTAAAATGTCGCGGGGGTAATTTGAGTAACCTGGGAAAATAATACAAAACAATGGTTCCTGCGCCTAGTTGTCCGTTTACATACGACTACTGGACGACGTCGCCTTCAGATCTCGTAGAACTCACATGTTTGCTACCAAACTCAGTTTACATTCCTGTGAGAATTAATTGGGATGCTACTATTCAGGATGTCAAAGTGGTAAGTATGAGCTAGGTATGTCTACTTCTAAACCCTTGCGTGAGTCACTCGCCGACTCTGTTTTGATTGCATTTTTGGAAAGTGGGTCAAAGTATTGAGTAACATGTTTACATAGATTTGTTAGGTACATTTAGAAAGTTGTTTACATTGTATAAATAGCTTTCTTAAACTATAGATCAGAAAATTTGGGCTGGATGCTATGAAATGGAGCTAATTTTTAGTTATTTATAACAGATGGTTATATTCCTGTTTATTTAAGTGGTTTCAATAGCAAATAGGTAGTCGTTATACTTATCAGGTATATAAATTTAGGAGAGCACTTAACTGTTTACTTTTTCTTGTGAAAAAGAATACATGAGAATCATTGAGTCTTGAATTTTTTTTATAAAGTTATTTACATAATGTAACAAATACACATATGATTTTATTATTGGATATAAAGTATAGCTAGACTGAATTATCTGTGAAACAGTAAATGTCTTAACTGGGAATGAAATCCTCAACATTTAGTGTGGTGGCAGTTGGCGAGGTGGCCACTTTGACCAATATACACACTGCACAGTTCTCAATTCCGTAAAATATGGTCCAATAGAACATTGTTTACTCACTTTCAGATAGTCATAAACTGAATTACAAAAGTAGTATGGAATTATTTCTTCAGTTGCGATAATGTACTAGGGCCTAGGCCCTAGTTTATTTAAGAGGTAATATAAAGTCAATCCTGGTTTTAACACAAGGACCGACTTTGGCTTACAAAAAATCTCAATCAGTTTTCTCGATTTTAAGGTCCTGAAATAATACTGCTCTACTAAGAAAATTTTTAAAATTTTGTTAAGCTGAATGAGTAAATTACACAGTCTAAAACAAAGATATATATATATGTACATATACATATCTAATGAAATCACCCAGATAAACAACCATATGGAAATCATTCAATAGATAATTGTAACTTTTATGGAGTGGATGACAATAAATTAATAATATGTATAAATGCAGAATAAGATTTATAGCTAAAAGTCTCAAACATTTTAACAATAAATCAACAATATCATATTCCTTTATTTATTCATATAATTTACATTAGTTCAAAGTTAAATACAAAGCAAACAAATGCCTAAATTCATAATAAAACAAACAAAAATGTAATAATATCTTATAACTTTAACTTATTATGTACAAATGATATGGACAAAGTGATTATTAGGGTGTTCATAATGTTCAGACAGTCTAAAAAATGCCCAGTGAGTTATTTGATAAAAATACTTGAAATAAACAATTAGTGGTTTCGATACTGATATTCCACTCTACCCTGATAAGGTGTTGAGACGTTATTATCACTTTTACGGTGTTTTGGTTGTGAATTTACTTTAGTAATTACATTTGTCAGACATACACCACCTTTACAAACACATTGACTGTATTCTAGACGTCTTCTGTCGCCATTCTAACACACTTTGATTATGATCATTCAGATACTATTTTTTTAAAAGCTACTATTATCAAAGCTTCGTATTCGTTTTCAATTTGAGATATAAACAATATAAATTAATTAATTGCCTTAAACAACTGCGCTCTATGATAGCAGTGCATGCTTGTAAACAATTAGTAATGATGTTGACATGGACTATGATCATTATTGATGTATGTTTTCAAATTCCATATATTGTATGTATATTCCATGTATGTTTTTGGCCATAGCACCTTGCATACTGTACCTTAATTATCACATTGCCCAATAGTTATGTAGCAATATTCATAACGGCCAGACAATGTGCCCATGCATTATATGTATATTGTGAACTCTTTAATCACTTAATCCATAATATATACATTAAGAATATTTGAATGTTTTCATTAATAATAAGATTTAAAAAAATATTTATGTATAGTGATGGGAGGCAGGAATAGTGGTAAACCCTTTCCTTAACTTAAGTATAACTTTACCCTTAAAACAAATATTATCATCCAACTAAGAATAATCAAGTGAAGTAAAATTATATAATTTTAAAGTACAGTTTTTAATGGAAAAGTAATAATCAAATAGTAGAAAATTTTAAGAGGGTCTTATAAAAAAGTTGCACCTTGACAATTTTAGTCTTAAAAGTTAAAGTAAGCAACCATAGAGGAAGAAGGAAAATAATTTATTGTTAGACATTTACTTTAAAGACAATAGTCATTATTATTATTAAACAATAGCCTTAGCTGATACAAAATCTGTAATAATAAATGGCAGATACATCAAGTACCTAGTTATGTGTAACATAATTTAGACTTCACAAAACTTCAGATTGTTTCGTGATGTTTTTCCATCCAAACATACCTTATTGTCCTTCCACTGGCACAGAACAAAAAAGTGATTTACATCAATAATTAAAGATAGTTCCCCTTTTACAATTATATATTTATTAATATGTAAATACATTTATGTGATTTTGCTATCCATGTGTCACGAGAAGATAAAGCAACCTTAATGTTGAATAATAGTTACAATAACAATAAAGTAATAGTGTTAAGCACAACAGTTTTCATCAGCGTGTCCTAACGACACATAGGCCTCCTTCACTCCATTCAATCCGTGGCTTTTCTCAACCACAGGTGTCCAGTGAGCGTTCTGATGGCGTCATACCATCTTATAGTCTGTTTACCTCTTTTTCTTTTAGTGTTAAATCTTGGGGTCCAGATGGTTTTTTTCTGGACCATTTTCTCCTGAATCATATGACCAGTCCATTGCCATTTCATCTGTAGTTCTAGTTACATCTGTTGTGTGATTTTTCTTATAATCTGTAGCTTGTTTCTTATCCAATATTCTATAACCCAGCATACTTCTCTGGCAGGCTCTTAATTTATGTTGAGTTTTCTGAGTACTGGCCATTGTCTGACAGCCATACTTTAGTATAGGCAGTATACAAGCATTGTATATTTTTCTTTTTACTTTAATATTGTACTGCTGGCAGCTGCTACTGTAATACTGCTATTTTCATAATGTCTTTTAAAGACCAATACGTCTTCCATGCACTGGTTACTCTTCTATCAATTTCTTGTACCATTTGATCCTGGAAGTAGATGGGCTGTCCTATGTAAATGGAGTTTTGAAATACTTGATAGGTTCTCCATCAACAGATATAGTTTTTTCTTGCTTCTTTGTCATGACTTTAGTTTTTGACTTATTATTGTCATTCCTAACCTTCCAGCCAGATCTTGGAGCATAGTTTGCAGCATTTCTGGGTTGCCAGACATAAGTTCTAGGTCATCTGCAAACCTAAAGTGGTTTATGCTGCAGCCATTTACATGATGCAGAGGTCATTCCAGTTCATGGTCCTTAGAACTTCTGCTACCACAGCTGAGAATAGCTTTGGTAAGAGAGGATTCCCTTGTCTTACGTCTTTTCGAATTGGATAGCTATCTCCCTGTGATTCAAGTTTTACCTGTGCTGAGCTATTTGCATACATTTCTAGTGATTCATATGTAATTTAGTGGGATTCCTTGGCTTTTCAGCGCTGTCAAGATAGGGATATTTAAGCGTCAGTCAATTCAGGTTTCTATCTCAGGTACTATAAACAGTCAGATCATTCTAGCTACTGAGGGTGGTGACTGTCTGCCTACGCCAATGTGCAACATCCAGTGCTCACAGAGTAGATGCCTCGTTTGAATCTTACTGTGGGGTAGGTTCATTGTACAACCAACTTGCTGATGGGCAGATTGCTCAAAATTCGATTTTACAGTCACACTTTATCACCCAAAACTGTATGGCAGGGCCTCCTTCAGGGTGCCGTTTATAAATCCGATCCTATATAGTGTCTATACCAAAGACCTTGAACAAAGCGTGTGTTTTGGTGAGGATATTGGAGAATATACAAGGTGACCTCTGAATCTATTCTTATCTATCTTAATCTATCTGGACAGTCAATAGATATTATTAATCACCGCCTAAATTCTGCTTTATATTTAATTATCCGTCTGGTTGGAAGATCATGTTTGTCATTATCAGTCAGTAAAAGTAATGTTGTCGTATTCTTAAAAATTTAAAAATCGAAAATAAATGTGACAATTAAACAATCCCTGTTGACAACAAAGTAAAGTTTCTTGGAGTTACTTTCCACTCTAAGTTGAGTGGTATCCCTCGCTTCAATAATGTGGTCCATAATGCTGGTAATGTGAGAAAAGTATAAACATTCTCTCATCATTTCTCTCATCATATCTGGTAGGAATCCCATCCTTACAGCCAAAAGTTGCTCTATAATGCAATTGTACGCAGCCACTAGGACTATGGTTCATTCATGTTTGAACTCTACAACAGAGAGGCATTGGGTAAATAAAATAAAATCCAAGCGAAAGGTCTCAGGATCAGTCTAGGTACTATGAAATCATCACCCAAAATGTCCTACAGAAGAAAGATGTTGATCTCCCACTACATCTCTATCGATATTGATTTATATTTAACCAAGTTAATTAACTTATCACCTACATCTCCGCCTTCAAAAGTTATCTGATATGATATCCCAACCTTCGTACAAATATTGAACCCAGAAAGATCCTTCCGTTATTATCACAAGCTTTAGAAAACTTCCTTTCTTAACATACCCAATGTTATAGTTTGATTAACCCTTTTTCAAAAGTAATTATGACGCCCTCATGTTCGAACTATAAATTTTAGTAGATTTTGGAATGCAGAAAAATGATCCTTTAGAAAACTATAAATTTTTCCACCATTTAAGTAATTATTGGCAGGAATGGTTAGCAATATACACAGAAGCCTCTAAATCATTTGCTGATGACCCGGTAGGTAGCAATCTGGATTCCAAAATATAAAATCCTGTTATATTTCAAATCTCCAAAGTAATCCTCTGTATTCACAGGTGAAGTACTAGCGATATTAGAGGTTGTCTCCTATGTGCTCTCACATAAACTAAACAAATCCCTCATATTTTCGAATTCTAAAAGTTGTTTAAAATCTAAAATTCTAAAATTCGGGAGCGTTGTAATATTGATCTGGATTCCCGGTCACAATAGTATTCACGGGAATGAGCGACTGGACTTTTGGGCCAAGGAAGCTGCCGAAGTCTCTTTCATTTCGCGTAAAATCTAAGATAAGGAACGACGTCTACCTTTTGCGGCGAGGAATCTAGCAGATAATTGGCAAGTTTCTTGGAACGAATCGTCCAAATCCATGGTTTTTTTTAAACAACTAAATGATTAAGTTAACACAAACAAGTGTTTACAAAGGTACAGTGGGCCGATCCTTTGTTGTGAACCTGGGAGCAGGTAGTCAATATCTATAGACCAACCAGATTACGACCTTAATCCCACTACCTGTGGTTGTTTGTCGCAAGACAACACCCCAGGGTTAATCTCTTACTAGGACAAAGCATTTCGGGATCCGGTAAACAGCGATTGTGCGATAGAGACTTTATAGATATATAGATATATAGATATATAGATAGAGTCATTGTTCTCACAGGCAACGAAAACAGTTTCGGAACTTTTAGTAACCCAGCTAGTGCTTTTTCAACTATAGTCTCTTGTGCACATCTCGGCTGTACTTTTACGTGTATGGTTTTGTTTAAAAGTGAATTGGGCTTACCACGGACTCTGTTTGTTATACGAATTGGACATTTGGTGTTTTTATCGAAGAGTTTGAACCCCGGACTACGGATCATGCCGCGCCATACGTATTCCCCTGTAACCGTAATGGCAATGCAGCTGAAGAGGAATATCGACGAAGATATCCCAATATGCGACACCACGACTATCGGGTGTTTGTTCGAGTGCACAACGCTTTTAGCGTCTAAGACATGGTAATGACCAAGTCTTAGACGTAGTGGCTGCAAATCGCAAGATATCAATTCGCGAAATCAGTCGCGGAACTGGCGTGAATATGCGAGCAGGGGGCAGAATCCTGCACAGGCATAAGCTTCATCCTTATCATTTTCAAAGGGTTTTTGCCAAGAGATTACGCGCTGGGAGTGCATTTCTGTCGTATAATGTTGCGGAGAATAAGGGAAGATTCAGGTTTCTTCAACAGAATGTCATGGAGCGACGAATCAACGTGTAAGAGAAATGGCTACATGAACATACACAACCTGCACAGTTGGTGGCAGGCAGCCAACCCAAGAAGCCAAACTTCAAGATCGAGCTGAAGTCCAATTCAAAGTGAACGTTTGGACAGGAATCCTTAATGGACAAATAATTGGGCCCGTCGAACTACCCGAGACACGGGAATGTTTAAAAGAAAAAAGTCTACAAGGACGAAATAACATCATTGGAACAATTAAAAGCCTGGATTTTTCAAGCTGCTGGTGAAATAAAAAGCTCCTACTTTGTCCGACGCCCTCCAATTATCTTTTGTTCGGTGATGCAGGGCTTGTATTGCCGCAGATGGCGGACATTTTGAACATATTCTTTAAATTTTTAGTGTATTAAGTAACTGCTATTGTTAAATAAAAAATTAAATTATTTGTGTTATTTTTTAAAGAACAAAACCCCTAACAATCCACTCACTGGTGAATGGGTATTCACCAGTCGACGCACAGTAACTTTGTAAACACTTGTTTGTGTTAACTTAATAATTTAGTTATTTAAAAAAATCATGGTCATCAAGAACTTCTGTCAATTATTTTCGGAAATATCGCGATATTCAAAAGGTATTTTACCATTTCGGAATCTGCAATAAACAAACAAGCATGTTTTTAAAGCAATGGGCAAGTCAACTCCCATAAAGTTTTTTTGCGCTAGGTGGCGTACAAAGTTAAAAAAAAGTAAATGATCAATAAGACTTTGTCATTGCATGTTAATGTTTTGCATCTTTATTGTCAAAAAAAAAAAAATTGAATTGTACATGTGAGAACTGTGTAGTTACAAGTATTATGTTAATTTTCTATGTTGCCGAGCAGCTCTGTGATTTTCTTTTCCATTTTAGAACAATATTAATTTATGTTAGATTGTCCTCACATTAAATTGTAACAAATAACTTTGTAAAAAAAAACATGTTGAAAAAGAGTGTCCTTGGAGTTTCTTGCCTGTTCTTCTCCATAGGATCTACGTTTTGGAACAGGCAACCAGCTTCACGACCTACTTATACTGACTGACTCCTCCTGACAATTCAAAAATACCTACAATGAGTTTACTTGAAATAAATAATTTTGATTTTGATTTAACACAGCACATACTCTTCAGCTGTTTTACAAAAAAAAAAACAGCTCAAAAATTCCAAAATTTGTGGCAACTATAAGTAAAATTAGGGAGTGAAAGTAATTTTTTTTTAAAACATGACTCACGCCATTTTTTATAAGACCGGGCCGAAATTTAAAAAATAAAGAACATATATTGAAATGGCCCAGTAGTCGGCTCATTGGCAGGTACAAGATTATCCATTATTTACGCTACACCTGTATGTATGACGTTGTTTCTATTAAAATCCCACGTCCCATTAATTTCCAATATTTATCATCCTTTACTTTCCTTTTCTACATGTACAAATCATTTATGTAAAGTATTAACTTAATAATTATTAAATTATAAATTTCATTATTATATTCATACATTAAAATGTGTTTCCTGATATTGTGTCATGTCCACTTTTGTGTCGTCTATATTTATTTTGTTTAATATTATTAATATTAATATCAAGGAAGAGAAAGTGGAATGGAAATATATTTTAGAATTTTAGTCACCGGCCAATCATTTTCTAAATGTGTCTCTCGAATCATTTGACATTGACGGAATCTGCGTGGACTCTAAACGCGAGATGGAGTCCATAGACAACTACTACTACTGGGGCCTTATTAAGCTAGACAAAAATAACATCTTTTTATTGATCATCTGAGGTTTTCATCGGAGCTTACACCTGTACCAAGGACTAATTGGAATTATAGTCACGAAATTAAATTTATGTAAGTTACGTATATAAATTTAAGTTCGCTTGATGCTTCTAAATATAGTACCCACTTTATATATGATCCATTAAAAAATTGTTTTAATACCTAATCAAAGAACTATTAAGATTGATTAAAATACTACTGCATTATGTTAAAGTTATATGGAGGTTTTTTGCCTATGCTAGCAAAGCTATTTACATAACTATTTGGTATAAAGCTTTAAAGTTGTGTTCTATTTAAAACATTATAGCCACTTCAGTTCTTAAAATTTTCAAATTTATTTATTTGCAGAAAAGTCGGTACTCAGGTCAATTCTCAGGTGGTCACTGCACTATAACTAATACAAGTGGCCTCCCTAACTGCCCTATGCTCTATCAAACAACTAGAGATAGCCTGGTGGTCGAATTTCGACCATAATTCATTAAGTTTTGAAAGCCCCGACGCCAAAAGAAGGGTGTTATAAGTTTGACGTGTCTGTGTATCTGTGTCTGTGAGTCTGTCTGTGGCATAATAGCTCCCAAACGGATGAACCGATTTGAGTGCGGTTTTTTTTTGTTTGAAAGGGGACTTGATCGAGAGTGTTCTTAGATATAATTCAAGAAAATCTGTTCAGCTGTTCGAAGATCATCAGCTCTTTTGTAATCTTTAAAGGGATTTTCGATTCGGGGGTATTTTTAATTTATCATTATTTATTTCATTGACCAGTATAGTTTGAGCTGTAAAAACTTTCCGTACCATAACAGGTATACACTGGACCCCTATAGCTTTTTGTAGTCGTTTTCACATAATACGAAAAGATAAAAAAAATATCTGCTGTTATTGATACCACTTAAACTCGTCAGTAGGTACTAAACAAAAAAAAAATCAGGTTGATAAACATAAGAGAAAATGGGTCTTAACTAGAGTTGGCGAAGGGAAAAAAATGAAAAGGAAATAAATGGGAAAGAATGGGAATAAATGAAAATATTTCTAAACTTCCATTTTTACCCATTTCTTACCAGGAATTTATTCAAATGGGAATTTATTAGAAATATCGAGAAAAATTTAAAAATATCATAATTAGGGCATGTAAAACAGATTTTTTTGTATTTTTTTTAATTATTAAAATATATGTTGGAATTGTTATTTAAATCTAAGAAAATGACGAACAATGAAGAACAGTTAACGAACAATTGAAATAGCAAAAAAAATGTAAAAAAACGACTTCTCCCCGTCAACTTAAGACAGCCTAGATAAACGAGTATTTTGTAAAATAAAATCTTGAAATGATGTAGTATACGGTAAAAGGTTATTTTTGTTCGGTTTATATTATATACTAGCAGTGCCCCGCGGTTTCACCCGCGTAAGTCAAGAACCGGGGGAATATCGGGATAAAAAGTAGCCTATGCGTTAATCCAGGTCTCCAGCTATCTACATACCACGTTCATCCCAATCGGTTCAGTGGCTTTTGCGTTAAGAGTAACAAACATCCATCCATCCATCCATCCAAACTTTCACATTTATAATATTAGTGGGATTAATTATTATAAAAATCAATTGTAAATCTCGTCCAGTTGATTGGCAATATTATAATACGACAATGAACATGTCATTGATTTGTAATATTTCCTTTTTAGCATTATTTGTTTTATTTAAACCTGTAAACTCAAACGCCTGGATGCGTTGGTGTATGTTTAAACTTAATTCTAATTGAAAAGACGTATTAAAATCATGTAAATATACATTTTTGTCGAACTTAATTTCTTTCCGGTACGAAATATTTTTGCCTGGGAGTAAATGGGAAGAAATGGAAGTTTATTGCCATACCGGTAATTTACTGGTATGGCGTCCAACTCTAGTCTTAACTGTTTTGTCTTGCCTAGTTCTTAAACTAGGTAGATTTGCTGAATACAGTTACCCTAAATCCTTACTCTCTAAGTCCTTGATATAATCAGATATCTAACAATAATTTAATATTTCTTTCTACACAGGATTTGTGGGAGAGGGCCGTCAACTATCCCTTATTTGGGATGTTGCATGAGATGTCAAGTTATGTGTTTCAATTCGTCAATTCACTTGCTGTAGCTGAAGAGATTGAAGATGAGTCCAAGCGAATCCGTGATATTAAACCTGTATGTGGCGTGTTTATTATTGTGAAAAGATCTTTTGAAAGACCCGGAGAACAGTTGTTGAACACACACATTAGCCATTTAATTGGGAAACGTGAGTATTTCATTTTATTATAATTCTTTTAATAATAACCTCAGTCAATGTTTAATTAACCAGAATGTTAGTAGTCACATACCTAAGTAATTACAATTGTTTATGTATTTTCCCATACTGTAAACAAGCCATTATTCTTTTTATATTTGGTTGACTGTTATCTGAAAAGATGTGAGCAGAAGAATTATGACTATTTGTTGCAAACGTTTGTCGCATTCGTAACAAAGAGGCATATATTTTATTTATTTATTATGTACTTAAAAAAATCTCTGCGTGAACGTTGTAGTTATTTCTAGCATTTAACACTTGCGGTGTCGCCGACGCGCTAGACGTGTTCATCAACTATTCGAGTTCTGCGAACACACAAGGTGCATCCGGAGTGTATCCTGAATACGTCATACATTTAAATTTATTTAGTCTACTACAGCTATTAGTTGGTAGATATTTTTTTAGTCTATATAGCGTACGCTTACAAAACCAGGAGTGTCAGTAGTCGCCTACCCTGTAAACCTTTTGATGGACCTTTTTAAAAACCTCATGTAATGCGTAGTATCTAAGGTTTGTAATAAAATAAATGATTGAAAAAATCAGAAACCCGACTGCAAAAAAGACAATTTAAAAGTAATGCACTAAAAAGACCTAAACAGGATTGACAATAGAAAACAAAATTAAAATAAACTATAAAGAAAGTAAACTCTATTTCGGTTTAACAGACTATATTATGAGCTGAAAGCCCAAGTGAAATACCCGCATTAAGTTTTGTAGCAGGCGGAACCTATTAATTTTCTTTCAGTTTATAATTTGCAATTGGGTTCCGCCTGCTACTAAACTTTGGCACTTGGGTTTTTAAGACGAATATAACGATACCTTAACTATCGAAATCCATCCAGCCATTTGGAAGATACGAGGTAATAAAGAAATTTACAGACATATAAGATACGCGCGAAAAACATAACCCTTCCTTGGCAGTCGGATAAAAAGGAACATAAAAAGACTCCAAAAGAAAACAATGGATGAACCTAGAGTAGCGAAAGGACAGATTTTCGAACACTACTTATCTTACAATCGGCAGAGCATACAGAAGGAACACAATTGGCTTCTAATGGTTAGAGGTTCGATATTTCTTGCGAGTTTATAATCGTCGATATCCCTTAAGACATGTCAGGTTTCAGTGGCACTATTTGGCTAGGTGACCAGAAAAGTAACTTATTAGGGAGCTTTTGCTCCTCAGTATGCTGTCCAGCATGGCCTTACTCTTTCCATTCGTCAAAAGCTTGCAATGTATGTGGATAATTACTCGGAGAGTCCGTACCATGGTAATTATGATAAAAAATCTCTGTGGCAGGCGTGGTCAAAGGCGTTTGCTATATATAAACTGACGACTAGTAGGAAGGAATGGATGGGACTGTTTACCACATTTTGCTCCTCTACTTTTCATCCACTAGCGTTACTTTCAGGCTCTCTCTAATGTATTCATTCCTTATCTTGTCCATCCTAGTCATACCACACTTCCATCTCAACATTCGTTGGAGTTCCATGCAGACGTCTCTCATGCGGTCCCTGTGTAGGCCAAGTTTCAGATCCATAATGGACGGCCAGTCTGATGATCGTCTTATAGATTTGTCCTTATAGTTTAACAGGACACCTGGGGTCACATATTGTTACTGTTACCTGCCGCCACTTCATCCATCCTGTATTGATTCGATAAAATAATAAAAAAAACTAAATTATAGACTTAGTTTACATACCGTTAATGCTGATGAGTGTACATAAAGTTACTATACATCAACCTTTAAGCGTAATAACTTAATCTGATCGGAGGATTTGCCCTTTGTGGAGGGGACTATCTTTATCATGCTAAGAAAAGTTGAAGCAAAATACTAATGACAGCCAGGTGGTGACACATCAAACAGTGGTTTATTTGTTAATTGAAGAAAAGGTATACATGTATGTATGTATAGGACTAACTGCTATGGTTCACGAAGGCTTTCTGGTTCCCGGAGATTTCATTCATAGTGTATACCCGCGTCTCTTCCAATAGTATTCGATCCATAGGTATGTCCGCCATTTTCTTAAAAAGTAATGGACCAATTTTCATGCTTGTTTCACTTACGTATTCTACATACTGTCAGGAAGGTTGTAGTATACATATAATTCATTCGGTATTTATTTGTCCATTTTTTCACAATCAATTTCTTTGAAGTAGTTTTTTTAAACATATTTTTTTAAGAATTACCAGCGTCTGTTTACCAATTATTGTCACGCCTTTATTCTTTTCAATAATTAGCATTGTTTATGAAAAATAGGCCATTACGCTCATGTCTACTGAGGCTGTTGACCTAACATCATGATACATTCATTTATTTAGATGTCTGTGTATGTGTGTGTGTAGTTTCCGTCCTAATATCGCATGGACGTAAACTAAAGTTTTATCTATTGCCTATCACGGTTCAATAGATTACAATGGTCTGATGTCACGTATTTTGTTTGCTAAAGGTTTGTAATAGAAAAATAGAGTATCATCAAATTTAAAACTCTTATTTCCTGCCAACCTTTTCTAACACTTGAGGGATTCTTAACTTAATGGCTAATAAAATGGTTTTATGAGGTTCGAATGTCCGACTCAATTCGATTTCGGTGAACGTATGCGCAGCGGAGACGTCGCGATAACGTGAAGCGTACGTTGCGTTGTAACGCCGCGCTAGCGACTGCAGAGAAAATGCGACGCACGCGTTACGTTGTGGCGGCGTCTGCGCTGCGCATACGTCTATTGTACGCCTACGCTGGACAAACGCTAGTGTTAAGAGAGCCTAATAGTCAGACCTCTATTCTATCCAAAATAACTGCTAACTAGAAACTTTATCTTCGTCAGGTCTAAATGAATTCGACGACATACGAAGTTCCGAGGTGCATGATTTTCGAATGCGGATGCGGTACTTAGCTGAAGAAAGCCTTATTAGGCGAGCGCAAAGCACCTGGCTGGAGAGACTCCGATATCAATGCCCACCGAGACTTGCCGACCATAGCGAGACACCGACCACACTGAAAAGCCACCTGAATAATCACTGCTTCATACTTCTCACTAAGTTCGATAATATAGAGGTAAGAATTATTTTCAATATTATCTGTACCTAAAATATACTAGTTAATTGTACTTATGTGTCTGCTGGACCCGCATTATTTAGACTACTGGTCGCCCAGGAATCGAAATTCGATTAAAATTCATTAAATTATCGAAAACAATACCATTTTTATGAAGTGAAAACATCTTTAGGCGGCGTTGTGCACTTTTTGGGATGGGTAAAAAATATAGCCCTATAGCTTTATGTAGCAGGTTTTACATAATTTTTAACTTGGTAGCATATATTGTTTAAAAATTTTAGCTTCTGCACTTCTTCTACATATAAGTACTCCAAATTTCACATTGCTGTCGGTGCGCGTTTTCTTAAAAAAATACGTTAACGAGTACATGGAAAATACCTCTGAAAATTATTAGTTTAAAATAACTGGCGTATGTTATGTTTTTTTTAGTCTATTATCATTTTGTAATATCGATTTTATTCCTCAAGGAAGACTGCTTTGTGCCAATACCTTGCATTGCAATGTCTTCCCTTCTAACGTGTTTTATATAGTCTATGCCATGTTGACAGTACTCGAGTGACCGGGTACTGTTTAGTTCATATTTTCCAAGTTTTAAGCAATTTGACGCCTGAATGTGTATTGCGTGAAACATTGGTTGTTTAGGAAATCATGCGAATGCTAATGGACCATTCATTCTTAATTTCTCTAAAGTTTACGCAAACATTAATTTAAGGACCGGATTATATGCCACATAAAAAGCTTGAAATATGCATGCAAATAAGCATGAAAAATGCATAAAATATGCATGAAAATTTGTAAAACATGCAACATTAAAGTTTTAGAAAACGAAAAAAGGAAAAAAGTTGTAGGTTTTAATTTTTTTATTTCTAAATCAGCATAATTTTACTGAATTATTCAATCACAAATTATCAATACCCAAATTTATCAACTGTAGATTATGCACTAAAACGAAAAATTATTTAACATTTTTGTAAACGTAAACAATCAGGTAGGTAGGTGTTCTAAATATTTTTATAAGTGAAAATTGTGTGGTGTGTATGTTTCGAAATTTTGATTATAGAGTTTATTTTTTACACTTATCAATAGGGTAACCTACCGATAAATACCGAAAATATGCATCATCACTAGATATTAGATATAACACGACTGCCCAAAAAAGAATTGTAATGTTTTTAGGGTTCATGTATGTATGTCTCCTTATCTCAATATAACTTCTAAATGCCTGAAAAGATTTGGATGTATGGGGTATCGTTAGCAAAAGCAAATTTTATTCCATAGTTCTAAATGTCTACACAAAAATAGCCACTCAAACTACCGGCGAACAAACGTCTGTACAACCCTTATATCATCACCTTAACTATAGGACATCCAGTGCTAATCATCACCTCACCCAAACATTATTACAGATTGACCGGACATGCGCAGTTTTCATCCAAATCCTTCAAAAATAAAATATTATGTAAATATTTTATAGACTGTAGAGTAAAAGCGGAGAGAAACACACAAGAGGCGCACCAAAAATCTATTTACCAAGGGTAATTCCTTCGTTGTCAATCAGCTGAATGTACATATAAATAGCGCAGACTTGTCTAGACGCCATTACTCTTGGCGCCTCTCGCAACCGTTGGCAATGGCAATGAAATCCACAAATGTTTTCTACACTACAAACCTAATTTCATAAATCTGATAGGCCATCCCATACTTGACAGTTTTATTGGGCTGGATCGTGGTATAATTTGTCTGTGGTTTATGTATTTGATTGGAACTATAAATTTTCTGTCGGAATTTTTCCTACGTGTTGTAATGAGTTTTTGACTTATTAGTATTTTTGTACTGTGTCTTTTGAATATTCGCTGTATGTCTACTTCCCTACATTCCACTCTAGCAAGTTCTTAATTATTTGTTGTATGTTTGTAGTTGTATTTTTGGGTAAATGTTAAAATTTAAAAAAATGGTAACATTTTTAACTTGTACGTCAACTAGTACTAATATCATGAATTTAATCTTCTACAACTTCAACAATCCACTGCAATCCAATGCAACATCAGTCTGTCAGATTTATTTCTGTTACAAAATAGTTCAGCACTGCCATTTTAAGAGTGTATTGGGGTTAATGTTCATGTACGCTTGAATATCAGGTTTATCACTGCCATCTCACCTTAACCGTCACACGTTCGCAGCTCTATCCTAACGGCTATCTAAAATAAATTGTCCTTTTTTTTTTTTTTTTTTTTTTTTTTTTTCGTGTGGAAACCCCCACGGGTCATCACCTCACCATGGCTATTGGTGAGGTGGTATGTCGGAATCGAACCGACTAAAACCACACGGTGTTCCGTAACAAGTGAGTCTATCGCAAGGGACTCGGGTATACCCTAGGAAGGAAGTCCCCGAGAACCCAAGCAGACTTTGGCCGCCCTCAAATAGAAGGCAGCCACACCAATGGTAGCGGAGGGCCTTGCCCTCCTTCCAATTTAGAGAGGCGCACGCGGAACACGTCGCGCCACCATCTCAGGCCTGCTTCTGCTAGAGTAACGGGCAGCCTCACCCGTTACCCCCAGGCCAGCGCTCATGGAGGCCGGAGATCATTCTGCGCTCTCCGGCGCCTGGTGCCTCTTCTTCGGGACGGGAGAGTACTAGTCCTCTCCCGTTCCCTTTCCGCCGCCTCTTTAGTGGACATCACTTCCTCACAAAAAGAAGCGGCGGATTCCCAAGCACTCTCACTTTGGACCATGGACAGAACCATGGTCTCCAGCGAGAGGCTTCCCACACTGATAGCCGCCGCGAGGTCGTGGCGCTGTTGCATCCACGCTGAGCACTCCACAAGAGTGTGGAGTGCAGTATCCTCGCGACAGCCTCCGCAGTGATGGCACGCAGACGTTGGCTCCCGGCCTATGCGACACAGGTACTTTCCGAAACAGCCGTGGCCGGTCAGCACCTGCGTCAGCCGGTAGGAGAGGCTGCCGTGCTGCCTCTCCAGCCAATCCTCCATGATGGGTCTTACCGCCACAATTGTGGCGTGCCCTGCGCTCGGTCGCTCAAGTCGCTCTTTCCACTCTGCCATTAGGACCTGACGGAGCTGAGACCGTTGCACCTCAATTTCCTGAGGAGTGGGCCCCAGCTCTCGCTCCTTGCGCCATTGATACAACGACGCAAGTGTCTTCGCCTCGAGGTCCCATGGTGCAGTTCCGGCTAGGAGACTCGCCGCTTCGAAGGAAACCGTGCGGTATCCCCTTATGACTCTGACGGCCATCGCTCGCTGTGGTCGCCGCAATATGGCAGCATTGCGGGCCGTCAGGTTCTCCGCCCAAATAGGGGCCCCATATAGGGCCATGGACCGCACGATACCATTGTAGAGCCTCCTACAGGAGGTGTCGGGCCCCCGTAAGTTGGGCAGCAGCCGCGAAAGCGCAGCTGCCGTCCTCATAAGTTTGGGAGCCAGATTCCGGAAGTGGTATCCGAAATCCCATCGACTATCGAGTATAAGCCCAAGATATCTCATCGAAGGCTCGATGCCGATGCGAACACCTCCCACGATAAGGCTAGATCCAGCTGGAGGCCTTTTCCGAGGCCCATGGAAACAAAGGGCCTCGGATTTATGTAGGGCCACCTCAAGACCTAGCCGCCGGATCCTTCCAACGACTTGAGCGACACCGGCCGTGGCTTTTATGGTAGCCTCGCGGTGCGTCTTGCCTCGCGCCGTCACGAGGGTGTCGTCAGCGTAGCAAGTGACGGCTACATCTCCCAAGAGCACTCCGCGAAGCACCCAGTCGTATCCGATGTTCCACAAGAATGGCCCTAACACCGAACCTTGTGGAACACCGCACGACATCTCTCGCCGACCATATCCTGCCCGACTCGGGTAGATTACGGCTCTCTCCGATAGGTATGCCCCGACAATACGGCGAAGGTAAAGAGGCACTCCGTGAAAAACGAGCGCCTCTCTGATGCAACTCCAGGGCAAGGTGTTGAATGCGTTGGCGATGTCGAGAGACACCGCCAACATCACCTCACCCCGGGATACTGCTTCCTCCGCCAGAGCCCTTACGCGCATGATTGCATCCACAGTGGAGCGCCCCCGGCGGAAACCAAATTGGTTATCCGCCAGATCCGGCCCCACTCTCGAAAGGTGCTCGACGAGGCGCTCCGCGAATCTAAAATTGTCCTAATAGCTACAGAGACCTATTAAAAGTAGTTGTAGAGTTATTCACTTTTTCTCGAGTGCAACGATTATCCTCAATTATTAATTTCAAATCCGCTGGCAGCAAATCCGATATTTCAGTGTATTCTAAACACTCGGTAATGAAACATTTCGAACTCATTTTAAATTTAAATAGGGCTTTCAAACTTTGTTCATATGACAAAAATCTGACCGCTCGGCGAAGAGAACATTTCTAAAACTATCGTCCTCACCGAACTAAGTTAGGCATCGGCGCCACTAACCTATTTTATTTTTAATATAATTATTATTATTTTTCTTTTTTTTCGTTTTTAAATTCGTTCAATGGTTTTTACAGAAATATATTAAATTACATTAATTAATTTTAATGTATGTTACGGATGTCTCATATTGATTTAGTTATAATAACGTTTTTTATTTGTTACTTCTCATTACTTTTTAGGGATCCGTACCCAAAGGGTTAAAAAGGAACCCTATTACTAAGACTCCACTGTCCGTCCGTCTGTCTGTCTGTCTGTCACCAGGCTGTATCTCATGATCCGTAATAGGTAGACAGTTCAAATTTTCACAGAATGTAACGTGTTGCCGCTATAACAACAAATAATAAAAATAAATTAAAAATTAAAGGGGCTCCCCTACTAGAGACGTATTTTTTTTGGCATATAGTATTAAATCTTGTACGATGGTGCGGAACCTTTCATGCGCGAGTCCGACTCGCACGTGGCCGGTTTTTTTTGGGAATATTTAAGTTTTAGTTAGGTCAACGTTGTAATACAACAGCGAACTGAACAGCGTGTAACCCGTACAGAGAGACGATCATCAATGAGGATACGACAAAGTGATCTTGTTAGAAAAAAAAAAAAATAATATCAGACCTTTTTTAGATATATTTCTTTATTGTTCGGATCTTGATTGATATATTTACAAGAGCATAATTAAGAGAGAGATGAACAAATTATCTGTTCTAAAGATTCTTTATTATAAACAAAAACTTAGTAAGTAAAGGAATAATGAATAAATATGGCAATTATTGTAAATTATCATGAAATTTTTATAATTCAGATTGCGTGGTCCGTTGGCACATATTATGTAAATTTTCTGTTTGCGTGTTGTTGTAACTATAGACAATAATCTTTTACGACTATTCGTATTATGCATTAAAATTGTCTGAATACATTCCTTTATTATGAACATGCAAGTACCTTTAGTAAAATAGTAAAAAATAGTAATATTTATATAACCTTCCAGACAGCTACTGTAATTTGTCTAATATTTTTTGGGTTTTACTGTGGTATTACAATAAAAAAAAAAATGTATTGTTACCGTCACCAGTTCTCCTTCTCGTCAAGCGTGCCTGCAACTCGGACACCACAACAGCACATAGACGTCATCCTGCACAAGTTTGCTAAAACCCTCAACATGCGAGTGGAAAAGCCTAACAATTACGTCCTGAAGGTTTGCGGGAGGGAAGAGTATCTGTTTGGCGATTACCCTCTCATTCAATTCCTCTACATCCAGGAGATGTTGTCCACGGATGGAGTGCCACAAGTCATGCCTATGGAAATGAGCCAGTTGATGCTTACGCGTGAGTTGGAGTTGTAAAAACATTTATTTTGTCATTTACACAGTTTTTCAATTTGCTATTTTATAATAAGTCTCCTTTGTCATTTTTGAGCTGATCTTTAAAGAAAATAAGAAGTCTATCGTCTGTCAGGATCTTTTTTGACCTAATGACCTGCAAATCAATATTACAAATTTATAATAAAAAAAATTAAAACTATTAACTTTTTTTAAATGTACCTAAATAAAATACAACAGCAAAACGCGAGCGGCCTTACCCGTACTGCTTGCCGGAGCGTCGACGGCTGACGTCGGATCACTCTAATACGATGAGAAAGAAGAAAAATGAGTCTTCGTGGAACATTCAGAAGGATTACTCGTGTATCGTGCAGAGCGTCAGTAATCTCAACGTGGACACCAGTCGGCTTAGTGTTGAGGTCAGTCTGGCAGCTTATATTGTCTAGTCTTGACTAAGTCTGAGTAGGTACTCCTTAAAATAGAGTCACCTGGTGATCCTCCGTAGGCGTACCTCAAGGATCTCTTCGTTTACGTAACATAGGTCTAAAACTTAATGTTTTGTGCATCTAACTTCATTCTTCTTTAGTATATAAAATTCTATTCTTTTTGTGAATTTAGAAACTGAATATAAATACACAGCAAAATGAACTCCAATGCTCAAGGGGGTATTTAGTAACTAAATAATACAATCACACATATTAATACATTTACAAATTATATAGTATTGTGTCTGATATATATTACACTTACCGTGTACATAACATTGGCTAGTTACAGTAGAGTGCTAAAGAAGAAAATAAACATAACAACGAGGAAACAAAACAAGCTAAAGAAATTAAACAATTTAAGCAAACACTAGTAATTTGAGCTACTTACTTTAAAATATTATTTGCAATTTAGTCTTAAATTTATTAAATGAATAACCAAAGATGTCTGGATTGCGTGTTTGAATAATATTGCACTGTTTGAGAATTCTATAGGCGATTGCATGCCCAAATTAGTTCTACAGAACGTTCTAGTAAGTCTGTGTCTAAGATAAGAGTGGGGAATGGCCAATGGGATATTTTCCAAAAGACCACTGCACTGAATCTTATTACTTATCAATTGGATGGAGAAAAAGAGGGCCAAATATGCTTCTACGAATACAAAGACTGGTCATTTCAAATTTAGATAACCACTCATCATATGGTTTTCTATAAGAGAATCCGTTACACAAGAACGAAATCCTTCTGGTAAAGGCTCGCTGAATGCCTTCAATCCGTTGTGAATGGACAACATACTACGGTGACCATACGATACTAGCAAATTCGAAATGGCTGCGGACGAGACTATTATAAAAGAGTACTTTGGTGCTAATATTCTTAAAGCCAGCATTCGGCCTGTTTGTCTAACAGCTTGCCAGTTTTGTCAATGTGTGATGTGAATGTTAGCTTTGTATCGATGATCAAGCCCAAATCACAGATTTCATTTACTTCACTTAAATATGTGCCGCCAATCTCGTACTTCGTAACAAGTGGTTTCTTTTTTCGTGTGAATTTAATATGAAAGCATGTATTTATATTGAGTTCCATACAGTCTGCATTGCACCAGTCTAATATTTCCTTAAGATCTTCTTGAATTCGTTTAGAATCCTTGAATGATTTAATTGAGCTAATTGAGAGAGTAAATTTTAAAATCATCGGCAAAAATTTACATTTTACAGTGCTTCACTCGAGATGTTATATCGTTAATAAATATAAAGAAGAGCAGGAGCCCCAGATGCGACCCTTGAGGAATACCGGAAATTGCATCAAAATATTTCCACTCAAATCCTTTAACAGCGACACTTTGTGGTCTATTATACAAATACTCGATTCGAACCAATTAAGCAACGTTCCTCCCACACCAAAGCATTCAGTTTCTGCTATAAAAGCAAATGGTTTACTTTATCGAAAGCGCTGCTAAAATCTGTGTATATTACATCCACCTGTGACCCAGTGTCGACTTCCTGTGATATGTCAATAACAAAAGTAACTAAATTTGTCAATAGATCGGTTAAATATCAAGGCAATTGGTAATGCCACTGACCGAGCTCATTGCTTAACAAATATAGGTGGAATCGAATCAGGTCCGGCACCCTTAATTTACGGATATTTTAGTTTACGTCGATCTCCCTTGACCGAAATGGTGTTATATGGCTATGTTTTTGTTTACACTGAACCACGTCATTTGTGTTAGGACTGGGTTCCCGTTTGTAGCATTAGAAGATTATTCGACTGTGCTTTAAAAACTTCTACTATGTATATTAATAGATGCTATTTTATTTACTTAATTCCTGATTCCCCTTTTTAATAGATTAGATCCGTTGAATTTGGAACTGAATCATTCGTCATTGGACTACCGTTAGCCAACGGAGTCCTTTACTGGTCAGTGAGCAAAAATAAACAACTCGTCGAAATTATCTTTGGACTTGCGTACTTTCTGAAAGAGATCGGAGAACGATTAAGCCCTTCTCCCATCTCTATTTATCAGTCTGCGCATTTTTTTTTCCTTTGTTAGAACTAATATATTAACATCAAACGCTTTATCTTATTGAATTGCACATTGCACCGATCCAAATAAATTTGGGAAAAGGGTAAGAAGATGATGATGATGCTTTATATAATTGGATAAATTTTAGTGAAAATGAGTGCTGCGCAGTCGGTGTTTAGGAAGTATTCAAATAATCATAAAGCTTTGTCTTAGATTAGGTATTAGAATATTAGATAGACAAACGAAAACTTTACTTTGACGTTGAAAAATTTTTGAACAGCAATAGCAGTTCAATTCATCCAAATTTAAAAGTCATGTCAAGTTTTCTTTAGAAGTCATGCCCAACTGCCTATCTACTCGGACATGGTTTCTTTAATTAATAAGTCAGTTACATGCCTTGAGATCGACTACGCATCTAATCATATTTTTCACAATAATTAACAATTCTTGTCTGAATCTTGTCGTTTGATTTCTTTTTATAGGTCCATAGATATATTCGGTGGGTTCTCGACGGTTTCCAGATTGTTCGTAACGGTTTTTGTAATATTTAAACAGGTTGTTTGCCAAGCTGGTTTATTTCACGGAGGCAAAGCTCTCTGCGAGACTCAAAAAACCCGGGCAGTAGTCGTTTCAAGTGATGGAGTTGCTCAATGGGACCAGGAGCTCACATTCCCTATCAAAGTGTACAATTTGCCAAGAATGAGCAGGGTGTGTTTCGGAGTGTACGAGATAATTAAAAGCAAAGGAAAAAGAAGAGGGAAATACGCCAATAAGGTAAGGCTTGTAAATAATTATAATGCTTTGATGATATACTTGTCTAGATAGAGTAACTCTTACAAATGATGCGCATAAAACGGGATCCAATTACGAATTGTGTGTGAATACGAGCGTGTAGTTATTGTCAACAATGTTAAGGGATGATTGAATCTGTTAGAAACGAAAAATGATCGGTCTAATTCAAATTACAAAGGTACCAACAGCGGCGGAATTACACATTTGCCGCCAGTAGGCTATTAAAATTTTGCCGCCTCTACCGGTCGGTCTGTATATTTCGATATCCCAGGACAAGAGATAAAAAAATAATGTTGGCCCCAAATTTGCCGCCCCCAAAATCTGCCGCCCTAGGCTTCAGCCTCCTCACCCTACTGGTAAACCCGCCACTGGGTACCAATGTGAATTACTGAAAATAAGTGATTAATTTCAATTGATGAAATGTATTTTTTAATAAAAGAAAAATAATTATAAGACTATTATTCTTTAAAGCATTTCAATTATTGATGTCAGATGAAACAGACGTACATTCTAACATGAGTAATTAAAATACTTTGAGTCAAAATCACCAATATCATTAGGTATCATTTTCTTCAGCGATATTTTTTTTTAATAATGTAAAACAGGAATAGCGTCATGGTTTATAATTACCCATAGTTTTTATAAAATTACCCCGTAATAAACTGACAACACCGGCTGATCTGTCATAGCTACAAATTTTGAAATATAGTATCGTATTTTCTCAGAAAATAGTGTAAATTAAAACAAAACTTGCCGATGAAAAGTAATCTTAGTGTTTTTATAAGGTTTTCTAGCACCGTTTCGACAATTTTTCGATTATGTAATTGTTTTTCGCAAGCACGTCGCCGCTTAGATATTCAAATGACAATGACGTCTGTCACACGCGAGACTACGAAATATAGTCGACTTTATTACCGCCGTTCTGTACGGCCGAATATGTGATCTAGACAAGTATATAATCAAAGTTATAATGATTAATGTTATTCGCGCTACGTAATGTACGGCTACTAATGCAATCTCTCTGCGGCATTGCACCACTAGCGCGAACCCTTATGTCCGCGCTTGCAAGACTGCTGATTGCATGAAATGTTAGAATGTCATGTGACTTGTGACTCTTGAGTTGCAGGTGTCCATGGGCGAAGGTAGTCACTTACCATCAGGTGACCCGTCTGCTCTTTGCCCCCTATAATATATAAAAAAAAAATGTCGTTTGATTGATTACATTGCAGTTTTTCGGCAGTATGTGGTATTTATTGAAATTAAATTATCTATTTACTCATGATTTTAACTAGAGAGAGAATAAGAGAATGTGGAATTTTCCGACTGAAAATTGCAACTATTTTGAACTTGGAATAATGATCTGAATCCACTGTGTCGGTTTGCGTTACGCTTTCTCTTACATCCCTGTATAGTTCTTCAGTCGGACGGAACTAAATCTCTTGTAATATATGACAGTGGGTAACTTTGTTTTACAGGATGGTATAAATCGCTTGACGTGGGCAAACACAATGATATTTGACTACAAAGAGCAGTTACGAACAGACGGTGTCATGTTGTCCATGTGGACGCACGTCGCGGACGACACGCAGGGAGACGACCTGGTGCTGCATCCCTTGGGCACTATCGTCTCCAACCCTAATACTGACTCGTGTGCGGCGTTACAGGTTAAATTTTCCAAGTAAGTGTATTACTTAATATGTTAACCGATTTTAAAAAAGTAGGATCTTCTTAATTTCTCTAGAGATTTCGAGTCGATTGTCGTGATTTTTTTTATGGAGATCCTATTAATGATATAACGTCCAGTAATAACGGGTTTTATACCCTGCAGACACCTGATTACAATCTATGTATTAATAAAGCTGAAGTTTGTTTTCTTGATTGAATGCGCTAATATTTGGAAGTACATTAGACTGAAATAAGCTGTGATGATAAATTTAGCTAAAAAATATCGGCTAATAGAAATTTATTATTATTTTTTTAGTTACGATTGTCAAATCCCAGTGTTATTTCCTAAAGAAGAAACTGTCAATGCATACTCCGAGCGCATAGAGAGCGTTTCGTCCGACTTCATGGAGAGACTGGGTAGAGATTACGAGCAGTTGCGGGCCACGGCCGCAAAGGACCCGATGTATGAAATGCACGAGCAGGAGAGGAAAGCCATCTGGGCCTCCAGGGAGCGCTTCCGCAGCGAGGCGCCGGAGCTGCTGCCCAAGCTGCTGTCGTGCGTGGAGTGGGGCGAGCGCGCCGAGGCGGCGGGCGTGCGGCGCATCCTGGCCGACTGGCCGCTGCTGCGCGTGGAGTCCGCGCTCGAGCTGCTCGACTACGCCTACGCCGACTGCGTGGTGCGGAGCTTCGCCGTCAAGTGTCTCAGCAAGATTAGGTAAGCGCAGTACGTCGTCGTCGGTAATGGGCTGCATTAATAATATGCGCTCGATTCGATTTATGACGTTTACGCCTTCTTTGCCGTGCGGAGATTCGTTGTCGTTGTGATTCTAGTTGAAGACGATTCGAGTCTTAGCATAGTACATTAGATCGTACGTCATTTTTGCGAGTCGAATCTGCGCTCGAGTTGCGCTGAGCCGATGTATCTAACGCTATTGAAACTTATCAACTGTCATAGACAATCTTAAGAAAAAATAACTAAATTTATCATAATTCGGTTTTTCACTATGTAATAAATTTTGGTTTCTTTTCAGTGATAATGATCTCCTTCTCTACCTACTCCAATTGGTACAAGCTTTAAAACACGAGTCGTATTTGATGTGCGATCTCTCTATATTCCTTCTGAAGAGAGCATTCAAAAACATGACTATTGGACATTACCTCTTTTGGCATTTAAGGTACATAATACATTGTTTTTTTTCTTTCTATGATTTTAAATAAGTGTACTCCGTGATCCTATGGTTCCTTGCATTTTATAGAGTGCATTTAAAAAAGAAACACTTACTTCAATCACTGAAAGAACATGACTATAGCATGCAGTTACAATAAAAAAAATTGAAAAAAAAACTATCCGTTTACATGTTATAACCGTTTGAATTTTCAGGTATTTTTACCTCCGTTTCTCATACCTAATAATCTAATAGCATGTGGAACGTGTAAAGTTAAAGATTTTAAATCGTATACATTGCTTTTTATTTTGGAACAAATTTAAAATTTTTAACTTTACACATTCCACCTACGTTTATGAAAAACGGAGGCAAAAAATACGTGGAAATTCAAACGGTCATAACTTATATATCAAAACATTTATCTTTTCACGCCTCCACTTTCCTAACTATCAGATCGGAAATGCACGTGCCATCAGCGTCGGTGCGCTTTGGTTTGCTGCTGGAAGCGTACTGCCGCGGCTGTCAGGACCACATCCACAGTTTCACCAAACAGATCTCCTGTCTCGACAAACTCAAATGTACGTACATTTTAATACATTGATCCTACTTAACGCTGAAGGCAAAAAGAATATAACTATATGTAGCAAATAACATTTACTGCTTCGCCCTTGTCGTCTACCGTATGCCGTGCCGAACGAACCAGACGAATTAATTTGTTTTTGCTAAAAAAAAACAGCGCTCCGACCGAGGGTCATAGTTACCGCTTATGTAAGAGAATTCTTCGTACGCATTTTAAGAAAATTTCACGAAATGAGGAACGTGAAATTTGGAATACTTAGTTTATATAATACTAGCAGCGCCCCGCGGTTACACCCACGTAAGTGCCGATCCCGGCGGAATATCGGGATAAAAAGTAGCCTATATGTTAATACAGGTCTCCAGCTATCTACATACCAAGATTCATCGCAATCGGTTCAGCAGTTTTGGCGTGAAAGAGTAACAAACATCCATCCATCCATACTTACAAACTTTCGCTTTTTATAATATTAGTAGGATATATAGGATACTAGCAGCGCCCCGGGGTTTCACCCGCGTAAGTCCTGATCCCGTGGGAATATCGGGATAAAAAGTAGCCTATGCGTTAATCCAGGTCTCCAGCTATCTACATACCAAGTTTCATCACAATCGGTTCATTGGTTTTTGCGTGAAAGAGTAACAAACATCCATCCATCCATCCATCTATCCATCCATCCATCCATCTATCCATCCATCCTAACTTTCACATTTATAATATTAGTGGGATAGAAGAAATGCAGAAAACGAAAATTTTAAACAACAAATTTAAAAATTACCTGAAAACTGCTACATCGAGCTGCATGCGTCCAGTAATTATACATATCGAGGAGTCTGAGGCGAATTGACTCAAGCGCCATTTTGATATGTTTACAAGCGAGCAACTTAAAGTAAAGTTTCATTGAATTATAACTGGAAGTCAATGTCACTACATGTAAAACCCTTTAAATTAGTGTATTTTTATGAGTTTTTACGTATTATGTATCGATTTAGATATCAATCAGTTAAGTCAGAACGTCCTATTTTCTGTTCAAAGTAAAATGATTCAAGTACAAGGAAATTTTGTAACTGATCAAGGAAAACTCATTTTTGCACCATATTATATAATGACATTGATTGAGGTTAAAAACTTAAATCACATGAAATTCGGTAATAAATTCAGGATAAATAATTAATATACAACGAAACAGGAAAAACTAATTATACATTTTACAACCCTATTAATTAATTTTACATTGTATGTAAACCAGAATAATTCAACCATAATGTCTTTAGTTGCAAAAACCAAGAACTTTCACATAAAGTTCGACTCCCTTAAACCAGCCTAGTCACAAAATCCAGTCTTAGCTGATGTGTCCTACTTATAAACTACCTTATGGCCCAATTATAAGCCTTTAGTACAAAAACCCAGGACTTACAATATAATACAAACTTGCGAAAGATATCCTTAAACGGTTATAAAATACATTTTTCACGTGTCCTTATAAGCTATTTTCCTGCCAAATTTCAGTTCTCTAGTACCTCAAAATGTCTTTCATAATTATGAACTTTCGAAAGCCCTTGCACCTCCTTAATCCAGGCCTGTCGCAATATCCGTTCTAAACTTACCTGCCCTACCTATAAATAACCACCCTGCCAAATTTCACATCTCCTGTACAAAAAACCAAGGACTTTCAAATAAACCTGCGAGAGCCCTTAGACCTCTTTAATCGGACCCTGTAGTAAAATCCATTTTCATTTGTCGTGTCCTACCTCTAATCTACCTCCATACATAATTTCAGGTCTCTGGTACAAAAAACCAAGGACTTTCATATAAACCTGCGAGAGCCCTTAGACCTCTTCGAGCCGACTCTGTCGTAAAATCCATTTTTATCTGTCGTGTACTACATCTAAACGACCTGCCTGCCTAATTTCAGGTCTCTCGTACAAATACCAAGAACTTTCATAAACCTGCGAGAGCCCTTAGACCTCTTTAATCAGACCCTGTTGTAAAATCCATTTTATCTGTCGTGTACTACCTCTAAGCGCCCTCCCTGCCTAATTTCAGATCTCTTGTACAAAAAACCAAGGACTTTCATATAAACCTGCGAGAGCCCTTAGACCTCTTTCATCCGACCATGTCGTAAAATCCATTTTGATCTATCGTGTCCTACCTCTAATCTACATCCGTGCCGCCGATGAGCTGGCAAGGAAGGGATCTGTAACGTCAGTGGCAGGTCCAACTATATTGCTGCCACTTCCCTTTACTCAACTTCGCTCATGGGGAAGGCGATGGACTCGTGAAGCGCAACGGTCGCTGGGCCGACATACCGGGCTGCAGGCAGTCGAAACTGTTGCTGACGGTCTAATCAATTCAGGACGGGACGGAACTTTTTTTTGGATAAAAGGTATATCCAAAAAAAAAAAAATAGTAAATTAGTCAAAATAGATTGAAAATACCATTATCAGAAAAAAAAATCTGTCAAAAAAGCATAAGCGAAAAGTAAGTAAATCAACGCTTAAAACACGCTTGAATCAATTCGCCTCAGACCCCTCTATATGTTGACCTGGTTCATGGTACGTAAACGTACAAACTTATAAATACTGGAAATGAATGGACAACCAGGCGATCTCTAGTACATATAAACACCGCAGTACCTGTTGTGTGATGTTTTCAATAGCTCGTTTCTACGTTATTCTTAGTAGAACTCAGCCTTTAAGTTTGTGTGTCTATATTTTTTTATCTGTGTTGCAACTATCTATCTGTGTTGATTTATTTACATTGTAATTTATTTTTAAAATACAGGGGCGAGTGAACGTGTGAAACAGAAGAAAGAAATCAAGCAAGCGCGTGCTTTGCTGATCGAGCACTTGCAGGAAAAGCATTGCGAGGAAACGCTTCACGATTTCGTGTCTCCGCTTAACCCTACATTTCTGTGTAAAAGTATAAAGTGAGTATTGTTTAGAAGACATCACAAACTTGTTATCCTTATAGCACGTCATTATTGAATTAACAATATTTTTTTTTTAATCTAGTTTTTTTTATGTCTTTACAATATATAAAATAATTATTATTGTTTATACAGGCCCAGGTCGTGTCGAGTTATGGACAGTAAGATGCGGCCTTTGTTGTTAGAATTTGAGAATGTTGACTCCATGGGGTCCGATATTCGCATCATATTAAAGATCGGTGATGATCTAAGACAGGATATGTTCACATTACAAATGCTGCGCATCATGGATCGGCTGTGGAAGAATCACGGATATGACTTTAGGTAAAATCTCTTTTTTATGTATATTTGTATCACTACATATTATAAAACAAAGTCCCCCGCCGCGTCTGTCTGTCTGTCTGATTTTCATGCGGTTTTCACTAATAGACAGAGTGATTCATGAGGAAGGTTTAGGTGAATAATTTGTACCCGTGCAAAGTTGGGGCGGGTTGCTAGTTAGGTATATTTACTGAATTTGTTCGTTTATTCGAAATACACTCATAGACTATGACAACGGAAATGACGACGGACAAGACACAAAACAGTAGGTATTTTTTTTTAATTGTTATGACCGTTTGTCCTGTGAAATGACAAGGTCTCCAAAACCAATAAAGGCTCCTTCGACAAGGCTAGGTGACATGACTGGTGGGTTGTGGTCCGGCGGTCTATATTAAAATGTCCTTTAATCAGCGTAGGAACTTTTATCCTCGCGATGCAGGAACACTAGTTACGAAGTAGTTTGGTTTATCTCCGATAGACTGCGCTGTTTCTTTTCAATCTATGTGTAAGAGACCGAGTGTTTTTAAAGTTATATATCGTCGTTGCAAATTTAAAAGCTCTTATGTGACATTTTGGTCGAAAATGGGTTTTGTAAGCAGTTGAAAAGCATTTTCAAAGATCTACTGTCTTAAAAAAACTCTCATGTAAATATCTTCTTAATTCAATAACTTGCGTATCATATTAAAAAAATCTTAAGTGTTTGCCCACAATTAACTGTTTATCAAAATCTCCTATGTACTTGATGAACACATAAGTTTTAATAACAATTCAGTTACTAAATCTTGCAAACGACATTTAACATTTCTTCTATAAATTTTCATGGCATTATATTATACTAGCAGCGCCCCGCGGTTTCACCCGCGTAAGTCCCGATCCCGTGGGAATACCGGGATAAAAAGCCTATGTGTTAATCCAGGTCTCCGGCTATCTATATACCAAGTTTCATCGCAATCGGTTCGGTAGTTTTGGCGTGAAAGAGTAACAAACATCCATCCATACTTACAAACTTTCGCGTTTATAATATTAGTAGGATATATCCCTATGGAAAAATAAAACAATATATTCTAAAAAAAATGTACAGGCGGAAGTGTTTTTCGTTTTTCTACGATAGGTACTTTTACCACACAGGAGGTATTAAATTTGCAATAACGATATACTGCTATGGTATAAGAAATACACAAATGTTTGCACTTTGTAAAATAACTATTGTTGACATTTTATTGACATATAATCTTTGTTCTCAGACTGAACCCATACAACTGCATATCGATGGACTACATGATGGGCATGATCGAGGTGGTAGAGGACTCTGAGACAGTTGCCAACATTCAGAAGCAGAGTTCTCTGTTCAACGCCGCCTCCACTATCAATAGGTCTACGTTATTACGTGAGTATTAACAACTCAAATAAAAAATAACTTGTTTTTTCTACTATCTGTGTTTCACCACTTCACTTTTTTGGCAGTATTCATTTGATGTGCATTCATAAAAGTAACATTATTGAGTTGCTTAAAATATAGGTTTTCGTGGGAGTTGAACTCGTGCGACTCGACTGCGTGGGACTCGTTTAGATTCCATGCGATTTGATGCTCGCTCAGTGCAAATATTTGTACGCAAGTATGCAATATGCCTATTTGCATTGGTCTTTCTATGTATAATATGTACCTATGTGTTTACAAAAAAAATGTATTTAAGTATGTTTGTAATACCGACAATGTGTACGCCCAGAATGGATACGCAAGAACACGGAGAACAACGAGGCTGCGTTTAACAAGGCCGTGGACGAGTTCACGATGAGCTGCGCCGGCTACTGCGTGGCCACGTACGTGCTCGGCATCGCCGACCGCCACCCCGACAACATCATGGTCAAGAAAAGTGGACAGGTCTGTTCATTCACTTTACTCGTCCACTCACTAAGTCATTTAAACTTAAATATATTTTTCCTAAACGATTCCCGCAATAGGAATGATTCCTGAGTATTCCAGTGGACTTTACAAACATTCAAACTGTTTGAGAATCATATACATTTTTGTTACGTGGCGGAATCGAACTCCCAACACTCAGCGCTGCGGAGTGACGACTTTTGCCATTGCGCCATCCGTGCAGTCGACACGAAATAAAAAACAATCTTAGATTTGAATATAGGCCCCCACTAACTCAATTACTGAGGCAATAATTCAATAACTATATAAATCACGTTGTTATATTATAATTACACTTAGATCACTGTTTCAAGTAGTGTTAACTGAGAAGAATATAGAAGAGACAAATTAAAACATAATTTAAGTTTGTACGTTTTTGATAATATCGTAATCAGTATTCAGCTCCACAAGGTATTAGTTACTAGTCTGTTGCTATCAGCCAATCAAAACTAAAAGGTACCAATTAAGTTACCTAGATTTACCTCGAAATAGTATTAAAAACTCGCTCAACAATTGTCGGGACACATTCTGTTTCCGGTATTATTTAATATACAGCATTGAGAATTGCGTTCATCACGGGGCGGAGATCTCAGATCCCAGACAACTTGAAAAGGTTTAACGGAACAGAAAAAACTTATAATACTTTGTATTTTGTTTTAAAACAAGTGAGAATAGATTTTTGTGTGTACTGAAGAATACATAACAGAACTGGTACAGAAGTCGCACTTTGCAAAATCATTTAAATAAATAGCGGCTCTTGCTCCGACACAATGAAGTCGCAATTCGACAATGACGCCGCGACGTTAAGGTTGTTCTTTTTTAAAGAATTCATTTTTCTGAATATTTAATTACCAGTAAGTTATGTGCCAATACTCTATTTTTGTGAACAAATAACAATAGGCTAGGTACTTAACTCCATAGTTAAGATACTAACGAATGACGCGAAGTAGTACGTGAGTGAGCATCGAACGAACGTGCTCGCCAGCCGGCACGCGGCAGCGCACTGAATTTTTGGCACGATTAGTCGAGCCCACCGCGTACTTATAGATTTATACCTAAAGTGCAGAGTGGACCTAATCTGGTTCTATTTATATTTACCAATTTGTAATAAACCGATTAATACTGTGGGAGAGCCATGCCGGCTCGACCGGAGTGATACCACGGCCTCACAGAAAACCGGCAGTTAAGCAATGATTGCATTGTATTTCGCCGAAGGCCGTAAAGGCCGGCAACGCACTTGTGACTCTTAAGTTGCAGATGGCCATGGGCGGCGGTAGTCACTTACCATCAGGTGACCCGTCTGCTAGTTTGCCCCATATCCCATAAAAAAAAATACTATGTCTGTGTACTGTATGTATTGGCACTTAATAACTTAATTTCAATATATTCCAAGACTTAATATTCCAATTATAATGTATTCTTGTTGTTATTGTCAACAGCTATTCCACATTGACTTCGGCCACTTTCTGGGTCATTTCAAACAGAAGTACGGATTCAAAAGAGAACGAGTACCGTTCGTTCTAACACATGATTTTATTCATGTCATCAACAAGGGACAGAAAGGCTCTGGCGACAACTTGCCCATCGACTTCAAGATATTCAGAGAGCATTGTGAAACGGTACGTACTATTGGTGCTAGGATTTAACTTATAAACTAACATTTTACCACCTAGTGGCCTCATGCTTGCTACCTAGGTGCTATAAGCATAGGGTTCCGTAAGTGTCGTAGAAAAACGGACGCCCTTATGGAATCAGTCGTGGGTTGGTCTGTCCGTCTGTCAACCAATTTGCTCCGAATCTACTGGATCGATTGGGTTGAAATGGTACACATATTAATTCCCATACAGATGTGCAACATAAATGAAAACCTTTTAAGGGCCAAATTAGAAAAAAACATCTGTAGCGTGTGACATATCAAGTAAAGGTTGATTGTTTCAAATAAAAATAATTTTAATATTGTTTTAGCTTTAAATAAAATAGATGAAAGTTGACAATTCGGCCAATGGGGCTCTTATCTCTGAAACTACTGAGCCTACGTTTTTTTAATTATGGAAATTAGAGTATTTTTTGATATTACAAGAAAACTCATAAGAAGTCTATGGTCTTAAAATAACATGGTAAATCTCTCAATGTTGTGCGTCCAAAATTATATGCAATTCATTGTACGGAACCCTCTCCACACGAGTTAAACTAACACTTGGCCGGTTTTTAGGTTTAGTAAGACTTGTGAATGCCACTAAAAACTTTGTTCTTTGACAGGCTTTCAAGATTCTTCGTAAGCATGGGCATCTGATCTTATCGCTATTCTCCATGATGATCTCAACCGGTCTACCTGAACTTAGCTCTGAAAAAGACTTGCAGTATTTGCGCGAAACTCTAGTAAGTATTTAATAGATGTTATTGATAATATAGACAGATACAGAGATATAGACAGATATATAAATTTGCCACAAATAATTGGGAAGAATTTCAAATTCAAATTCAATATCTTTAGTAAAGTATTAAAAAATTATAGATCACACACAGTCACCGTGACAATAGGTTGCTTTGTCAAGTGTAAAATTGAAAAATGATACCCAATACTATATCTGCCTGTTTCGATCTGTAACTCTCCGTTTTCAAATAGTAAGAAGATACCAGGCAAAAAATAACGAACGGCCACTCTTAAAAAAAATAGGGCTTTGTGCACTTCTACATACAAAGCTTAAATAGTCCTAATTTCACATCTGTAAGTGCTCGGAATTTGCATAAAATGCGTAAAAAGAAATTTCTTATATACGAGGGGCCGTTTTTAAGTTCCGCGGAATGGAGAACAAGGATAGTACATAAAAATGAAATTTTATTTTTCTTTTTCAATATATTCACCTGCAACCCTAATACACTTCTCAGATCTATCAATTAGTTTGTTTATACCTTCATAAAAAAATATTGAATCTTTCTCCGAAAAATACGCTGAAATTGCTTCTTTCACTTCTTTATCGCTTTTAAATTTCTTCCCCCGAAGTTCTTTTTTCATTTTGGGGAACAAGTAATAATCGCTGGGCGCTAGGTCTGGACTGTAGGGTGGATGATTTATAATATCGAAACCTACTCTGTGCAGGGCAGCCAACACAACGCAACTCTTGTGAACCGGCGCATTGTCATGCAGGAGCAACACACCTTTGGTCAATTTTCCTATTCTTTTCTCTTTGATTGCTTCTTTGAGCTGTTCTAATATTGAAGCATAATATTCGCCCGTTTAGAGACACCTTTATCTTTGTAATCGATCAATAATATTCCTTCTGAATCCCAAAAGATCGTCGCCATGAGTTTTCCAGCTGATTGTGTCACCTTAAACTTCTTGGGCGGTGGTGTTCCTTTTTTATGCCACTGCATGGAGTCTTGCTTAGACTTAGGTTTATAATGGTGAACCCAAGTTTCATCCCCAGTTACAATCCGGGCCAATACACCATCTTTATCCTCACTACAGAGATCCAAAAACGCACGTGAAAATTCGACCCGCTGTTATTTTTGCGGCGGCGTGAGCATTCTTGGTACCCATCTTGCACTGACCTTTGTCATGCAAAGATTATCATGCAGGATTTTAAAAATGGTCGTATCGGATACTCCAGACATTTCTGCGATTTGTTTCTTCTTTAGCCGGGCATCTTCCAGTACAATTTTTTCTACTTTTTCAACAAGTTCCGGAGTAATCACGTCAATAGGCCGACCTGGTCGGGGGTCGTCTTCAATCGACTCTCTGCCTTGTTTAAAAAGTCCATGCCACTTATAAATCATTGTTTTCCCAGGGCAAGATTCCCCGTAAACCAATGACATCTCTTCCATAATGTTTTGAACAGACTTTCCTTGTTTAGTCAGGAACTTTATAACGGCGCGGTGTTCGATTTTCTCCATGTTTTCAGTTTTCTTCCCGATTGAGTTGCTTGATCAGCGATAGTTCAAAGACTAATGACCCAATTAAGATAAAACTTGGTAATTATACTAATATTTAGTCAGGGAACACGTTACGGCTAAAAATATCTCCACCACTAACTACCATCCCCTCCATTCCTCGGACTTAAAAACGCACCCTCGTATGTAGATAGATCTTCTACCTCATATCATAACTCATAAATAGTAACTGTCTCATCACAGATATTTTACTGGTATAATTGTGGTTCCTTAGGTAATGGATTTATCTGAAGAAAAAGCAATGGAGCATTTCCGTCAAAAGTTTAATGAGGCCATGAAGAGTTCGTGGACGACATCACTTAACTGGGTGATACACAACATGGACAAGAATAACTGACAGTGACCGGTGGGCAGGCGGCTCAAGCGACAGCCGTCTAAGCACACCCCACAGACTTTATAAACGTGTAATCGGTATTACCGGGTAACGGAGGTTTTCTGGTAACATCGATATTACCGCTAGCGTTTTTCGATTTTCGTCATTCATTATGATATTTGAATTTCGAATCGTTTGAATGTAATCTGAGTAAAGTATAAATGTGTTTTTGTTGCTAAGTATGGCCTATTATAACAATAACAAAGAAATATGAGACTCACTACTGAGTATCTCCTCAGCATGGGAATAGTAAAGCTAAGTGAGAAACGTGACAGGGTAAAGACATTCTGGAATTTGACAGGAAACCTCACGAGATTTAAAGTCTCGTCCCATTAATCATTAATAAAAATAAATCTCTCAAATTACCCGGGCGGGGTACAAAAATATTATCCAAATGAAGTGTTTAAACGACCCTTTTTCATCTATATCGTAAGAAACCTAGCGGTAATATTGAACAATCAAATGGAAATATAATTTTAATTGTCTAAACCAGAGTTATGCTGTCCCATTAAGGTCCATTTAAAAAACGTAAGAAATGGCGTAAGTAAGTCGCAAAGCTTTCAAATCGATTGCGCAACACAATAAAAACGAAGTAAGACATTAACTAATTGAAAAATAATTAGCTGGAATCTGAGTTGATTTTTTCCATCATTTACTACAATTCTGATTGCACAATGTATACTAACTGCGGCTCCAATCAAAATTGTATTAATTATCTAGTCGTTTGTGGTTAGTTCGTACAATAGCTTTGATGACAAGTACTGAGCCACAAGATTTGTGCAAACCTTGACCTTTATCCATCCAAATGCTATTTCATCCTCTCAACACACTACAGTGAAAACAAGATGCTTATTACAAATGCACAGAACATTCAGTATTTTTGTTTTTTGGGGGATAATAGTAAATCTATGAATTATTAACATTTAAACTATTGTATGTGTGGAATGTGCGAGAAAATTCGAAATATAAATCCAAATTTGACAAATTTGTCTAATTTCGGGTTATAAATTTCGGGTAAGTAATATGGGCTATGATTGTTTTACCTGTTGCAAGTGGCCTAACGCTATATTATTGAAAGCTAAATCCCTTGATAGCATCAAGTGCTCAATTCATGTGGCCGTGTATTGTGATCAATCTTTCATTGTCATCAATGTATGCAAGTCAATTATTGCAACCATTGCCTAATAGTAATAATTGTCGTTATATCGGAGCGAGTGACGAGTTTTATGGGTCATGCATTCTAATTGTTTTATGAAAGGCTAGCATTTTTTGTTATTAGAAAAAGCTAGGAAACGTTTTGAGAAATAAATGGTAGGATGATATTTTGTGCCTACTCTCATAATCAAAAGAAGTGATGACTTAAATTCATGCCTGATTTGGCAGCAAAGTCTTACATTTTACAGCAATGCTAACGGCGTAAAGTAGCTTGCCGAGTGTTGCGTCTCGCGCTCAAAACTGTGTCGAAGTGAAGGCCTATCTTTTATATATGTTTGAAAAGTTAGTTGCGGCACCAGAAATGTTCTTAAATGTCGATTATCAGACAGTGAAGTGATTTCACAACCGTCGACGTTTGAGTTGCGTGAAATTCGTAGACATTTCTGACATAAAGTGTTTGTCAGTGTGCTCACCAGAATAGTGTCTAAAAGCTGTAGCTCCAGACTACAAAATATTTTGGATCACACAAAATGTTTATTCGTGTAACCATTGGAACGCTACTACCTTCCAAAAACCCAATGCTGCACTTTTAACAGTATACTGTTTCTAATTCTCAAAGTCAGATGCCCTATAATATACTTTCCTTCTTAATCACGTTAAGTCACTCGCTCAAACGTTATGAAGTTGCCTCTCACATACACCATCGTACATTCATCGTGAACCATCGCTCGCTCACTGCGCAATCTGTATTTCAATGGAAGACGATGTGTTTGGTCCCGTTCACATAATAATAAATAAGATTTATTGTGCCCTTACTTATACTATGGCTATAGACAGCGATGTATAAGTAGAGTAACAATTAATTCACTTGGCCTGTTCGACCTCGGTTGGGCCCCTTTTTCATGGAGTTAAGCGACCTGTCGCGTCTGTGTCAGACGCCACGTTGAAACTAGTGTGACATCTCCGAAATACACACCTAGTAGGCACAACATTACATCTTTAAAATTATGACTACGACTCTTAAGTCTTTTCTAAAGTTTTCTAAAGTTTCCAGTTTCATGATGCGAGAAATTGTTATATGAAAATTTGTCTTTGAACGGGACGTTGTTGCCCAAAGACTGATAGTGTTATGTATTGTGAAGTACGGTGGCGTAAGGCTATAGCGATGGTCACTAATTAGTATAACGAAAGAAATTTTTAGACTCGTTATTGTGTCGAGACTCGTTCAGACCCTACTCATAAAGTAAACATTTGAATACCTACCTATATGTTTTTAATGGTAAAATTTATCTGCATGTTCAAAAATATTCATAGCGCCATTGGTTGCTTGAGTCTCTAGTAAAATAATTTATGTTATAATTAGTAAATTTGTCTTAGACACAATGCATTTCTAAAATGTATCCCAAAATGTTTAGACGGACTCTTAGGCAAAACTTTGATATATTCTAACGTTGCGTTTGCCACAAGCAACTGCGACCGTCATGAGACCAGAGACAGCCGAGGATATTGTATTACTCGCTTCCTTGGGACGTCATCAATTTAATTTAGGGCCTTAATAAGCCAGAGGCATGCGGCGGCCGATTTGGCTGTGATATAATATATGTGGGCTAGGTATGCGCTCATTAGTTGAAGAAATTGCTTATAAGAATATTTAGTTTGAACTCTATAGATATTAGTTGATATGAAATTTTTAATTATGAAAATGTTTTAATCTGAGGTCTTAGTGTCATAGTAATCATGAAGTAGGTCTCTAAATGGTTTCGAAATTGAAACATTTTCAATATTAACACGTTTCGCTAATACATATATATGTTAGGAGATAGATGGTAAATAGAACAAATTTATCGATAAGTATATTGTATGCCGTTTATGAGTTGAGATAATTTCGATAAAATTATTTGTTTTAGTTGTTAGTTTAATGTTTGGATCAAAATTTTATTTTACTCTTAAGATTAAGGCATGCGTACTACTAGTTAATCGTAATTAGGAACGTGGAACTGTAAGAAGAGATAGGATAGACCGCCGCATAGCCAACATCTCTAAAGTAGTAATCGTAAGGCTTAGACATTTCGATAATGCACGATATGCCTACATCTAATTATATAAAAATTGCGTGTTACGTTGTTCGCGATAAACTCCTAAAGTAATGAACCGATTTTAATGAAATTTGCACAATGTGTGCAGTTTGGTCCAACTGGAGAGATGAAGTTTTTATTGCACATTACCTAGTTGCAGCAGCGCGTGGCCGGGAGTACTAATATAAAAAAATGTGAAATTATATCTTGGTTTATTCTACATTCGCATACATAAATTATTCATATGATAGAGCGTGACACGGGCTCTTTATTACGGAAAATGCGAAGGGCCTGACGGAGCACGTTAGTGAAAGACCAATAGTTTATAGAAAAAAAAAACATTACTGCGGTGAGACCGAGACATGTGTAGGTGTAACCAATATCGTGTGTTTTCAAAGTGAAATCATTTACTAGTAGGCGAATTGCTCTCATCTAAGTAGATATAATTAGTGAAAACTTAATTATCTCGAGCAAATTTATCTTGAGAAGTCTCTTTATAGCGATAATATTCGTTTCATGTCGATATCGATATTTAAACATGTCAACGGTATAAGATTGCCGAACGTGTGTGCACGTTATACGATTTCTGAACGTTTTATTGTGTTCTTAAAAAGGGATATTTCCGTTCAGTCATTTAATTTAAATCATAGGCTTAGCAGTATTATATTGTGCGTTTGTAATCAAATCGATGTGTCGTTTAAGTTTTTTTTTATAACTTTATGCTACCTCAATCTGTCGTGTTATTTTTAGTTAGTCGTTCGTTGATCCCTCTAACCACACGTTCTTAGCATTAACATCTATGCAAAAAATGTCTATGTAACGCCACGATAACGTCAAGGCAATGTCTAAAATTGACGAGTCACCTAAATAGATTTACATTGCCCAAACTATTGAAAATGCTGTTGGGAAAATTTCAAGATACTTGTTTTTAATCAATTTCTAAAAAAGAGGATCTCAATTCTTCTTTATATAAATATTTTAAGTATGTTCAGTGCTATTATGTACCATGTCAGATTTCAATGATTTGCCATGCCTCAGAGGTTTTCTCCTATAAATTTGAAATAAAATATCCCGCCATAAGAGTGGAAAAAATTCCAATGTAAGTTTCAAGTTTTAGAAGCAATTAATTCAGTTGAATTTTTGAACGATAATTATTTCAAATCCAAACGAAATTAATCTATTATGTTATAATCAATAATTATGCCTTATCACTGTAGGTTAAGAATTAAGTTGTGGTAACGAGACACGAAAAACGTTTAGTTGAATCATCATATTGTGTAGGGGTCTCTAGTGTAACTGCTGGCCCATAGATAGTAACTATCATAATCAAAAATAAATTATAATTAAATACGGGGCAACTTAGATAATCACCGGTCGTGGTCAATAATATCAGAAATGTGACTTTATGAAATACATATTATTTCTTAAATTTAAAATTCTTGTTTAACCGACTTAAAATTCCTTTAGCCTTGACTTTTTTCATATGCTTAATATCTAAACTAATAACATACTATTCGATGAATTTTTCGCGGTCGGTTATCAAATGTCAGTGGTCTCCCAATAGTTTTATAATTCATTTATTAGGCTACTCGTAAGTCATGAATATTGTATGTGTTACCTGCCTTGTAAAAAAAAACAAAAGTTTGTTGCTTGTAAGCGAATAAAAAAATATTAATATGTATCTCCTTAATAAAAATACATTTATAGACTGGTTGTAACTAGTAAGAGCGCTAGTGTGCAAAATATCTAGCTTCTATTAAAAATTTACTTGTTTAATATAACTATTAAGCGTGTAATTAACTGGATTCAATACATTGATTTACAGGTTTATAGACTATCTACATTCGTCATGTTTAATAAATATATAAAAATGTTTAAAGCCTCAAAAGACAAATCAGATATTATACTTTTTTCTCTAATAATATGAGACATATCATGCCATTCACTCATTTTAAATAATCAAGAAACACCTTTGCCTTACGAATAGTTTATGGCGGCATTTTTTTAAATCACGCTTTGAAATCGAATATTGTATGATGAAAGGCGATCAAGACCAAATTGTATCTTAAAATTATAAGATTGGAAAAAATATGCTGCGGGAGAAGCATGGCTCTTAGCCTATTCTGAGAGAATGTGGCATAGTGTTTTTTTCTCAATTCGATTGATTCTGATAAGTCCACTTTGGCGAGACACCGACAACCCATCGCAAATAAAAAAAAAATACTAAACGCAAGGAAAACTGTTTTCAAGTTAGCAACATGTAACCAGGATCAACTCGACTCTATTTAAACTATTCGATTTTCAAAAATAATTAAATTAAAACTACTACAAATGCCTTTACTACAATTAATATAAACTGAATGTACCAGTTGGGCACAGAGTCTTATTATCAAGAGCTAATTAGTTATCATGCGTGAACAATGTTGTACTGTAACTTGAGTGTAGTATCGCGGTTGTAATAGATCTGTGAGATCGAATTATTAGGTCACACTGTCTCCAAGCCGCAAACCTCATGTCGGGGAAGTTTGGTGACGTAAACATTCTGGTATTTATCCTATCTAGCTTGATTATAAACCGTCTCTGATTTATTTATCAAAATAGAGCTTGGCAAAAGTCAAAGGGGAGACCAATAGGAAAGTCTTTGAACGTCCGATGAAAGCACAGTTTATATTCATACCTTCACATACTAAGTCTCTTATTAATCGCTACGTTGATCGTTGAATTAGTATAATCAATATGTTTACAATAAAAATGTATCTGTTTAATATATATAACAATATTATTCGGTAAGTCTAATTAAAACAGATCTCGCCTAATATCTAAATAATGAATTTAGTCACATCGATACAAAATCGATACGAATCACTCAAATACGTGGTTCATGTTTCACGCGTGTATTCCAACTTCTTATTGTACAAATGAACAATTTGCATCAATTAAAACCGCAACTGATCCATAGATAACTTCGCAATGAAATAAACGAGATCAAATTTTAATATCCAATAGACAATGTGGGACACTTGATTGATTTCTGTGACTGTAGTTACTACAGATAATAATTCTGTACCTTCAGTGAAAAGTGATACAACTCGAGTTGTATCGATTTTAATATTTTTTAATAATAATAATAATTAGATTAGAGCGCCGAGCAATGATTGTAGATATCACCATTCCCCATGACGACAATCTCTGAAGGGCTGAAAAAGAAAAACAAATGAAGTATTTGGATTTGGCCCACGAGGTGGTCGACATGTGGGATGTGGATTCAAAAAATCAAAAAATAAGTAAATAATCATTGTGTTAAGTGATATGGAATTTTTTTATATCTTTTTTCTAAAAAGCTGTAAACAATAATGTAATCAGTATTTTTTTGAGTAAATATAGTAGAAAAATGAGGGATTTTTTTAAACTTCAAACTCGATTTTCTCAAAACTATGATTTTAAAGTTAAATCACTTTTCACTGAAGGTACAGAATTATGTCCAGTAGTTTCTGGCGCGGCTTGAGATGCAGTGGGACCTTTCTTTATCCAACTAAAAATATGGCGGACAACGTCATATAATTATATGACGATACGTCATATATGAAAATGAATAATACAATCGACGAATATTTATTTCATACTTACATAATATAAATGTATAGACTGCACCCCTGTTTTGCATATATACAATTTTACTTGTAATTCTACACCACTTTATAAGGAAATATAAAAAAGAGATAATGAATTAGGGTTGTGTTTTAACATCAAAAACTTTAATAGCATCATTATTATACATACATGTACTATAGGCACTAGGAGCGTAGACTTGGTATCAGATGATGGATATTTAAATTCAAGCCCGCTCTTTTTAAGTTTGATCATAGAAATGACTGTTTAATTATTTCTTGGTAGTAAAGACTTGTGCACCAACTCGACACATCAGAATAATCCATATAACACTGCCAAGTAAACAGTAGACTGATCACATCGCGTTAGTTAGCAATAGTTATGCGATATACATATTATTCATAATACTAAATAACTCCGGCTCAGTTAATCTTACTCTAGATTCAAATTTAATAAATATTAATACTTAATATAAACTAGTAGGTGTAGGAAAACTGTACCGTTGTTTAAAAATGGAATAGGTACCTGGGTATATATCAGGAAGAAACAAATAGAAAATCTATATCAGTACAATTCTTCATTAAGTCTTGAACGTCTTTCGGAGAATTACGATTTAATATACATGAAATTATACCCGAAACTAAGGTTGATATAAAAGATTTCGTGTTTGGACTTAGAGGTTTGTAAATTACATCGTAACGTTTCGTAATCACAATGTTGCTTAACCACTCCGTTCGACCTTAATAACTGTGATCCCTTCACAAAATTAACCATCTACCAATGTACCTATATGCCGTTAAATTTCGTAACCTAATGGAAAAAAACATGGGCTCTTATAATTAGGTGTCATTTGTAAGATTCCCGGTCGTAAAATCATATGACGGCATATGGCTAGGCTGAGGTTAAGCGGTTACCTACAACTGAAACACTAGAGGTTACACAAGAAACAGGAATCAACGTTATTTTATCCGAGTCTAGTCTTCGATTCCGAGTCGAAATCGCCCATCTTCTAAAGTGTTGTGTAACTACAAATACGAAATTTAAATGCATTGGTTTGTTATGATGTGAATCTTATATGAAGTTATTTTATCAATCACTTCTACTTGTGTTGTTTGACAACATGTCAATTCTTCAAAAATGTAATGCATATAATTTCCTGCACTAAAGCGTAGTTCCATAAGCCTTTCATTGACATAAACATACTTCAAATACTTCCGATTAGAAACCGTAAACTTCCTTATAGTGAATAAATGAAATAGTATGAATTAAGTTTGAAGTAGTGAAAATAAACATACAAAAGTCATATAGTCTTTTTGAAGTCATAATGTAGCATAAATAAAGACAGGGGCTCCATAATTATTTACATTCAGCATTTAATAAAAATGAAATCATGTCTGAACATAGCTTGCTTCTTAGTCAAAGGAAACATCGCGACTACACTTGTTTGTATTAATATCGAATTATTGTATACTCCAGTTGCTGTATAGTTCCTGTCTTTACGTCATAATGTATATTGGTATATAAAATGACCAACAGGCTAAACGCAGCTGATTATCATAGTAAATGAAATTTTCCGTTTAGTTAGACATTATTGTATAATTCAGGGATAACAGCCGATGATAATAATAATAATTATTTTATTTTATGAAACTTTTGTCTTTAGTTATTTAAAGACTAAAATAATTTTAAGTCGCACGTTGTATTTTGTGATTGGTGTTTATTTTAAGGTTCTGTTTCAGAATATCCCAAGTAGAAAAATAAATTAATGTACCTATTGTCTCTTACAAGCGTACACAGAAGTAATAGTATTGAAATTACGATAGGGTGTTTTGTGACAGTTACACCAGTTTACATTGGTACACCGTGCGAATTGTAATGCTTCCTATGTAGTGTTAAAATTGAATAGATTTAGTAGTAACTGACGTTGCGCGACGGGGGATTCCTTGTTAAACTGTTCGATATGTATTTACTAGACATAGTTTAATTTTATAAATGCTTTGAATATTGCATCGTATGAGTAATTTTCAATTGTGTGATAGAAAAAACCAATATGCAGATGCAGTGTTCTTAAGCTTTTCTCACTTTTTTGAAGAAAATATTAAATGTAAAAAATTACTTCGTGTAATCTAGCCATAAGATATATAAACCCTTAGTAAAGAAAGGCAGTTTTATCATTTTCAAGATCTACATCGAGTTATGTTGACAGGCTGATATCAGCAGGGGCCCGGGCCCCGGTGGCGTCTCGCGTCGCGCAACGTCACCGACGTACTTTTTAATTTACATAAGTTCCGTTTGTGCAATGTAAATAGAACCGTTGTCTTATTTATGAGTGATACTGAGAACATTGTCTAGAGCTCTGGTATGCGTAAATGAATGTTTGAATTATAATTTTAATGTATTACGCACGATGGAGACATTAAGTTCGTTATTGTGATGCTGTAAACGCGACCTTAGAAATAAAAAAAGTTCGCAAATACTAATCTTTACCATGTAAATTTAATAAAAATGTAAACAATTATTTTACATTTTTAAATATATTAATGTACCTAATATAATAAATGTTTCATGTAAAAAAATTTTACATTAAATTTAAATTGATTGGTAAATTTGTTTAATTGGTTCCCGAAATTTACATGAAATTGTTTACATTTTTATAAAAGCGGGCTGAGAGAAGTTGTAGTAAGTAATCACCAAATATTATTGAAGGATTAAGTGTTAGAGAATCGTCATCGAGTTTAATATTAATGTAACAAATATAAATTAGCCATATTCCTAAATCATTGTTATAGTTAAGAATCACATACATCTCAAGTCTACATACAATAGTTCCTTTGTCATGTGTCATTGTAATCGTACTACTAACGAAATGTGTAATAGAATCGTTTATTGTATAAAGTAATTTACTGAAAAATATTTGCATCTATCTCAAATGTCATTTTATAGAATAAATTAAAATTATTATATTACGCTTATTTTTTGTGTTATTTAATGAACCCTCATCCCAATCAATGCGAGAATTGAAAGAGATTCCTTTTTCCTATAAGAATTATAAAGTTTCATAAAGTCGTACTAGATTTCATAAGGTGAAAATCATTTATTTCAATTGACCCAATTATAGGTATTTTTGAATTGTCAGGAGAAGTAGTCAGACTAAGTCAGTCGTAAAGCTGGTTGCATGTTCCAATACGTAAATCCTGTGGAGAAGAAACAGGAAAGGAACTCCAAGGATAATTTTTTCAACATGTTTTTTACAAGTCTCTGGTTACATTGCTTAAAAGCTCAAATTAAATGTGAGCTCAATGTAACGTATTATACTACAAAATCAAATTACTACTTTAGGTAAGTAAGCAGTTCCGAGATGACCAGCCCCGACCAACGCCACTCGTTTACGCATGACACTCGTTCCAGCCACCGTCCACCTGAACCATATTAAAGGGAGCCGAACGACCCGACACGCTACCATCGGCAGGAAAATAATAGATACACACACACATCATATACCCAGTCTTACCATCCATGTTAAGGAGAATGTTAATGTTTTAATGTGCTCAATGAAAATCATATGTCTCATCTAACAGCCGAATACTATCTCTTAAGATACAGGCGAAGCCTTATTTGGCGGAGGCGGTTCAATTCGTGAGTACCTACATATGTACCTGTAGCGTTAAATTTAATAGGTACTTTGAACTTTAGCGTAATAAGACCCCGTAATAGCGATAGTATCATAAGTCAGATACTGTGTATTTTTATCAATGGTAATATTTACCTTGTCTGTTACCATTGTAAAATATTTTGAGTCAATAAACTATTATTTCTCTTTAGTACACCTAATACTTATAAATTATATTTTTAAATATGTACAAAACACAATATATAGGTATTTAAAAATATAAAAAATAGTAGACCACCGACATCGGGTACAGGGACCAAGACACCGGTGATTAGGGATCCAAAGACAAGAACCTCCTCACCCTACGGGCCGTGTCGAGGAAATTAAAATAAATAATAAATTATTATTATTATTAGTTTTATGAGGTTTGTAAAGATCGATCATTCTTTTGTCTATATTTTTATCATTTAGTTTCTTGACCATTTGACATTGTAGATCCATATAAAGATATTCACCTGCCACACACAGTTCTGCATCACCCAAACGGAAGAAAATGCTTACGGCATTAATAGTCCAAGATCCCAGGGCCGCCAGACGTCACGTATTTTTTGACGAACGAAATGTGGACGATTGAGTAGTGTTAGTATGTACTATGATCGCATGCCTACCTGCTAGTTTGGTTAGACGGCCAATTTCCAGGTATCAGGTAATCAAGATACATAAAAACATTACTTAGCTCACGTAAATTCTCAAAGCTGATTTCCACGTATATTTTAGACAATATCGTTAAAAATAAGTCGACAATACTCCCAGACACTTTCCGTCGGCCGTATTGCTTAACAGACGTTTTAAAGCTCCCAAAATAATTACTTAACTTCACGTAAATTCTGATGCTCCATTTTTATATATGTTCGCCAGACAACTATTTTAAAACCTGTTACAAAAAGACAGACTGATCCAAGGGGCCAATCATCCCCTAAACTCAATTTTAATTCCTCCGTGGGTAGGAGCGCGAGAGCACGCAGATCCACGCGCATGAGAGTGAGTGAGACCGATTGCGCTGTTAAGGCCATGAAAATTAATTTAGCAGATATTTGATAATTTTTAGAACTTTTGTTAACAAATAAATTATGGCAAAAAAATAAGAAAGAGAGAGAAAAAATTGACATGACACAAAACCTTAACAAAATCTATACCTAAACCTTCCTCACGAATCGCTCTATTTATTGGTGAAAACCGCATGAAAATCCGTTGTAGTAAAGAATTGTCAAATCTGTTTACAATTTGATGTTTTGCAGAATTTACATAAGAAAAAAACATTTTACTTTATTTCAATGTAAAAAAACATTACAATCGTAAAAATATTAATATTAAATACATTGATTTGATCTAGATCGTAATGTACCTACATAGTGTGTGCACACAGTAAAATCAATCTATTAACAAACACTATATACATAACAATCTCTAATACATTCATATTTAATATCTAATCATCAGGCAGTGGCGTAACAATAAGGTGGCAGAACGTGCAAAATGCCACCGGCCCCTGGCCAGAGGGGGCCCCGGACACCAACGGCCTTGAACATAGAAGGCACTAATTACAAAATGTATTTAAAAAATATTAATTTGTGTTTAGTAAATATAATTTATCTAATTTAATAAACCTAATAAAATACACGAGATATATAAACGAACTATCTAGATTTTAACACATCCGTAAGAAAATAACGGCGGCGAGTCAGACTCGCACACATCCGATGAATTAGCCACGGGCCTGGTATAGTTACACCACTGTCATCAGGTCAAGTTTGAATGCCTCAGGCAGTCTTAGCTGGGATGTGTAGCATCCAAACCGAGACCACTGTGAAGGATGTCTTTCATAGTACTAATGAAACTGTTAAAGTTGTGATCACAAATGTCCAATAATTTATATTGACGGGCCATCCTTGTCAGTGGATTGTAATAGGAGATATTAATTGGGAACCTACACAATTTTTTATCTGTTTAAATAAAAAATATTTTACCCCAAGAAATCAATGAGACACAACAGGAGTTTTTCTTCAAGAAATTTTAGCTTGAAGTCAAAGTTCCACGCATTATATAAGAGAAATATTATAAAGCGAGCCTTGGCTTCAACCGGGCATTGATGGACTTATGCTGTACCCCAACTTCACCTCTCGGCCCACATCCTCGTTCGTCCGTTATCAATACATGTTTTACCTGTCGCTTCTTTAATATGCCTACTATTATTATATTAAAGCTTGCAAAAGCAAAAACTCATAAACTGCATGTTTTTATTTTTTTTTGCCAAAGATATCTGTTCTTAAAAACTATCCATAAAAATGTAAAAAAAAAATAAGAAGAAATAGAGAGATGCCTTCCATAAATATTGAGCCATCGCTTTATTTGGTGGTTAGAAGGTCGTAAAATAATAGGTTATAGTTTACCATTAAGCTGGCCGTATACTTGTTTACCAAGGCCAGGGCTAAAAAAGAAAAACAAATTGAAACGATTGTTTTCACCTACTTACTTACCATTTCGAATTAATGACATAGTATTCATAAGTTCAATATACAGTTAAGGTAAAAATAAACGCTGTTATCATCATGCTATAAACATAATTATATTTAACATTCTTTAATTTATATTACAGAATGCGACGCAACTGAGATAGACCGAAACAGTAAAGTCGAGCGAGCACGTTGATTAGTCACTAAGAGTAGTTTAGTATGTCCGTCCATACTAGCGCAGCAACACATCGCTAGCCGTTAAGTTTTTTCGCTTTACATTTTTTTCCCGCCAAAACAGTGACGTGTATAGGATTAATGTGTCTATTCCTGTGATAGTTTAGTTTTTTTTGCCCACTTGTGCTTTAATATATAAAAATGACTGCTGGTAGTGAAGAGCACGAGCCTTTAATCACATCCTCGGTAGACAACCAACGTGTTACTTATACTAATTCTCCAAATGTAAGTAATTATTCAAAATTTTTTTCATTTTTATTTTTTGTTATTGGTCATCAAAATCAAGTCCCGACGGAAGAGTAAATGTGATTTACCTATTTTTGTTTATAATAACAAACATCTCGTCGAAATGTAATTTTATTTGATTAATATATTGAAATATTAAATTACTTTGTTTTTATTGTACGTATACATAATGTTTTTGAGGGCATTCGTGCAGATATACCTATGTCATTATAATAGATAACACTTCTTATTATAGGTTCTCGGTAGATTACCTATATACTTATATTATCTATTGCTGACATGTGGTCTCGATATGCCTGAATATTGCTCCTAAGCCAATAATAGAAACAAACCTAATTCAATTAATATTTTTCTTTATGGTTTCTGAGATTTACATTAGATATACTACCGTGTTAATTATGGTATAGGTAATGTGAAAATTTGTCTGGAATGCTGTTTAATATTGATTAGTGACTATGTCGACAGAGATGAAAAAATAAGATTTTCTGGTTCATTAGTTCATATTTTTGTGGATTTGTCAACTGATGATGTGTTTTGTGCATTATTAGAAGCATAACCTCAAATGATTCAGACCGTAGACCGTAGTCAAGCACTACGGTTCATCTGGATACGGAAGAAGTTCTTATTTCTACAGCCCTAAAAACCATTAATTTCTTTCTGAACTTGGTAAGTTAAGGCAATCGTTTTTATATATTTTAAACTAGGTAAGTTTAAAAAGCTATGATGTTGGTTAAAACTATTTCTCTTTCAAAATATTAAGATGATTAAAAATCAAGTTAAACAAAGTAGTTTCTATGATAATATATAAAATATTTCTATGATAATATATAGATAAAGCTGACATATTGAATTTCGTGCATTAGTCGACGGACGCTAGAACTGGTTCTATTTTAATCTAAAGTAACATGTAAATTTTAATTTTTATTCACGGGCTTTTTATTGGAGTTTGTAATAGGTCAATGGATTGAAAGAAGAAGGGTTTTAATACTAGTGTTTTTATATATTTGTGGGTTTGTGTTTCCAAATGAAAATCTACCCATTAAATAATTAACATTTAACGCCTAGTTATTAAAACAGTCATTGAATGATAATTCGTAAGTGTTATTAACTAAATGTTTTAAGTTAGAATTTAAAGAAACTTAATGAAAGATGTAAGTAAACTGTTCCTATTCAAAATTGTTGATAAATAAATGTTTCGTACAAGTAAATGTAGAAGTAGATGTTACAATTACAACGTTAACATACCTATGCATGTACTTACTTTATATATTTAGAGTAGGGATGTTGCAAATATTCGCATCCGCATCCGCATCGATTTGAACATTGCATCTGCATCCGCATCCGCATCAATCGATGCTGATATTCATGCGGATGCAAAAAAAAAAAAATTGACGGAGCTGGCGACGTCCGCGAGCGCTATGCAAGTGTGTATTGACCAATAGTCGACGAAAATTTTTCGGTGACAAGATTCAACGCGTTTGTTATTGTGTATGTATCATTTGTTTCTCGTAAATCAGTCATAACGTGTTTAGCTAGTTGCGCTTATCATATTTGTTGTCGTTTCGAGTGTTTTGTGAAATTGTGAATATACACTGATCATTTGAAAGTGACTTTTGGAACAATTTTAGAACACCATCTTTGGAACACTAACGCAAAGTGACTTTTGGAATTATTTTAAACCAAAGACTTAGGGCCCAGGTTTCTGTGGGATCGTTAGCGTGAGCGGAGTGGGGGACAGATGCTAGTTTTTATAAAATGTCCTAAGATCCGCATCCGCGGAGGTTAGCCTTCAAATATCCGCATCTGCACCCGCGGATGTGAAAAGATATGCATCCGCAACATCCCTAATTTAGAGTACCTACCTACTCAATTATCATATTATAATGTAAATTATTTTCTACGACTTACTTCCTCCCGAATTATGTGTTGTAGAGCGTGTATGTGTGTATCACCTGGCGAGAGATACTAGGTACTACACCTAGTATCTCTCACCAGAAGATACACGGTAGGCACGTGTCAGTTTCGTTCACATTTCGCTTTGCTGAATGGTACTAAGTTTTTTAAATATTTTAATTATATACTTAGTAAAGAACTCTGAGGTACATTGGTAATACATAACAATGATGGTACATTGAATCTTGTTAATAAATTCGAGAGGTACATTAAACAAACAAAGTATTGCCACTAGTTTCTTCGGTCTAGCTCGAGTGGCCCCGCTAGATCGATACACATTTGAATACCTGGTCCATTTTGTAATTATGTTTATTTTTATATTATTTATACTACATGATCCTGTTCATTATTCGTTCCTTTGACACCTGCAATTGGTTATGGGATTTTAAGAGATGCATTACAGAACTGTTAAAATATGCTAATGGAACTAGATTGTCTTTTACCTAAGTACTTGTTAAAGTACCTACGTTGTAACTCCACTATTTGTAAATTTTGTAAGTATATTTTCGTACTAAACTTTAACTGAAGGGTTCTTTAGCGCAAAACCAGAAAGTCTTAGAGAGGTTTTTCATTCACTATCACTATTTAATCATAATATATGCAATCAGCATAAGTACATGGCTCCCTCCTCAAAGAAAATGTTTCACGTGCTAGTGTTGATATTAATAATAAATAAATAGAAAACATAGCATTGAGTGAATGACGGAGTACTGGAGATATATTCCCTGAGACAGAGGGGTTGAGGTAAGCTTTTCAAGACTAGTGCATGGGTTCCTTTAACAAGAAGTATTTATAGACGGTGTAACAGTATCTCGGAAACTATACAACACATTACAGGGGCATGAAAGGAGTAGTTCAGACTGACTAATAACACATGTATCACCAAAGAGTGAATATATTCATACAAAAAACTAGCAATAAAATATAAAGTTATCGCCGCGTCGCACGTTATTAAAAATATTTGCCGAAAAGTGTCTTAGGAAACTTGATACAAGCTAGACTTAGGTATGGCCGCGCAATCCTAACCGAAAAAACTTTACATTAACAGATCTGATAGGTGACTTTCTTTCTGATAGGACCTTACTAGAAAATAATGAATCTTTTGACGATTATAGACATTGCTGTACCAAAAATTTTCAACCTATAAAATCCCGCATAGCAGAAAAGCTCTCGAAGTATTCAAACCGTAAATTGCAAGAATGTGGTGATCAAACATCGTTCAAATTGTTTAAACACTATCAACTACAGGTGTCTTTGCCTTTGTCGCCTTTGTACATACCATTTCCTTGTTTTTATTAATCTAGTTTTAGTGTACAATAAAGAATAAATAAACTACAGGTGTCATACCTAAACACTTTCACAAATCAATTAAAAAACTAAAACCTATCCAGATAATAAAAGCTTTCAAGAAGCGCTATTCTTAACACCTGTAGCATGGTAACAAATTTCCTACAGTCAGACACGATTCTCACGATTTTATCCGGGCTGTTTAGCAGTAGGTAGGCCTTGAGTCTGTAATGGCTACTGGTCTTCAAAATGCCGAGCCATAAAATCACAGACAAAAAATAAACAGACGGCCGTGTATGATGAGGTGTGTGAAGTTATTGAACTTCATATTCTAGTACTCAAATTTAAAGCTATGCTTCGTTTGTACTATAGGTATTAGAACATGAATAAAGGTACAGGTAGGTAACTCCAAGGAATAGCCGTAAAAATTAATTAAAAAATGATTTTTCTCTAAGCAGTTAAACTTAACCTGATTTTTTTATTTTTGCACCACTCCCTACGACACCCGGTAGCTCCGTATGTCGTAGGGATTTATAATTATGCATTAGAACCAAAATCACACCCAGATTCAGAATAATGACTTGTAAATCACGCAAAAAATTAGTTTTTTTTTTAAATATTATAGGGGCAAACGAGCAGACGGTAAGCCCTGATGGTAAGTGACTATTGAGATGAGTAATTTGTTCTACAGTATTTCAATCTTACAAATTGTCGGTGATTTCAACATAGTTAAAGACTTCGACAGATATATGGCCAAGAGTATTTGGGGGGCCTGGTCAGACGATCATCGTTCATTGATCGCCTCCAATCCAAAGCAATAGGTTACTTCCTCTTCTATTTGTATAATGTTTCTAGAGTATTAGTATCTAAGCGCAACGGAATAAGCTGATATGGGTTTGCAATAAGATGAAAACTTTATGCTTTAAGGTCTATCACAGGTTTTCCACCTGTTTCTTGTAAATTTTATACAAGGCAATAAAAATGTAGGTATTGCGAGGATTTTAACCTTTAACTTGTGCTATGAGGCTGACCTAGAATCATGAAATTTAGTAAGAAGCATCACAGCACAAGTTAAGTGAAAAATCCGAAAGACGGATTGAATCTTAAAATTAAATTCAATCTTCAATCATCTACCAATCGAATTGAAAAAACTAGGTATCAGTAAGTTTAAAATAAGACTGAAACAATTGTTGACTCAAAATGTATTTTAAAACCTACAAGAATTCTTTTTTAAAAGTGGTGTTAGTTTTAAGTTAACTAATTTTAAGTTGAAGTCTTGTATGTTAAGAAAACTAACAATTTAATCTTCCAATGCCCGAAATGGGTTAACTGTTGATACTCAATATTAATGTAACATCTACAAATATGTACAGTTTGCAATAAATGTCTTTGTCTTTACATATTAACAAAATATTTTTTTGTGATTATAGACTGGTTGGAAAGCTGACTTGATCGCATATCCGTGTATGGGAGAGTATTTTTAAAACTGCAAAGTTAGGTTTGTATTTTGGAAAAAAACGGGCAAAAAGCTTCGAGAATTGATTCCCGAGATAGACGTACTATCTACATACAAGTTTGTAAGCAATTACGAAACCTTCGAGCGAATTATCCGGTTTTTTTTTCATTGTACGTATCACATTTATCGATCAATATGCGTAAAGAAGTCTTCAAGCTATTCGACGGTAGGTGATCTATCCCAAGATCGCAACAATGGTCCTTAGATTATGATCACCGCTGAAGTAGATATCAGTTCGTACCCGTTCAATACAGGCGAATGGCAAAAAGGCAAATGATTAGTATATGTTTGTTGATAATTATTGCGAATAGATCAGTTGATAGCTCCGCGCTCCTTGCTAAAATGTCCCTGCGCACCAATCACACCTGTTGCGAAGAGCCTTTTGCATCATTCAACTATCGGCGAAATACCTTTATACCGAGAAGTACAAGAAGAATCAATAATAATCTCTCATGCAGATGCAGACCTTTTATGCACTAGCACAACCACTCTATGAAGGATTTTAACTGATTTATTTTTTAGAAATAATGACATTGAGTGGCATCCAAGCTTATGTTTTAATTTTAATCTTTTTTTTTTCTAAATTTGACATACCTATATGATATTTTGTACAATTTTTATTGTTATTCTCTTTATTTATTTAATACTAGCAACCCGTCCCGGCTTCGCACGGGTACAAATTATATACCTAAACGTTCCTCATGAATCACTCTGTCTATTAATGAAAACCGCATGAAAATCCATTCAGTAGTTTTTCAGTTTATCGCGAACAGACAGACAGACGCGGCGGGGGACTTTGTTTTATAATATGTGAAACTTACATATAAATTACATTTTTAAATACATTCACAATAAAAAGAAAATACAAATATATTTAAAAATATTAAAAATAATGTCCCACCTGTATCGGGTACAGGGACCAAGCTACCGGTGGTTAGGGTTCCAGAGACAGAAACCTCCTCACTATGCGTGCCGTATCGAGTACTGCCTTTTGCATTAGGCTCTTAATCCAGCTGCCTAACGTGAGCCTCTGAAGGTGTTGGTCAAAGCTCTTAGCAATTAACTAAATTTAAATATGCCGAAATGACTATCGGCACAATGATTGCTGAATCCACATCCCACATGTCGACAATTCCGTGGGATAAGTCCAAGTACTTTATTTTTATTATTATTGTGGGCTCGTGGCTACGTGGTAACCGAGTAGTTTAGCACATTACAAAGTTAAGTAATATTAGCCAGGTCAGCCTGGGATGGGTGACCATTCTTAACACATTGAGACCCCTCCATGCCTCGTAGAGCACGTTAAACCGTCGGTCTCGGGTGCCATACAAACATCTGTGGCATTCGTTACGGGTAGTTGGAGCCCTAAAAAGTCCGACATCCTGGTCTAACTACAGAACTTCGATACCGCCTAGTACTTGGGTTGTGGAGGTCTGATGGCAGTCGCTTCACATAAAATGTCAAAATTCGGGCGTATCGTAGTTTAGACTGAAAGCCGACCCCAACAATAATATTTATTCAGTTTTTGTTATCAAAATGAAATAAATCAATAAAATATCAAATTACCTGATTTTAAGTGGCCAACCTACACTGACTACCTATCTTCTACATAGATACATAGATTTATTTTTAGGATCCACTTTATGTGTTGTTGTCGTGTGTATAATATACTGATACATAATTAATGAGGCCGTGAGAAACATGACGCCTTACAGTCAGCTCTTGTCGGCTAAAGGCGGCTTCGATGTGTCGTAAGGAATCGCGTGGTAACTGGATCCCTCGTTCCGGATATCAAGCACCCCTAATTCCGTGGAGTAATTAAATACCGAATTTGTAGGTTTCCTAAAAGAACTTCTTTTGTAGCGGTTTAATATTATGTACGCTTTGATGGAATTGGAACAAACGTGTTGGATGTTAGAGGGATTCATCAAAATATCTGTCTATCTAGCATTTTATATCTATATTAGATCATACTTTTTAGAAAGGTGCGCAGTATAGTTAATAAAACAAACTATTACAGTGCTGTCGTTATCTGCAAGCCTGGTATGCCTCTTGTTTGAATGTAGGATACCAGTTTTCTCAAATTTCTTTTCCTTTGCATCGTTAGCGTACATGACCTCCTCGTAAAACTCACGCACGCATACGCACCCGCTTTGGATCTTAAGCAGATCCGTGGTCTCAAGGAAGAGACCTCCTAGGCTCCTACGCCGATAGTCGTTGCAAGTACAAGGACCTTTTGCATCAACTCTGAGCACACCCTTGTGGAGGTTGCCACATACGCATTAAACCACAAAACAGACAATTAGTTACTATTACTAAGGTACCTACTGTCCTATTAATATTTATATATTTGACTAGCTGTGCCTGCGACTTCGTCCGCGTGGAATAGTGTATTTATATCGAATCAACAGCCTAAAAATAAGTTTCAAGCTTCTAGCTCTAAATATGACGATGCTTCCATACAACTTTTCATCCCCACCTTTCAACCCCTTACACCCCTTTTTTCGCATTAAAAAGTAGCCTATGTCCTTTCTCAGACTCTAGACTATCTGTGTACCAAATTTCATTTAAATCGGTTCAGTAGTTTTGGCGTGAAAGGGAGACAGACAGACAGACAGAGTTACTTTCGCATTTATAATATTAATAATAAAGTAAGGAAGTAAGGATGTTTATCAGCAGTCTGGTTACCATAGCATACAGGCTTTGCCTAGTTTAGAATCAGACGGCCGTGTGTGAGGTGGCTGAAGTTATTATTATTATTAATGCCCTGAAACATATTTATGAATTTAATGGCTGCGAGAGGCAAAATAGCTCGTTGGCATAGTCAAGAACCAGCTACCGATTACTCTGGGACCACCAAACAACGAAAAAAAACTCCTGCTGTTTCAACAAGGCAGAATCAACTTGCCCATAATTTGTCATCTATTGTTGTTATATGCGTATGTGTATATTTATTTATATGTATGTATGTATGTATGTATGTATGTATGTGGTATATATGTGTATGGTATTTATATAAGTGGTAATATATTACGTAGTATATTTAGTGCAATAGATAATATTTTGTTTTATAAACTACCTTTAGTTAAAACGCACCTACTTCCTGTTTTCTCTGCATCACCCAATGGTTGACTGGTAGAGAATGCCTTAGGCATTAAGTACGCCTATGTACCGAATGTGCATAAAGTGTAAATAAATAAATAAATAAATAAACAATCACCACAGAAAAGAACATTCCCCTAAGATATCCTACGATTGAAAATATAGATTCACTCGAAATCCTTCGAACAGACTTGACTATCTGCAGGTAAAACCTAATGTAACTAATAATATTTCTTTAACACAGGTAATAATCGATACTTTGGACTCTTAATATTTATTAGTTAATTAAATTGAATGGTTTTATAAAAAATATTTTTAACAAAAAAAAACCGACGAAAAGAACTAAAACGCATAAAATAAATAAACCTTTTAAGTCTCAAGTATTGAGCTTATTTACATAAACTATAAAATGTTATATAAACTAATTTTCAGTCGACGCCAAACAACAAACTGATTAATTATAAATTCTCTAAATTTTTTATGTACCTACGTAGGACATGGCTCTACGTAGGTAATTAATGCTTTTATTATTTGGTGCCGACTCAAAATAAGTTTATATAAAATTTGATAGTTTATGTAAATAAGCTTAATACTTAAGACTTAGGTTGTTTACTTTTGTGAGGTTTATTTACTTTTTGCTTTTTGTTTTATTCGTCGATTTAATTTTTTGTTAAAAAGATTTTTATTTTATGTTTTTTTTTTATCATCAGCTCAGCTACATGATGTGATGATTTCTAAATGCAAATACCTGATAAAGTAATGAAAAGTAAAGAGAAACACTATTCGTTTCTACAATTTTCGAGGGTTTCTCTCAATTTTATCAGAATTCCATCATCAGATCCTGACTTCCTTGACATGGGACCACCCTTGAGGTATACCCTATCTAACAAAAAAAGAATAATCAAAATCGGTTCTTAAATAACGGAGAGGGCTGAACATACATAAAAAAAATATATGTATATGTACGGTCGAATTGAGAACCTCCTTTTTTTCGTCGGTTAAAAACGATACCTAATTTAAAAAAGTAAATTATTTTAAATATAAAAAAGTGCAAAAAAAGAAAAGTGTCAAAAGAGGGATTAGATCTCGCACGCGCCGAGTAGAAAGCGTACGCTATACCAGATAAGCTAAACGCTCGCTGTGAAATAATTCGAAATAGAAATATACATTCTACTTACATTAAAAAGTTATTACAGATTTCAACGATTTTCCTGTGGGAACCAAAGTTTAACCTGGGATAAAAAGTACCCTATAACCTGCTCAGATACTCAAACTATTATCGTACTAAGTTTCAAGCATATCCCTTCAGTAACTTTTGAGCTTATCGTGAACATACAAACAGACAGACAGAAAGACAGACAGAAAGACAGACAGAAAGACAGACAGACAGACAGACAAAAATTTTTTGAATCGCATATTCGGCATCAGTATCGATATCTTAATACCCTTCAGTCGATTTTTTTTAAATATATTCAATGTACAGAATTCATCCCGCTACAGATTTATTATAAGTATAGATTATAACATAACTCTCTAAAATAAGGCACACGCTAAAAATATTTCAATAGAATCAGATAGATAGATGAAATTATTCTTTATTGAACTCCAAAATCTGTTAGTATACAATAGGTACATATAATATATTGGGTGGTTGCACATGTACATGGGTATATTATTATGTATATTTGTTTAAGTTTTTATTTTGTATACTTAGAGAAAAATACACTTTATCCAACTAGAATATACACAGATAATACTGAAATAGTTACTACTAGCAACCCGCCCCGGCTTCGCAAGACAGCTTCGGTAGCAGAGACATCTTCAACAATCATCAACATGTTTCAATCAATTTGCACAAAATCTTAACAAATTATACACCTAAACCTTCCTCCTGAATCTCTCTGTCTATTAGTGAAAACCGCATGAATATCCGTTCAGTAGTTTTTCAGTTTATCGTGAACAGACAGGCAGACAGACGTGGTGAAGGACTATAGTATGTAGTGATTACAAAAGTTTCTAATTTGCAAAATTAGTTACTCGAGGATACTCACTGAAATAATTTAGGTAAATGATTTTAATTTACTATAATTATGTACGAGTAGTTAAGTATATGTCACGGAATTCTACTCCATAAAACCTTGTCTCAAAAACGAAGAAGTCAGGTGTGGTGTAACATATAGCCGGTAACAATTTTCCACTAAATGGCATTAAACTCTTGTTAGCAACTGATACTTCCGTTGGGGGATGCACAAGCGTCTATCGATTACAACTTTACCCATCTTTGGAACATTGCTTAGCTGAAAAAACTTAAATGAAATTTGTAAGTTGTTGGTTTAATTCAAAGCGTGATGAGCTACCCAGTGTCAGAAGCAGCTAGGAAATTATGTCATCTCATTACAGTACTTCAACAACGATGTAATTATAATATACTAGCAGCGCTCCGCGGTTTCACCCGTGTAAGTCCCGATCCCGTGGGAATATCGGGATAAAAAGTAGCCTATGCGTTAATCCAGGTCTCCAGCTATCTACATACCAAGTTTCATCGCAATCGGTTTAGTCGTTTTTGCGTGAAAGAGTAACAAACGTCCATCCATCCAAACTTTTACATTTATAATATTAGTGGGATGTAATTTTAAGTTATTTGTATTTTCTTTGGGTTAAGGAACGATGGGGTTGACTCTATCGAAACCAAAAAAAAAAATTAAGAATAAAAAATTAAATACGAAGAATTAAACAAATATCTTTGAACAAATTCCTGAAGAAGAATGTTTTATTACGAGTATGTACAATCAGTTCCTTATTAACTTATTAAAGATCTCCGCAGAACAAGGCGTTTCAATCAGTCGGTAATCATCACTCAACTTGAGAGGAATTTGTTTATGAGTAAGTTTATTCAGAAGTTTAATGTCTTCATGTTCGCGAAGAGATAAGAATTAATTACATTGAGCCTCAATTTATACTTTAATGGCATATGATGAATTAAACGGAAGATGGATATCATTAAAATTGTAGGCAAAGTATATATGAGATATTGTATTACATATATCTTGATATTATTTATACACTAATTAGGCAGTATTTACACAGAGTTTAATGGCATAGTAACCAACTCGATATAGCTCTTGTGTACGCTAACATAACGGACACTATTTTAAATACAGGTTACAGAATGATGAAATGTATTATATACAGAATTACTTACAAACGTGAACTTGATGTTCATTCTTAATGTTTCTACTAGGCAAAGTATAATATGGCTTTTAAAGATCTGCATATTTCACAAAAAACAGTTCTAACGATTCACGTTATTAAAAAAATAAAAAGAAACCTAGAGTAAGATCAAATACGGAGCGAAGTTATTTCAAATTTGTCAGTCAACTCTCAGAATAATCTAATATATTACATACTAACTGTTCTCCGCGCGGCTTCGATCGCGTGTACATATTTATATATTTCCCTAATCATTTTTTTTCTAAAATAAAAGTAGTCTCAGTTACACCCTATAACACCAGCTACTGCCAGTGAAAGTCCCGTGGAAATCTGTCCACTCGTTCAAGAGATTAGCTGGAATAAACAGACAAAAAATTAAAAAAAATATTTTTAGTTAGGTATATGTAATGTAACATTCTTATGCATTTAGTAAAATGCTGTCAGTTATGACATTATAAACAGACACTTCAATTTTATTTTATTTGTATATCTACAAACGTAGACAGACAGCGCGATAGACAGCTGAGGGCGTATACACGGTTTAGGCTCTAGTTGTCTGTCATAGAACTACTTATTCGACTTCGTCGGGAATCTTGAATCTTGAATCCTCCTCTTATGTGATGGTTCTACTCTCTACCTACAGTTTTGAGTGTACATTGAACCTTTCTAAGTACTACTTAACGAATTGGTTTGAGACTCTTTTATTTAGCTAATATGACCGAGTAGGGGTAGTTATTTATTTAGTGTAGTCCCTTTTTTCATAAGTTCGAGGGTCTTCTCTTACCTCGAAACCACTACCGGGATGGTCTCTTAAGGGTTACTTAAGTAGACGTATATCAGTTTAAAAGATAATCTTTTTCTTTCTATGGCGGTTGTATTGCATATAGTTACTACTTGTTATTTTGGGCCATTACTTATAAGAAAATTAAATTATTTATTTTTATTTTTAGGAAGATGGTACACCAGCATCTTCGCCCCGCGGCAGTGGCGATGAGACCACTTTATCAGTGCCGAGACCTCGTAATAACTACGGTGCAATCGGTGGCATTGAGAAAGTCACTTACACATGGTCAGATATAAATGCCTTCGCCACAGAGTCTAGATCTAGGAGCAGAAGATTCTGGAATTTCTGGAAGCCTTCAACAAGTGGAATGTTTCAGCAAAGGAAACAGCTTTTAAGGAATGGTAAGTGAAGATATTTTTATTAAAAAGCCAGCCATTAGGAACTTAGGTGTGGCTTGCACTATTTAAATATATAATTTAATTAAGGCATCCCAACCCGATTTGGAGCTAGTAAATAGCGGAATTTGCTACAAAATTAAGGGAAAAGAAGTGGTGATAAATTTTTAGGGATATAAAATGTGTGATGCTTTGTAGGACAGATATCAGAACAAAACAAAAAAACATTAGTCGTTACTTTCAATTCCAAAAGATGTATCTCTCAATCGATGATCCTATGTTTCATACTGTGATTAAGAGAATTGGAGTTGTCTTAAAAGCATTAAGGAGAACAAAGTAATCAGCGATAGGCTGACGTCTACTTTTTAGGCGATGCGCCTCTTTAAGGAGCGCTAATACTTCTCCATTCGGGTGACATAACAATGTGATCTCGCTGTGCTGATGCCGTCTGTATACATTTTTCTTTTCCTTTTCAAGTAAACGGTGCTGCATACCCAGGTGAGCTCCTCGCAATCATGGGCTCTTCTGGCGCTGGGAAAACTACACTTCTAAATAGTCTAACATTCCGTACGCCTTCAGGAGTACTTTCTAGCGGTACTAGAGCCTTGAATGGTCAGCCAGCAACACCGGAAGCGCTGGCTGCACTATCAGCGTATGTACAGCAACAAGATCTATTTATTGGAACTTTAACTGTTAAGGAACATTTAATTTTTCAGGTAAGTTATATTTCAGTACTTTTATATAATTTGTCTTGAGGGAAAGTAATTAAGGAGTAGTGAAAACTAACATAGTTGGCTTTAAGTTAACTTGATAACAAATTGAGGTGAGACACCTCACACAAGGCCGTCTTATCTCTAACTAGACAGAGCCTGTACTATGGTAACCAAACACTGCTGATAAAATTATTTATATAATACTATACGACCTCTGGCTCAGCGGTGAGGGTCACTAACCACTAGACCAACAGGCTCATCAAAGTTGGTGTGTTCCATTAACCTTTTTAGAAATATGTACAAAGCGCCCGCGGATGCCTGACACGACAACGAGTATGTCGGGGTCAAAGCAACTACGAGTAAATACATGCGATGTTTCGACATAAACATTTGTGGCCGGGCTAAGCGCATCCAAGAGGCCTTCCAACATTAAATATTTTATTCTGTATAGATTAATATTGGGTCTTAATCGCGGTAATATTGACGTTCCCTCGATGTTAAGATCAAGTGACTACGATATACGCAAACGAACTCGAAACTTTAAATTTAATATTTTTTTTAAAACCACTCCCTAAACCAGCATTGACATAATTAGAGTCTACTCTGAGAGCTTTCCCTTAAGATATTTATATATGGAGGATATGATTCTATCGTCAGTCTGTACATTTATTTACGGTAGCCACGATGTTGGTACCGTCAACAATTGCGCATTTTCGAGACCGAGAACTTTATGTATCATCTAAAAGATGTTATGCAAATACACCCAAGCTAAAACGTTGGCACAACGTGGGGCCCCAAGATAGATTACACTAACCACTTGAAAAATGGAACATGTTTTTTAAAGTTTTAATATTTACTTGTCACTATAATGTTGTTAAGTTTTTTTTCTTCCCAGGCTATGGTACGCATGGACCGCCACATTCCGTACGCTATGCGCATGCGTAGAGTTCAAGAAGTCATTTCTGAGGTGAGTACCTACTTCACGAGCACACACACGTACCCGTAAATATATATACAGTATCTAATTAATCTTTAACTTCACCATTTGATACTGACACTTTATTAAATCAGAATCACATAATAATAGGCTGGTAATTTTCCAGAAACTAACATAATTTGAAATTGGCAATATTTACCTAACTTTTTGGACCTCATGATATTGTCGAAAGTTTACGCGAATGTTACACATTGAAATAAAACTATTTTTTTTGGGCCTCCCTTTGCAAACTAGATCTTCAAGCAAAATGTCTAAAATTCCAGATTGACTTGAAATTTTATGTACTTTAATTTTTGGGAACACTGAAGAAAATACATTAAGGGACCCAATTTGGGAAACATCTTACTCCCAGTAACAAACCTGCGTAAAGTGTGAATTTTGATCGTTAATCTTTATTTAAATTTTTCTTACTCAGATCTGATCAGACAGACTACTTCTCACATTTTCAACCATTTGTTCCCATCGCAGTTGGCGCTTTCAAAATGCCAGAACACAGTGATCGGCATCCCAGGACGTCTGAAGGGTATATCTGGTGGGGAGATGAAGCGACTCTCCTTCGCCAGCGAGGTGTTGACGGATCCACCTCTCATGTTCTGTGACGAACCCACGTCCGGTCTTGATTCCTTCATGGCACAGAACGTTGTTCAGGCTGGTTGACATTTTATACACATGCTATTTAGTTTTGGTAACGATTTTGGTTACGATATATATACTTACATCCAAGTACATAGGTATCTATACAAACACATTTTTTCTTAAGGCACTTCATAGTTTAGATATTCGCAAGCATTAAATATTTATGCATAGTATTAGAACAGGCTTTACTCTATCCTCAACATTCAAACGAATTAATTTTAACCCACTTTTTTAGCTTCACTTGTAACTAAGTAGGGACTCGTCCATTAATCACGTGATGTTTTTTTGGCAACTTTTTAACCCCTCCGGTTATACGCGGTGAGGTTTTAGATTAACCTCACCCCCCTCTAGCCAAAATCACGTGCATTTTTTTAAGTTCAAAATATATTAAAAATATTCAGAATTTTATCTTTAAATACAGATAATCGCACTACACCCCCCTCCCCTACGTGATATTTCGTGATTGTTTCTGAACCCTTTCGAGCCTCACGTTATTAATGGACAATCCCTAAAGAAATTTGTAAACCAAACGTGGATGTCAGTTTTAGTCTACTTCTATTTGTCGCATCGAAATAAAACTTTATATGTAAATGTATTTCGCATGACAATACTATAATATGGCACCTTGGATGTAATCTGGTGATGGGGTCAGGAGATGGATAGTGGAAATCAATAGCTACTACTGCTACCACAAAAATTTGACAGCCGGGGGAGAGGAGGCGATTTTTTTTACTTTAAAATACTTAATATCTACGTAAACATACTATAGCCATTTGGGGACAGCTGCCCTCCCTGCCACCCCCTGATTTTTGTTCCCCCTGGAAAAGCCCATATTTAGCACAGTTAAGGAAGAGATCAGCTCTTGGTAATTCTGCATAGTCCAACTGAGCAAGTAACATTAATTTTACGATACAGGTGTTGAAGGGCCTCGCCCACAAAGGCAAGACAGTAGTGTGCACTATCCATCAGCCATCTTCAGAGCTGTACACCATGTTCGACAAGCTGCTCATCATGGCTGACGGCAAAGTGGCTTTTCTAGGAACACCGGATCAGGCTAACGACTTCTTTAAAGAGTAAGTACAATCGTAGTGTCACAGAGAGCTTTACTTATATAGAAATATTTATAAAACACATGTGACGTGAAAAAAAACTATCCGTTTACAAGTTATGGCCGTTTGAATTTCCAGGTATTATTACCTCCGTTTTTCATAAAAGCAATGGAATATGTAAAGTTAAAGATTTTAAATAATATTTTTTTTCATTTTGGAATTTTTCAAGTTTGGAAGTGTTCCATTCTATTGTCGTATGTCGTAAACCCCCTGTATACCCAATAAAATATATTTTCAAATTAAAATTAGCAAATTTTTATGGATGTACCTGTACATAATTTGATCAGCAGTAAGCTTAATAATTATATACAAACAAATGTGAACATCAGTGACCTTAAGATAGCTCTACACGATTCTCCTGATTATAACTACTCCGATATTATTATTCTATAGGCTGGGTGCAGCATGTCCACCCAATTATAATCCAGCTGACCATTTCATTCAACTCCTGGCTGGAGTACCTGACAGGGAAGAGACTACAAGAACAACCATTGATACAGTATGTACGGCTTTTGCAAAATCCGAAATCGGTTGCAAAATCGCTGCTGAAGCTGAGAATGCTATTTATTATGAGGTATGTATATTATTTATTTGGAGTTGTTAGTAGGATAATCTGAGAACCAAAGAATTTTTCCAAAAGAACAACAAGATTGCTCCTAATTGGAGGATATACGTTTTGCTTAGACACTTGAAAATCGCATGTGTATTATAATTGGGCACGTTGTACTTTTCCCTGCTCCAGTGGCGTAACTAAGCATCGGATGTGTGCGTCTGACTAGCACTTGGCGGTTATTTTCTAACTCGTGTATTTTATTAGGTTTATTAAATTAGATATCTTATTGATTAAATACAAAAGTTTTTAAAACATTTTGTAATTAGTGTCTCCTGTGTTCAGGGCCTTTAGTGCCCCTCGGGCCCGTGGAATTTTGCCCGCTCTGCCATCCTATTGTTACAACACTGCTCTGCTCTTACACTGCTCTGCTCAAATAGCAATTTACACTTAATCTGTAGGTTTGCCAACGTTAATTAAGAAATCAACATGATTTTTTAAATAATAATTGCAGAAGTGGATATATTATGCATTTGAAGGTTAGTAAGATCTCACGCGTCTATCAATCAATGTCGAGTGTATAATTACAATCATAGCACACTAACGGATCAATTATATTAAAATAGTAATAATAAATATTTATAAATAAAATGATGTTCGTTTATTTATAGCGCATTACTTGAAAGTTGCTGGACACATTTTTATAAGTTTGGTCCTAAAAAAACCGGAATAGAACGTATTAGATCTTTGGCCAAAAAAAAAATTAGAAGGGAAATCAAGAAAAATCATGAAAAACTGACAGTGCCTTTTCTATGGAATGAGATTACAAACAAATTTATCGAAAATCGACAGAACAACGTCTGTCGGGTCGGCTAGTAGATAGTAAAACTCACGGTAGCAGTCACTGTAGGCTAACGCAACTTTTCAACATTGGGAGGGCCATACATGCATAGCTAACCTTTTCTAAACCTTTCAACGCCGCCGCCGCCGCTTGGAATTATAATGTAATTTGAAAACAAAATTGACCTGGATTCATTCCACAATTAGAGCGTCCGCATAAAGGACTTCCTTTGGAAAGTGTAATCTTTGAAACCAAAAAAAAAACCTAATCACATCAAATCAAAATAATTTATTTCAATTAAACCATTACAGGTATTTTTGAATTGTCAGGAGTAGTAGTCAGTCAAACTAAGTCAGTCGTGAAGCTAATTACCTGTTCCAATAAGTAGATCCTGTGGAGAAGAACAGGCAAAAAACTCCAAGGACACTCTTTTTCAACATCTTTTTTACAACTTTTTGGTTACATTGCTTATATGCCCAAATTAAATGTCAGGACAATGTAACGTATTGTTCTAAACTATAAACAGTCGCGCAAACTACTGCTGTATGTAAGTAATAGCAATTCGGAGATGACCAGCCCCAACCAACGGCACTCGTTCACGAGCATGATACACGCGCCAGCCATCGTCCACTTCAACCATATCAAAGGGAGCTGAACGACCCGACACATACGCCACCATCGGCAGGACATCTAGGCGAGCATGACATACTCAGAACTGCTAGGCAAATTAGCAAATTAACTTAATATGTTATTGACTACACAGTTCTCACATGTACAATTCAAAATTTTCTAAATGTAACATAAAATTGAAATCAAATACATATAAGATAATGTCAAAGATTTAAGTTAACAATGTCAATAATAATAGTAAAAAATATTAATAAATAACATGTCAGATAAAAACTAGTATACAAGTAAATATTCATATATGCATATTTCTTACGACCACGCGTCATTTACATTTACAGTGTGGCTGTGGAGCAGGACCAGCATTTTGCCAAGCATTTTTATAAGCTAAATAATCTTCTAGTTTATAATATGCTCGTTTACATAGCGTGCGTTTAATGCAAGTTTTAAATTTCTTCTCATTTAGTTGAAGAGTAGAATCTAGCGTAATCCCTAGGAAAACAGCTTCATTGACAAAATCTAGCTTTTCCTTATTTAATAAAACTTGACATTTAGTTTTTTTTTCGTTTAACACTAAATTGTTGGCAGTAAACCAATCATGTAATAAGTGAATAATATTATTTACATCGTCAAAGCTACTGGCGCGTCTATCAACTTTAAAAATTAATGATGTGTCATCAGCAAATTTTAGGTTGGCTATCCAGTAAATGGGGAAGATCATTAATATATACAAAAAGAGAAACGGGCCCAATATCGATCCCTGCGGCACCCCCATTTTCATCTTTGATCCTAATGAATTGACACCATTTATCTGGACCATCTGTTGTGTTTCACTCAAGTAAGATTTTAGCAAATCTATGAAGTGGCTTTAAGATTGTGAACTTGGTAAAAGTGGGATTGGTGGATTAATCGCTCCAGTGCTTGGTGGTTGCCATGTGTCATAAAGAAGTCGAAGAAATCTTATGGTTTTATTCAATTCGACTCCTATCTTAAACACCTAGTCGCCAAATAGGATTAGGCGGTGCGGTGTAACTGTGTGGAACGCACGGATTTATTAAACCCTACACGAAAAATTTAAAACTTCCCCACAAGATACCTTTTAATGTTTATTTCTTTTATTAACTTTAGCGGAAAATAGCAGCTGGTTGGGCAGACCAACCCTGGTCCGAGGTGACAGCGTTCCGTGCTAAACGATCTCCGTACAAGGCGTCGTGGTGGACGCAGTTCCGGGCTGTTTTGTGGCGCTCTTGGCTCTCCGTCACTAAGGAGCCCATGCTCATCAAAGTTCGTTTCTTACAGACTATTGTGAGTACATCCTTTTTTAGCTTTTTATATTATTCTTTTTTTTTTAATAGCTAATTCCTGAGATGGTTTGCAATGCCATTTTAGACTCGCACAGAAGGACCTGTTTCTTTTTTTTCTTCTCTCTGTTTTAATTTATTACGTAACTATTATAAATTTTCGAAATAGTTTTTTGTTTATTTTTATATCTGTGCATGTTCTAAATAAATGTTTTTTCTTTCTTTTAATGCTTCTTTTAATTTTGTTACTTTTCATTGACTTACTACATATATCAAAACCTTTCAAGCAAATTAAGCAAAACATTGAAACTTGATAGCGTCGTCATAAAAACCAGATTTACACATATATTAGTGCAAGAGTGACAAATAAGATATTCCTGATTTTTTGTTGAGTACTTATTTACCATTCATAGTAATAAAATTAGTACAAAAAAAGCAATAGTAGCTACAACTTGCGCTTAACTCGCATCCGTGACAGCGAAGCACCATAAGAATTACACCCGTATTCACAAACAATGATATGAGTACTCACAGTGAGCCCGGACACATAGAGTCGCCACTTTGAATTTTTAAACAATACTTGAGCGACGAACAACGCTATGCGTTCATTAAAAGAAACTCTTATGTAAAGTAAGTATCTATTTTACGCAAAGTTACGCAAATTGATTGAACAGAGGACAATAATTACGAGAATAGTAATTCGAGATTTTCAAACTCCTTACAATTACAGTGAAGAAGAATACAGTACTTTTTGTAGTCCTACAGTTTATTCATTTAAATCTAAAAAAATAAATAAAATGAGCTTTCTAATGCCGACTTTTTGTCAATTACTTGTGACCTTAAGATTTCCTTTTTATTTTTGTAAATGATGAATTCCTTTTCAATATTCTAAAATATTCTTCCCTCTGCCTATAAATATTTTCTCCCTCTGCATCCTTATAGAATGTTCAAGCTACACCGATTTTTCTTTAGCACATAAAATCATCTCACTGCACTTATTTGCATAAGATTTGTGTGTTCCTCATAATGGGAGAAGACACCGATTTCTGTAACACAGGTCTATGAGCCTAGCTCAGGAGTCAGGGACTTCACATAGTGGTGTACTTTTTATGTAAAAAAAAAAAAAAATCACCACACGATTATAGTACGAGAACCCACAGACTATGTGACCATAAAAGTTTTTTAACATATTTGAAAATGTGGTCAGGTTAGGTTAGGAAATTAGGTATTTCTGGAATCAGAATAACCAAATTTATCGATTTTATACTGTTTTGACCGTAAATCGATGAGGTAAAAGTTTTGGTCATGGGCTTTCGTATTAGGTGTTGTATCTATGTCATAAACACATCTGTCAATCAAATACCGTAGAGACCGCTACCGACCCGCTACCGATATGTATACCTGTTTCACAATAAAGAATTTTGATTGATGGATTGATTGACCGCAACGGAAATGGACCAATCAGAGATCAGTATTCGATGCAGTGTTCTGTTATATGGAACTTCTTGAGTTATAAAAAAAAACTAACTTTTAAATTATAATGTGGTTTATTCATCAAAGATTTACAAAATAGAATAGTGAACGCGACGAGGTTAGAGAAGTGACTGATGCTGGTTCTCGCGATAACTATGTTATTCTGCTTATCTTAATGTTTTGGGTTTTGAGAAGTGCAGAATACACTTCTCGTGTTTTTAATGTTTTATTTTTAGCTCTAATACAAAACGAAGATATAACAGTTCGCTTAGCAAAGGGTAACTTGACTAGGCTGGCCACAACGAACGCTGTGAGAAATTCCTAATTTAGTTTAGCGTTGCTTCCACTCTACCCAAACTATCGTTTGTGAATACGGGTAATTAGGTACTTTGACCCCTTTCACTTACTTTTTTATTTTTTATAACCCCTTACTATCAGGCGAGTGGTGTGTTTGTTTGCAAACTCAATTGGGTACATATCTATGCTCAAAATAAATTATTTCACAAGTCGTACAATAAAATAATTTAAAATGGTGTGTAAATTTTCGTCCAGTTTTACTTTAACGTTCTAAATTTATTTTATAAGCGTTAAATTAAAAATTAAAAGCGAATGATTTGACAACAGTAAGGTGTGACGTCATGCCTAGATATTTTACAGATAAACTAGCTGACCCGACAGACGTTGTCCTGCTTGAACTTAAAAAATATTATTCCTGGAACCCTATCGCAGCGCCATCTACTGGGTCCAATTGTGAATCTAAACCATTCTCGAATCCACCTGAAGACACACAATTTTTTTTATTAAAATCCGTCCAGCCGTTTAGTAAGAGTTCAGAAACATACACACGCACAGAAGAAATATTCATAAATATGTATTGGACCTACTGTTTTGACGTTTCCTAAAAAGATACTGATTTGACTTGACAGCTATCTAGCCTAATGTATTGAGAAATTTACACTACCTACTCGAGATACCGGATTATTTGCAATGCGAACTTTTGTACGAGGTATTTCCTCGTTCAATTCCGCTTTGCTCTCTTATGGAATAGAAGTCTGCAGGATTTATTTAAATTGGTGTAATACCTTCATTCTGCGTTATATACTGATGATTGGGAAGGGCCCTGTTCGCCAGCTGGTGTTCCCAGTGGCCCCTCCAGTCACAGGAAATAGAAGAGATTTGTGTACGTGACCATGCCCCTGCGAGCTACTGCAGTCTCGAGTTTGTTCCCCATCCGAGACTTGCGGTATCCCTTACCCTAGGTTCCTCCCCCTACCCATTTTCCCTCATACAAAATGACTTCATTCCCAAGGAGGATTGGCATCAGGCAGGCGGCCAGTCAAATTACACATTTTGCCGACCCCATTAAAAATTGGGAAAAGGGCAAGAAGATGATGATTGGGAAGGGCCCCGACTGATTTTATCATGTTTAATAAAGGAGTCACACGAATTCCAATTCATAATACATGTATAATAAGTAGGTAGATATATAAATTATAATAAACCATTTGTTTTAGATGGTGTCTGTTCTTATCGGTGTTATATACTTCGGACAGCACCTGGACCAGGACGGTGTGATGAACATCAACGGCGCCATTTTTATGTTCCTCACTAATATGACCTTCCAAAATATCTTCGCTGTTATTAATGTGAGTATCTGAGTATCGCAGATTATAAAAATGTATTACTGAAATTATGTTTAAACTGATATGTAATTAATGCTCAAGTTTCGCGAAGACAGATAGACGTAGTTAGATTCAGGTAAGAACATTCTTTCATTTCCCTTCTGTTATACGCTCTGTGTAAGTCTTCTGCATCTTACAAGAATCGTTCACACTTTTGTCAACAGGTATTCTGTTCAGAACTGCCAATCTTCATACGAGAGCATCATTCAGGAATGTACCGAGCTGATGTGTACTTTTTATCAAAGACATTAGCAGAAGCGCCAGTATTTGCCACAATACCGCTAGTTTTCACCACCATAGCGTACTACATGATTGGCCTTAACCCTGACCCGAAGAGATTCTTCATAGCGTCAGGATTAGCAGCGCTGATAACCAATGTTGCCACTTCATTCGGTAAGTGCAGATCACTCCTTTTAAGAAAGATAACTAATTATTATCTGGTAAAAGGTACTGAACAGTTTTGTCTTTAGGTACCTATCCATATTTAGAGAAAACCCAGATAGGATTTCTCTTAATATCTTCTTAAATTTTTCTTATTGATACTAAAACTTTTCCTCGCGGTTGAATTGCGAATATATAATTCATTAGCCGTCCTCGCAGTTTCACCTGCGTTTATGATCACTGCTCCGCTCCTATTGGTCGTAGCGTGATGTTATATAGCCTATAGACTTCCTCGATAAATGGGCTATACAAAACTAAAATAATTTTTCAATTCGAACCAGTAGTTCTTGAGATCAGCGCGTTCAAATAAACCAACAAACTCTTCAGTTTTATAATATTAGTATAGGTTACGTTGAGTGCTTTGTTTTACTTTTTTTACCAGTATAACATGAACTGTCGTGTATAGACTGTCCGTACCATCATTCGGTCAACATATACATACTCCCTGTAGCTTTGTGTAGTAGTTTTCACATAATTTAAATACAAAAAACCATCTGACATAAAAAAAAACCGGACAAGTGCGAGTCTGACTCGCGCACCGAGGGTTCCATAAGCAAACAAACTTGTATACGTCCATCTCGGGAATCAATTCTCAGAGACTTTTGCCCGTCTTTTTTGAAAGAAAAAAAAATGGGTTGACAAATATAGGAGAAAATGGTTCATAACTGTTTTGTATTGCGTATTTATATACAGTGGGAGACAGCTGGTAGCATTTTGTATTTGTATATATTTTTATTCACAGTTTTTGTGTAAAGTTGCATATTTACAGGAAATACAACTATGCAGTTGAACTTAAAATGCAAAACTGTATCTGTATACAAAATTTCATGAAAATCTTTAGAGCCGTTTCAGAGACACCAGAAATATAAATACATACATACATACAAAAAAAGATATTGATTAATGCTTCTCGATAGTAGAAAGAAAGAAATGAATTTATTTTGTACTCCTGTGTAACATGAGTAAACATAGTGACTGTTAAAACAGTAAATTAAACATAATACAGACAAACATAGTACAGAGATGAATATGATGTGACAGTGGTACTTGATAACTGATTGCTCCTTGATCATATGGGATGAATTGTCTACGGCAACACACACACCGTACACAGAACTTTTAGAATTCGTACAAGACGGCGGAGTTGCGTTCGGATTCGTCCTTTGAAATTATAATAATATTATTATATAACGTTATTATTACAATAATTAATTAATATAACATGTTAAGCTCTTCACTGCACCTATGTGTTAACATTTTCCTTATATGACTTTCAACTTTGAACTGTACTTTGTAGCGCATCTAGATTCGCGTGGAGAAGTATGGAGAACACCTGAGTGAAGTCTGTGTTTAATATTTGTTTTTTATAAGCGTCAAAAGGCTTTCTAAGTGCGATAGTAGAGTAGTCCATGAGTCTAGATAGTCCCTGGTGGGCCCGCAGGACCTTAGTCAACCACTGCACACAAAAACAGCATTAGATGAAACCACAACATAGATTAAGGACAAGATACAATATTAGTTGCTAAGCAATTTAGTAAGAAATACACATCTCTGTCTATGTATGACAAAACCAAGGCCAGTAACGAACACAAATTTTCCACTGTGTTACAGTATTAAGTAATATTGCGCAACATATAAAACAATCAAATCTTCTCAGTATTTTATAAAAAGGTTGATACGTATGACATCATATTTCTTCATAACGACGACTCTACGTGAAGAACAACGAATTATTTGAAAACTTTTAATTAGCCTCCTTCTTTATAAATTAATGTATCCTCCATCGGAAGTTAAGGATTGATGGCCTTAAAACTTGGATATTGCATTTACATACCCGCGCGTTTTTTAGGGTACCGTCCCTCAAAAGTTAAAAAGAGGAACCCTTATAAGATCACTGTCTTGCCCGTCTGTCAGTCCGTGTGTCACCACCAATTTTCTCAGGAACGGGTGGACCTAGCAAGTTGAAATTTATACCAGTTATTGAGGTAGGTCTATAGTTCCTATTAGGTGTATAAAAATCAAGGTCATGAGTCAACACGCCAAACAGATATGGGCAAATTTAGATTTTCTCGAAAACTTGTAATTTACGACTTTCGAAAATTTACCTTAATTTTCAACTTTTTTATTTTTCGGAATTTTCCCTTTACTTGTGCTGCAAGACCTTGCTTTTAACCAAAATTCACAATTCTAGGTCAACCGGAAGTATCCTATACGGTACTATACGGTTTTGGGTCGAAAACCTATAGGGTACTTCCCATTTACCTAGAGTCATGAAATTTGGTAAGAAGCAAGATCTGACAGCACAACTGAAGGAAAAAATCCAAAAGTCGTTAATTTGTTGTTATATCATATAAAAAAAAAGTTTTTGTGATTACAAACTTATATTTTGCGGTTGGATTGTTCACTTTGTCGTACATCGCAACCGCAAAGTTAAGTTTGTCTTTCGAAAAAGACGGGCAAAAGTCTTTGAGAATTGATTCCCGAGATGGACGTATACAAGTTTGTTTGCTTACGGCGCCCTCGGTGCGCGAGTCAGACTCGCACTTGTCCGGTTGTACAATAAAAAATAAAATACATAACACAAAAACAGCAATATTTAAGCTTTTAGCTGTAAGATTTCAATAAAGTCAAAACAAAAAAAGGAGGTAATAAATATTCAAATCTTAGGTCACGGTTACAATAAAAAAAGTTTTTTTTTGTATGTGGGAGAGCTATGCTTCGGCACGTATGGGCCGGCTCGACTCCGCTCGATACCACGGCCTCACAGAAAACCGGTAGTGAAGCAATGCTTGCATTGCATTTCGCCGCGTGAGAGAGGTTACCGCCCTCTCCCTTATTTCCGTCCTTCCCCTCTTCCCACTCTTCCCCCCTTCCTCCTCTTCTCCTAGAGCGGCAACGCACTTGTGACTCTCGAGTTACAAGTGCCCGTGGGCGGTAGTCATTTACCATCAGGTGACCCGTCTGCTCGTTTGCCCCCTATACCATAAAAAAAAATATTATTATTAAACACTACGTACTTTATAGGTACTTTTAAATAGTTATAGAATATTTAATAACAAACAATGCTTAATTAATTAAATCAATAATTAATAACTTTATTGTTTTGTTCTCTCACACAGACTGATATATAGGTAGTACTTAAAATAGATGTAGAGATTAGTACAATTACAGATATCTATGTGAGAGACTGGTATCTGTACTAAGAGACCTGTATGACAGATTACCAGTCTCTCCAAATTCTGGACAACTGGGTTCAGGTAAGTAACAATAGGGTAGATGACTGTCAGGTCAAATCAGTATCTTTTTAGTAAACGTCAAAACGGAAGCTTCCGTACATTTTTGTATGAAATACTAAGCCGTGACGTCACGCCTTAGTATTGTCAAATCATTTACTTAATGTTAATTTAACAATTATAATCTAAATTAAAAACGTTAAAATGAAACTGGACGACAATTTTCACAGTATTTTAAGTTATTTTATTGCGACACTTGGCGAAATAATTTATTATGAGCATAGGCATCTACCCCTCCCCCAAGCCGATTGGTCACCGTGGGGGAAAACGACCACTACCCTCCAAATACAAATGATAAGATCACACAGCTATTAAAAGTGTGCACCTTCAATGTTAAGTCTATAGCATCAGCCGAACGATACATTGAATTGTGCCACGCTCTAGAAAAAGTAAATTACGATATAATAGGACTAGCAGAAGTGAGAAGAAGAGGATGCCAAATTGAAGAACACCGAGATCACATATTTTGCTATATAGGAGAAACACCTGGACTATACGGAGTAGGATTTATAATTAAGAAAAATCTCAAATCAAATATAATAAACTTTATTTTAATATCAGAACGAGTAGCCTTGTTACAATTAAAATTTGATCAAATTAATATATCAATAATTCAAGCCTATGCTCCAACAGGAGGCTCAAGTGAAGAGGAATTATGTAAATTCTATAAAGATTTAAGTAAAGCTCATGAATTAGTTGACAAAATAGTCCTCGTAATCGGAGATTTCAATGCTAAGATTGGAAGACCAAAAAAATCCGAGACACTACTAATGGGAAAATATGGATACGGAAATAGAAATGAAAGAGGAACGCGAATGATCCAATATGCCTATGAAAATAGACTATCAATTATGAACACATATTTTAGAAAAAAAGAAAATTGCAGATGGACTTGGATCTCCCCAGATCAAAAAACTAAAAATGAAATCGATTTCATAATGAGCAACAAACCAAATAGAATAACAAACGTAGAAATACTAAATCAAGTAAAATTCCAATCAGACCACAGGCTGGTAAGAGCTACTTTTAAATTGAGTGCAGCCAAAAAGAACAGGAAGACCTTCAACTCTATTCCTAAGTCCCTAAAAAATGATGAGGAAGCCAAATGTTATGTTGATAACCTGAAACTCAACATTAACAAACTTAATACTGTAAACGAAACACAAGACATACAAAGTTACTACAATAAATTTGAAGAAATTATAAAAAACAGCCTAAAGATAAAACAAAAAGAAGACAAAAGTAGAAAGAAGCACAACAAAGTTCTGACAAAAACTACTATAGATCTAATAAATGAAAGAACTACACTAATAACTACCAAGAAAAAGACTAAAGAAATGAAAGAAAACCTTAAAGAATTGTTTAAAAAGACAAATAAAGCTATAAAGATAGACTACAACAATTACAGGAAGAGAATCATAGAAAAGAATCTTAATACTTACAGGAGCTCAAAACGAGCCTACAAGGAATTAAATACACACAAAAACTGGATACAAAAATTGGAAGGGAAGAAATTAACAAGAAACAGGCAGGAAGTACTCAGTAACGCCACAGAATTCTATAAAACCCTTTACGGCAAACCACCTAAAGGTACGAGTGGAAAACAAGACGAAGATAAAATCATAACGGAACCAAACCACAACATAGAACTAATAAATGAAAAAGAAGTAATATCATATTTAAAAAAATTAAAATACGACAAAAGCCCTGGACCCGATAACATTAGTAATGAAGCACTGAAGATAGGAGCACCTATTTTCGTGACACATCTTACAGAACTTTTTAATATGGTGCTTAAAACGGAAACAGTACCTACGCAATGGTGCCAATCGGACATAATACTTATCTATAAAAAGGGTAACCCGCTAGACATCGGCAATTATAGGCCAATCAGCTTACTATCAAGTATTTATAAACTGTTTGCATCTATCCTGCAGAGTCGCATTACTGAACAAATCGATAAAAATCAACCGATTGAACAGGCAGGATTTCGGACGGGCTTTTCAACACATGACCACATACACGCAATAGAACAGTTATTGGAGAAATTCACAGAATTTAATTACCCATTGTATATGGCATTCGTGGATTCCTCAAAGGCTTTTGACAGTATAACTCATAATTCTATTTGGAAAGCACTAAAAGCAAGCAATATAAATAATACATATATAAATATTCTAATAAACATATACTCAAAAAGTAAAAGTCAAGTAAAATTAGAAAGAAGAGGTGAAGAAATTGAAATAGGAAGAGGAGTAAGACAGGGAGACCCTTTATCGCCTAAACTATTTATAGCAGTACTAGAGGGTATCTTCCAAAAGATCGACTGGAAAAACAAAGGTATCTGGATAATGGATCAACACCTGACACATTTAAGGTTTGCAGACGACATTGTGCTTTTAGCAAAAACATCAAAAGAATTAGAGAACATGATACAAACCTTGAATAGTGAGAGCAAAAAGGTTGGTCTGGAAATGAACCCAAGCAAAACTAAAGCTATGACTAACAACTATAAAGAACCAATATTTGTAGATGGAAAAGAAATAGAATATGTAAACGAATACGTCTATCTTGGTAAACAAGTCTCGTTCAGTACAAACAGGAACGAAGAAGAAGTGGAGCGAAGAGTTACCATTGCATGGAATAAGTTTTGGGCACAAAAAGAAATTTTAAAAGGAGACTACAGCTTAGATCAAAAAAAGATGATAATAGATACGTGCATATTGCCAAGCCTAACTTACAGCAGCCAAACGTGGGTCTATACAAATAAAATAAAAAACAAACTAATAACAACACAACGAGCTATGGAAAGAAGCATCTTAAAAATAAAGAAAATTCAAAAAATTAGAAGCGAAAATATAAGGAAGAAAACCAAATTAACAGATGCTCTGGAATACGCTTTGAAGCAAAAATGGCAATGGGCTGGACATATCTGTAGAGTAAAGGACAAAAGATGGACGCTGCAAGCGACAAAGTGGAAGGGACCGCTAGGGAAAAGACATGTCGGAAGACCAAAAAAACGATGGGCTGAAGATATCGCGGAGATCGCGGGAAACGAATGGATGGAGATAGGCCAGGACAGAGATAGATGGAGAAAAATGGAGGAGGCTTTTACCCGAAAGGGGTCCGAAATAAAGTCTTGATTAAAAAATAAAAGAACTACATAGCACTACTAACACACATATGTAATGTAAACTTTTTTCGGAATAAACAAAGCTTTATTGATATTGATTGATAGGCATCTACCCAATTATTACTATGAATTAGATGAGTTGTGAGGATGTGCATTAGTGTATATTTGTGTGCGTGTGCGTGTGCGTGTACGTGTACGTATGTGTGTGTGTGTGTTTTCTGGTAGAAATGTATATACTTTTGTCTAGGGACCTACATTGAGTAAATTTTCAGTTTCTTCATAATTCAAGGACTTAACCCATACTGTGAGATTTTGTTTGCATTTAAATTTTGTTAGAGGGTAAATTGTGATCAACTTATTAATTTTATTATAAAGGTAAACTCCTAAAAAACCAAAATGTTTATTGGAGAAGTTAGTTGACCATTGTTTATCCGACAAACAGATCTTATGTTTGAGCCGTTTATTTTGATTGCATAAGGGATTGAATTTGATAAGAGAGTGCAGTCCCTTTAATTTATAAGATTAATAATTAAATTAAGTGTCTCGAAATATTCAACTAAATACAGAATAATTGTGTTAAAGAAGATATGGTTAGAAGGGAGTAAGCAGTGAAATGACGAACGATAGAGTAGATTGGAAGAATAAAATATATTGTAGCAACTCTAAATAAAATTGGGACAAGGGTAGGCAGATGATGATGAGGACACTTGGCTATTTATTTTTGTTTAGGCTTTCACATTGAAGTTAATTAGTTAGTTTCTTTTTTGTGTTTGAAGTGTAATATGTAGGTTCACGTTCCATTTAAAAATTAAATACAACACACATTTTTGCTGCACTTTGTTTTCTAAATTAGTAGTCTCAAATTTTATCATGGGGACTGTATTGGGAAGGCCCTACAGCAAGTCTTAGCAGAATTAACTCTTCTATATAATGTACGAGTCCGATATTTAAAGAGCACTTTCAGAAATATAATTATCAAGTAAAGGTCTCACACATAGATTACATAGTTCAAGGAGACAGGTGTGGAGAAAAGAGTGATGCACGGTTCGTTGTTCCAATGTTTGTAAAGTCCCCCGCGAGGCGCGATACAGGAGTCATTCCTAATGCGACAGGTTTCTTCCAAAAAGAAAAGAAATAAAAGTAAGATTATTGAATTCCCGCCGCAAGGCTGCGAACAAGTAAATCTAAGCACATTTTAGTGATAATCTTACCTAGAGGTTGATAATTTCTTTTTCTACAAATAGTGGGTATGTTAATTAAATTGAAAATTTAGTTAAAAATAAGATGATATCGGTAAAATCAAAATTAATTGACAATAATAACGCACAAAGTTTGGAAACTTGTCCTAAATTAAACTGGTTTTTGACTATATTATCTTTAACATAATGAGTATATCTTCACATTTTCACTGTGGTTATATATGTACAAGATTGTGACACGCCTACACGAAAACGATGATGTATGAATATTCTATAGTTAATGAGATATACCGTTTAAATTTGAAGCTGGCTGATTGGGGAAGTAAATTTACCCTACAATCAGCTGTACTACTTTCAAAGAATTGTATCTCTGCAGAAGAGGAAAAGTGATAGTGTGCAACTAAGGAAGGACAAAGATCACGAGAGACATTTTTGGTGTGGCTGTTGCATGTTTTCATTAAATTCGCCTTATACTAATTATATGCCACTTTATGGTATACCAGAAACAATACAAAGAGTAAGATTAAAGCTATGTCAGGTGGCTTATACCATTGGTGGATTTATCGCACTGTGGCAATATCTTAGAGGCAACCATGGTTGCCTTAACACAAGAATAAAAATAAATATTAGTGATAAATGTTCCTTGAGTCAAGAATCTTGATGGGGTACATAGTTATGAACTTAAGAACAACCTTAAGACTTTAAGGTTGTTCTTAAGTTCATAAATATGTGATATTCTAAACCTCTTACAGCAAAAATTCACAAAACAGTCACTGGTTTGAGGTCGATTATTCAAAATTAAATAATGAAAGTAAAAAAAATCTTTTTAACAAAAAATTAAACCGACGAAATAAATTAATCATTTTATTATTTGGCGCCGACTCAAAATAAGTTTATATAAAATTTGATAGTTTACGTAAATAAGCTCAAGACTTGAGAGGTTTATTTATTTATTGCTTTTTAGTTATTTCGTCGGTTTAATTTTTTGTTAAAAAGATTTTTATTTGATGTTTTTTTTCCTCATCAGCTCAGCTAAATGATATGATGATTTCTGAAAGCAAATACCTGATAAAGTGATGAAAAGTTAACAGAAACACTATTCGTTCCTCCAATTTTCGAGGGTTTCTCTCAATTTTATAAGGATCCCATCATCAGATCCTGACTTCCTTGACATGGGACCACCCTTGAAGTATACCCTATCTAACAAAAAAAGAATAATTAAAATCGGTTCATAAATAACTTTTTTTCGTCGGTTAAAAAGTGGCTCATTCATTAGATCTAAATTGAAATGATATTTTATTTTGTTCATAAAAAACTTAGAGAAATATAGTATTTTAACTGTAAAATTATGCCTGTAAAATCACGTAAATCAGCGAAATTGGCATAATTTCGTAAATGGCCTCTTAAATCTAATAATCTGTTTGTATTAAGAAGATGCAAGTGCGTCAGAAAAATCGGCCCAATGTTGCGTTACCTAACTACCAAAACTTGTTTGAATAACCAGTTTATAAACTGCTTGCATTCTTACAACAAACCTTGGATACAATTTTTTTAGTCAAATAGTATTTGGAATAAACTTCGGTTAATAAACTTTTAAGGCCACGTCGATATTTTGAGGAAGCTATTATAGGTTTGAAGACATTTTTTTACTTATTTCTAATGGTGTGTTCTTAAAAATATTAGATACCGTTATGTTAGGTTATGACAATAGCATATGAACTCTATAACATTAATATGACTTCCCTGCATATATGTAGGCCGAAAATGTAAGCAGGTACTAGGTATACCTAGTCCTTACATTTGGTTCACGGCCTTATGGGGTTCAATCTGTATTGAACCCCATCTGTAATGAAATCCCTGTGGATTGACGAAACGAAATTTCGGAGTCGACTCAATTAAAACCACACAGTGCACTCGACATGAGATCTCTTGCTGAAAAAGTCGGTTCCACAGCACTACTGCACGGCTGCACAGTGGTCTCTGTTAGAACAAATTTGTTATTGTATGAACTTGCAGACATCTAAGCTACTGGACACTAATATGTCCTCTGTCAATCATCAGAGCCTCCCAGAGGAACACATTTATAAAATAGTTATCAAGAGAAACTTCTATTTATTTAGCACGGAAAATAAATCTCTTAAAAGGTACGTATTGTCAAAAAATATGATGCTACACATCGAAAGTATCACCGACTTCAATGCGCCTAAATTATGTTAAATTGTAATAAATTGGACTCTTTTAAATCCCTTAATTTTCCACCCTTAGAGGGAGAATATTTTCTTTAAATTTAAATTTGACTAACTTGACCACGAATTCGTGTCTCTTTTTGCACTCCTTGTGCTACAAATTATATAGGTATATTCGATCTACGACATCTTCCAGACGTGACTGAAATAGTGTCTAATCTTCATCAACCAAAAAAATAAACGACAAATAACAATTTATTTTTGTTTTATTCTCTTTATCGAAGTCTATTATGGTATTGTGTTATCTGTCTCGAAGTTAATCAAACTCGTGCTGTCGCTACAGCAAAAACTCGTATTTATTATATTAAAAATAGGGTAAACTATGACAGATGATAAAACAGTTCCGAAAAGAATTAATAGACATTATTATGACTAGTTATACCGGTAGCGCTACGCTATTGGTCGGCCTGACAATGGTGGGGTGATAAAAAACTAAGCATGCATTATAAGTTGATATTGATCACTTGAGTCCTGATTAAGGTACGAACATTTTAGCAGTTATTGTTACTTAGTGAATTTGATAGTTTATAGCAATAGTGGTGAGATTGTTGCTAACACTCGTGACATTGACAAAATAACAACGTTAAAAATTAAAATATATTATTTTTCACTTAATCAATATTTCTTTAGTTCCTATACTTATAAGTAACCTTCAATAAAATATTTCATTTGTAACCGCACTATTTACGATAAATAAGTAAATAGTGTTGTCTTAACACCACACTTTTAGTTACTAGCTATTGGTATATCACTTTAGTGCAATTAAAAAATATATAAGTAACTAACAACAGTAACATACAAACCACGGTAAGTTTACCTATTGCAAAAATACGTGTAATATTTAACAATTAATATTGAAACAACAAATAATCAACCCTCCCTTATAGTTACATAAAACAAAACAAAAAATCCCAACTCTCTACTAGATTAAGTAGGTATCATTGAATTGAATCACTATACTCATAAATAATACCGCGCCGCAAAGAGCGGTTTAATATTTCGCGCTGAACAGCAAGTAGGTACCTTTTTTTTAATTTTTCTTACTGGAGAGCACCGATATACGCGCGTTCAATCGCTACAAACCATACACTGCTAATTGCTTAGGCTTATTTTTGTGCATAATTTTTAATATATATTATCTTCTAGAATATTCAATTAAATGAATGAAAATTCATTCATTTCAACCGCTGTTAAAAGCAAATTTCATCTACATTAAATATTAAATAATCAAAGTAACTAATTTAATCATTTAATTGAATATGGATTAATATTATATTGGTGAAAAGGCTTCACAAAACAACAGTTTCCTGCCAGATTTATTTGAAATTATAGAACAATACAGACCCTTTGAAATCAATTATAAAATTGACAATATAATTAAAGGACATTGCCATATATGTGCGATTTAAATCGTATTGAATTAGCCTGGGCCGCAATTAACGCTTCGTAAGGGAACACAACATAAAGAGCGATTTGTGTTTGACAAAACTGAAAGAGGTAACAACGAATGCAATTTCGACAGTTACGGCAGAAAACTGGGCAAATTTCGAAAAACATGTTCAGTAACTCGAGAATGAATACTGGGAAAAGGATATAGGAATAGAAAATGTAATGGAATATTCTATCATAGAAACTAGTGACGAAGAGTCACTAAGTGCTTGTAGCGATGATGGTATGAGTTCATGTGATATTGATAAAATATAAATAAAATATTTTTTCATTTTACTTATAATGAACCTTACCTTATTTTTACTCTTATTTAGTTTCGTTGCAAAAATAAATATCGATATAAACTACCTGGTACGTGATGCCACATCACTAGAAAATTGTCATGTCGACCTGTCGCGTACAATAAGTCTCATGTATAAATTTAATATTTGCATATTACCTACGTGTTATCAAAAAGTTTTTTATAATAAAATGATTTAATTAAAAAAAATACCAAATAGTGGTTCCCGGAACTCAATTATGATAGGACGAAGGGTAACTTTCATCACTAGCGGTGCCACCGTCTGCCGTCTATAATGCCGTCACTGTAAAATGCATTTTACCGTATTACAGGTGTGAATATCTTTTGGCTTGATACAGCACAGGGAAAATACAAAAATTGAAAAAAAATAGAAATAATTCTTTATTTTGCTCAGGGTACCTGATATCGTGTGCAAGCAACAGCGTCAGTATGGCGGCATCTGTTGGCCCTCCCATCATTATCCCGTTCATGTTGTTCGGTGGTTTCTTCCTGAATTCTGGGTAAGTGATTGTTCTGTGTAACAACTGCAGTATGCGGTAATAGACTGGCAAGTCCACATCACAGAATACGGCTTCGTAAGTAGCGCCCTCTATGCGTAAACTACGTCGGTGTTGACTCTAAGAATTTAAGCCTAAATAATTATAATGCAAATATATGGAAGTGATAAAATGTATAGCTAGTTTTTGTCTGATCACAATTTAAATTTAAAATATCTTGTAAACTAATAAACATCTAAGCTAATTAATATTTATATTAAGTATTTGTATTGCCATGTCCATAGTAGCAATTTAGCTATTTTTGATTATCGTATCGAAACTATAAAAGAACGAAACAAAAATATCTATATATTTTCATAACTTTTTATTTTATGACCGTTTTGATGACGAGATGTCTTAATGGTTTTTGCAGTACGTTTAGTAAATATTGTATCGTGTACAGTACACTATAACGAAACACAGTTTCACTTGTATGTGATAATTCTCAACATATCATGAAGAGAATTATTTAAGATCTGGCCATGACATCCATAGGTACATCCGCTAAATTGAAACTAAACCTGGATAGTTACTTATTTTATTAAAAATTGATAATGAGTTTCTCGATATGCTGAATTGATTACTCTAATAACAGAAGGTTCCATGGTAAAAACTCTTTAATAAGTAAAGTATGTATTTAAAAATGTGCATTAAGACAAGATATATGAATATGTTTTCTAAATCATTTTATTGAAAAACTATATTTTTACATATAATGCTTTTCAATTTTAAAATATTGTAGGTATGTAGTGAGGTTGTGTCTTATGTAACTCGACGCACTAGTGACGTTCTTGACATTTGAAAAATCGTTTACTGCGTTGAATGTTTACCTACCGTAATATATTAAAACTAGCATTATGTTAATAGAATTTGTTTAAAATACATGCATAACAGACTACACAAATATTAAATTAACTTAATAGGAATACTCGTAAATTCTAATGATGTTTACCTCATTTATATGGTAGAATAATTTTATGGCAAGGGCCAGTGGCGTAACTATGCCATCTGAGGACCGTGGCGTCTTCGATTGTGTGCGAGTCTGCCTCGCACTTGGCTGTTACTTTCTAATTCGTTTATCTTATAAGGTTTATTAAATTAGATAAGTTATATTGTTTAAATACAAAATAAATATTTTTTTATCCATTGTGTAATTACTGCCTAATGTATTCAGGGCCTTTGGTACCCGGGGCTCCCTGGAGCTGGGGGCCCGTGGTATTTTGCCCGCTCTGCCACCCTATTGTTACGCCACTGGCAAGGGCCTTAAGAATCTATAATATCTATTTATATATGCTATGGTTAACTTTAAATGATTGTTTTCAACAAATTATATATTTTGTCATTCCACAGGTCTGTTCCGCCGTACTTAGGCTGGATATCCTATCTATCTTGGTTCCATTATGGCAACGAAGCATTATTGGTCAACCAGTGGGCTGGAGTCGAAACAATAGCATGCACCAGAGAAAACTTCACCTGTCCTGCTTCTGGACAAGTTGTTCTTGATACGCTCAGTTTCTCTGAGGTAAGAATAATTACGGTTTTCTTTACATTATCTAAGAAACTTAATCGTATGCAAATTACTCTGAAACCTTTTTTATAATCGATGATGATGATGGCGGACGCAATGGTTTAAGTGGTCACCTCGCCACTGGGCCGGTCGTAGGTTCAAAATCCACACGAGACAAAAAAAATCCGATCCACAAATAGTTGTCCCGAGTCTGGGTGTTCTTTGTGTCCGTTATTTCAATGTTTCTGAAGCTCTCTGCTACACCCTAATATTCCTAATGCGAGAGTAAAAAAAAAAGTAGGCAGTCATGGGACTGCCGACAGAAGTGAAAACGTAACTTCACAATGTAATAGTAATAATTAGGTTAAAAAAAAAAAAAATTAAACAAAAAAATCATAAACAAAATAATAACAATATCTCTCTCTCACTCGCTCGCTCACTCGTTCGCTCGCCTCCCCCCCCTCCCTCTCTCACTCTCTCCCTCGCTCCCTCCCTCTCTTACTCTCTCCCTCCCTCCCTCCCTCTCTCCCTCCCTTCCTCCCTCCCTACACTACATTAAAATTGACTAAATAACATTAGTCTGTTGAAAACATTTTAGTCAAACCATGTTTAAATGTGGTGAAAAATGACAGTAAATCAATATTTTTATAGCTTAGTTTCCAATATGAGTTATACTAATAAACATGTATTTCTTTTCGCAGAGTAACTTCATGATGGACGTAGTAAACATGGTTCTCCTATTTATCGGGTTCAGATTCCTCGCATATCTTGCGCTGCTCTACCGCGCGCGCAGGGCCAAGTGACGATACAATTTGACAATGTATAGGTTTATTACTATATGTGAGGAATGAAAAACTTGGCTGAAACACTGCTACGCTGAACGCTATCTTTGTTATTCGATTTCTATAATTTCTTGTGTTAACTGGTTTACTTCTTTCGATGAAGAATAATTAAGTTTTAAAATTTGATAGATTGGCTAAATACCTATGTAATGTATGGATATTGTTAAATATACCTAACGTTGTTTTTGTAACTTTTGTTGTTTTATTTTGTTGTGAAGAAGTCAAGGAATAATTATAATAAAAATCAGTGTTGTGTCAGCATCCAGTGTATCATTTACCTACTCTTAGATCGCCAATTCCAAATATTGATTTAAATATAAGATACATTTAAAAAAAAACGCGTAAGTTGTCTTTGGAATACCTTTGGAAGTTCCTTTCGCTAATATATATTATATGGATTCAAAAAAATGTATCAGAATATAGTAAATCTTGTAAAAAATCGAAATTAAAATTTTGTCATCCGTGGAAGTTGTCCTAACTAATATACGGATAGTAGTTATATATCGTATACAAGATATTACAATCATCATCAACCATCATGACAAATGAAAAATAAATTAACTCGCGGTCGCGGTCAGCTACTTCCCGCAAATACAAAAGGGAATTTATTTACAGCTCAAGTAGCTATAAATTAATCCCTTTTTAGCTTTATATTCTTAGCATATCTTTTTTGCGGGTAGTAATTTACAAAATTCACAAGTTCTAAGTTAGAAGCGTTACATTTCTCCCATAAGTACATTTAATAAAACTAGTGGGAGCCAGGAGATCGAAAATCTAACGTAATTAATTAAATAATGTACACTCGATGTACTTGCGCGCAAAATATCTACCGGCCGCTCGTCCACCGGCGGACCTTGTCGCGCAGTCTTGCGCAGTGGGTTGTCGACACGTACACGCTTTTATTTCTAAAGTACAAAAAACGTAATGCGATTTCGTATTGATATATTCTTTAAATACTGTAAAATTCATAGTGAAAATGAACATGGTTGTTTATGTGCCGTATGAGAATATAGATAAAGTAAAAGAAAAAGAAGCCCGGCAGCGCTATTTATATAATTTTTAAACATGAACCTTTTAACCCTATATGCCTATTTCGTTCAAATTATTCATTAAAATTTTTAAGATTTAGAATATATTCCACCGTACAGTTTAATAATCGAGATTTTAGAAAAGGGAAATAGTTTATTAATCTTTACATAAAAATAAAACACATTTAGGATTTTTGTTTACTAAAACATCGGAAATGAAAAATAAGCGTTTAGTACTTAATTTACATCACAATTGTAATTAAAAAAAAATGTTGAAGAGGTAACACAACACACATTTTAAAGTCCGAAAAGAGTAGGCAATTAAAACGATAGGTATCGATATTTTTGTAGGGAGTGATTTATCTGTTACGTATTAACTACTTGGTAATCTGTGGCTAAAGCTCCGCCGACAAAAAATCCGGACATTCGTTTTGATGGAATGTCCGTATTTTCTTTCTTGGTATTAAATAGCCATAGTTTCAGTCATGTCAGCCCTCTCTCATGCGAAATATGAGCTTTATCCGTCAATTTCGAAGTTCAATTTGTCAGTTTTAAAATAAGATATTTGTATTTTGTATTAAAACTCACGAACTTTACTAAAATAGTAAGCATTTTACGTTATTCATCAATACGAGTCTACTTTCTGTATCACCCTGTCCTAGACAGGATGTTAGTAAAACGCTCCCTAAAACGAAGACACGATAGTACTAATGGTACCTTTGGTCAGAAAAAAAATCGATGCCGATGAAATTTTTTGTTTTTAAATTTTTGAGCTTTCCTTGAATATTATGAATAGTCAGACAAAGAAAATAGAGCTGTGTCTATGCTGTGTCGTGGAGCGATGGCTAGTAGGTTCATGGTGAGTCGAAATTGTATTGCATTATTTTAAGTAGGTAAAGCGGAACTGAAGTCTGCCTGTCCTGTAAGCGAAGGTTGAGTGTTTTTCTTCGGTCAATACTACATATTGTAATAATAATAAAAAAAAAAACACAATATAAACAGTAGATATAACGAAACTCGTGAATATCATTATCTTGGTTGGAATTTATTCTGATCTATTTTAAATAAAGTCATAATTAAATTTGACATACTAATGAAAATAAATAGGTACCTATTCATAATAAAATATTTTAATCTAACAATTTAAATATTTTTTATTACAATAAGGGCTAATCGTATACATATTTATGAACTATTAATGTACTATATAAATAAACTTAGCTCATCTTTCCATCAACCTAAGGTCGACTAGTAATGCCATAGGGAGTAGGTAACTTTGCCATGAACTCTGTCTAAGTTTAGTATAATGTTGTGCATCAAATGGTGATTGAGCCGAAACAGTAGGTATAGTATATATAAATATATCTAATTTAGACAGGCTGTTTTTTACCTTAGACGAGTCTTTAATCGTTTATTCTAAACTGTCTCTCAAAAGTTAGTAAAAATCACAAACGAAAATTATTGTAACTATAAAATCTGTCTTGCTTAGAATCGTTACAACAAGTAATATATACTTTCACTAGCAACCCGCCCCGGCTTCGCACGGGTAGCAGAGACATCTTCAACAATCATCAACATATTTCACTCAATTTACACAAAACCTTAACCAATTATACACCTAAACCTTTCCTATGAATCACTCTGTCTATTACTGAAAACCCCATGAAAATCCGTTCAGTAGTTTTTCAGTTTATAGCGAACAGACAGACGCGGCGGGGTACTTTATTTTATAATATGTAGTGAAGTGCAATATATATATATTTTTCATAGGAGGTAGGTACATCGTGAAATAAAATATCAATCAATCAGTCTGTGATAGTCCACTGCTGGACATAGGCCTCTCCCAATGTGCGCCACAGCACCCGGTCCTCCGCCTTCTGCATCCAGTCCAACCCTGCTACCTTCTTCTTCTATATAATATACACAATAAAATATTATAGTGATATAAAAATTATCAAGACACCAACAATTAACAATGAAAATACTTTTTTTAGTAATACCTATCAAAATAATAATTTCAACTTGAGTTAATTTCAACGTAAATTAATAATCATTAGAAAAGCCAATATCGAAGTATCGGTACATTCCTTATTTACAGAAAACTTGTTGTAGTACAACTGTCGCAATATCTGGCACGTTTGGCGTATGAACGTTACAGTGGATCACTGATTCATTGTGCCCCAAATGAACATGATTCATTAGGACCCAACGGTGGTTACAACAAAAAAATGACTGTCGAATTATATACCTAAAGTGCCTAGGTATGTGGTTGTGACTTCAAATCTCTGATCTCAAATGACCCTAAATTATAAGAAGTAACAAGCAACAACCAAATGTCCAGAAATATTACAATACAAAATTTAATACATGTAAAAATAAATTGTTTCGTTCTTGCCTGTTGACCGAAACGTCGCAGAACATTCTTACGCTGTAAAGCGGTTATACGGTGGCAAACTGGTAGGTACTGTTAGGTAAGTGCTTTTTTATTTCTTAACTATGTCCAGGTAACGTTTACTAATTTTAATATAGAGTAATAATGTAGTTTATAGTCTACTTATAGTTTCATTATATACGTCGTGTAATGTGGCTAAGTAACCTTATATAGGAGTTGTAAATTCTACATATCGTATAATTATGAACGTTATACCTACTTACTTTTTAAAATCTTGGAAATATGTTGATACATGGAAATTATTTTATTAACTTAATATATGTATGCAAAATAGGCCCCTAACTGTCAATATATTTATTTAAATTTGAAATGTTAATTGTTAGAACTGAGAGACTACTCACAAGGTAGCATAGCAACTTAAAAAAAATTCCAATACGTATTTTTTAATGTTTTGTAAGTTTTACCAAACATAAGTTTCTACATCTACAATATAAAATGTGGTCCCTCAGTGAACACACAAATAAATGAAATACTTATTTCTGAAATAAAACAAATCATTTCCTTACTTAAAAGAATAATAATATCATATTATTATTATGTAATTTTAATAGAGACTAGTATGAATGATGATAAGGAAAAACACTGTAATTTTATTGACACTGACAGTATGCGCAGAGACAATCTGCCACAACTTTTTTTATGATTACGATGTTTTATCGTAGTCATTAGTAATTTACACTAATGTCTCCAATATCAAACGTCTAAAGAATATCGCTTTAGATATATGTAATGCGTTTACAAAAGTTAATTATTGCGGTAAAAAAATGATGTGATTGATTCAATCCAACGATGCATTGAAAGCTTAACACTTTAGAATAGTATATATATATTATAATAGAGATGAAACGGATATCCGGCAACTATCCAGTATCCGGCCTAAATTTATTATCTGGTAGGATACTGGATATTCAATTTACGGATTTCATTAAGGTCGCATAACAAATAATCAATACAAAAACAATTTTGATAATACTTATTATAGGAATAGGGCAAATTATGGTGAATAAATACCCATTTCTCCCTGGAAATTCTGACATTGATTCGGGAGAACTTAATGCACGTAGAAAGAATGAATGCGGAACGAATGACAAAACAAACACATGAGGCAAACGTTAGTGGGAAGGCGGGCAGGGGGCGATCACGCAGAATATACTATGATCAAATAGGTAATGTTCTAAAAAATGGACGGGTATGTATGAATATCGGGAGAGCCATGCTTCGGCACATTATAAGCCGGCTCGACCGGAGTGATATCACGGCTTTACAGAAAACTGGCTTGAAGCAATGATTGTGTTGTGTTTCGCCGAGTTAGTGCGGTTACCGGAGGCCCTGGCCCCCCTCCCCCCTTCCCCCATTCACCTACTCCCACATAAAGGCCGACAACGCACTTGGGAATCTTTAGGTGTAGGTTACGAAGTAACTATTATTTTATCTGTGGTGTAGGTGACTACGGGCAGCGGTCGTCACTTATAATCAGGTGACCCGTCAGCTTGTGACTCTTGCGTCGATCCCTTAAAAAAAATTGAAAGGTTTAAGGAAAGTAGAGGAAGTGTAAAGTATGTAAGGATAAAGCAAGTGACGGGCAGACTCAATTTCAAATGAAATTGTTATTTTATTTAAAAAACATTTTTTTAGCTTTCAGCAAATTATTTAAGGAAAATCGAGTAAAAAAAAAAGAAAGGAAACTGATGAAAAACTGTACGTAGTCCAAGAAAGAAGCAGAAAATAAACTGCTATACTCATAATTAAACAAAGATAAATTACAGCAATATTAGTTAGGGTAGGGTCCTTCCCCTGAAGCAGCTGATGGCGTGGATTGAAGGAATAACAATCATTTAAGTTCACACTTAGTATTAATTTATTCCAAAAATCTTTTACTTTAGCTAAGCAAAAGTCGGTCATTTCGGGGTTAAGCCTGCTGATCTTTTTAGCCTGCGGTAGTGCTCATCGACTCGGGCGCGGGTGGCCGCAGGCCGGTGTCACATGTCTCATATACATTACGTGAAAACCGAAGCCTTTCAACTTAGCTGTCACATCGTTTTCCGCTAACCGCCATGCACCATATGCCTATGATATTGTTATTGCACGCAATATGTATCTAATAAAGACGGACCATTAAAATCTGTTTTAAAGTTGCTCAAGTCCAGTTTCAAGCTGCAATAATCGCAATGATCAAGCTTCAAAAAGAAACTCTAATATCGACTGACTGCACCATACTTCTCTAGCGAAAGTAGCATGACCGGATACTTATGGTCAAATTTGACGTCGTTAAAATTTGAGCTACAATTAGTATACTGACAACGATGAAGTAACATTGCACAATATGGCAGTCATATTCGTGCTGCAAAAGAGGACTATCCGAGTAATTTTTTTTTTGTGGTGTGTACATCCTCACCGGTCATCACCTGACCGAGAGTGAAGTGGTATGTCGGACTCGAATATCCGAAAATTCAATTTTCGGGCCCAAAACCATGAATAAACCACAAGATTTATACAATATTTTTCTTCTAGCTGCACATAAAGCATCAATCTTTACAGAAAACTTCTGCAGTGCACAGGGACACAGGAATAAGTTTTTCACCTTTTCTACAAAAACTTGCTTTTTTTGAGTTAATACGTAAATTGAAGTTGTTAAAAAATCACGAAGATCGTAGAAAAGTAGAAATAATTTGTAAAGTCATGCTGCAGAGATTAAATCGATTTCTATATCGAAAAATACACCAGGACCACCGGCTCTTATCATTTCGTAATCGAAATGATAAGAGCCGGGGCCAGGATGTGATGAAGACACACTATCCATTTATCAATTAGGTTCTCAGTCCTCCTTCGAATAATAGCAGTTATTGTAAATAAAATAACAACGTATATACATACATATCAGTATAAATATATGTATATAAAAATATATGTATATAAAAATATATGTAAATTGGTTTTAGGATGTGTACCGAAAATATACTACTGCAGTTTTGAATTATATATATCAAAATATCAAAATTAGCATTAGGTATTTTGATTTTCTTATTTAGTATTTACAGTATTTTTACAGAATTTTTCATTTAGTATAAAAATTACTGTGAAGAGATAAAATGTGTGTAAAAGGAGTATGCTGGTTTTGGTCTTACTACAAAAATTAAACCACAGGGAGAATAAGTCCTAACAATATCGTAAAGCCTTTCTATACGATATTGTTTTAAGACAAAATTCATAGTGACTTACACAATGGTGATTTTAACTGATTCTACTGGTCAGACTGGTTTATTAAACCTACACACAGTTCGTAAGTAAAACAGGTCATTAAAAAGCTGAATGTTATTAAAAAATAAAATAAAAGAAATCGTCTGCCTTTATATTTAAATATACCGACTAAACCAGGTTGTAGTATGTATTAAAATCTTTTTTTTTTCTATTTCCTAATGATGAATGGATACTAGATAAAACACCTCAAGTTTTACGTAGCTTGTAGGTACCAAATATTATTTATAAACTTGAAAACTAATAAAACTGACAAACGAATAATTCTATATAGGTTCTTATTTCTATTATTAGACTCACATGTTCATAAAGTAAGTTCTTTACTTTTAAGATGTATAACAAATTCAAGATATATAAAAATCTTTTTTAACAAAAAATTAAACCGACGAAAAGAACTCAAAAGTAAAAAATAAATAACTATAAAAATTTTAAATTCTAATTTTGAGTCGGCGCCAAACAACCAACTGTACGTAGGTATAATTAATAATTTTATTATTTGGCGCCGATTCAAAATTAGATTATAAAAATTTTATAGTTATTTATTTTTTGCTTTTTAGTTCTTTTCGTCGGTTTAATTTTTTGTTAAAAAAGATTTTTATTTGATGATTTTTTTTCATCATCAGCTCAGCTACATGAGGTGATGATTTCTGAACGCAAATACCTGATAAAGTAATGAAAAGTAAACAGAAACACTATTCGTTCCTAAAATTTTCGAAGGTTTCTCTCAATTTTATCAGGATCCCATCATCAGATCCTGACTTCCTTGACATGAGACCACCCTTGAGGTATACCCTATCTAACAAAAAACGAATAATCAAAATCGGTTCATAAATAACGGAGAGAGGTCTGAACAATCCTAAAAAAAAATATATATATATATACCTACGGTCGAATTGAGAACCTCCTTTTTTTTTCGTCGGTTAAAAATAATATTATCTTCGGACCCTTGACGTAATCCCACTCATCCTAGGTATGCTATATTTAAAATCACTCCATGTCTTGTGAAGTACACCCATTTCCATAGAAAGATGCACAAATTATTCCTCTACCTAAAAACGTCCAATATTCACACCGAACGGGCCGTGCCGGAGTGCGTCGGACCGGATCACGTTCAATCCATCACATATTGTTCGCATATTTTGTATGGGTCCTAAGCTGTACAACAAATTACCACAAAAATTAAGAGGTGAAGAGAATATATATATTTAAAAAACATGTTAAATTATTATTATTAGACAAGATTTATTACAGTATTACTGACTACCATAATGACAAAGATTTAAAATAATTAAAAATATTATTTGTTTAAAATTGTTCGCTTGTATATTTAAATTTGACATGTAATATTGTACACCGTCTACACGGTATGTCACAGAGATCTGTACTTTAGAACTAAGACCTTTCTTGTAATACCCTGTATACCTGTGATAACAATAAATTATCTGAATCTGAATAGAAATAAAAACTGTGAAAATTTCAACTGTGTACAGACAAACGGACGGCGCAGGCTTAGTAATAGGGTTCCTTTGGCACCAAGTTGGCACACTTTGAGTACAGAACTCTGAAGACATTGCTCAGTTCAGGACACTCGAACCAATCACGTGCAGCGTCAGCGTGGTCAACGTCATATCGACCAATAAAAAGTGTGCTCACGACTCGTGCCTGAATTATTGTGAATTATTCACAAATGGCGAAGATATCGCGTAATAGGTATACACACAAAAAATAATTCTGTTGAATTGAGAATCTCCTCGTTTTTAAAGTCGGTTACAAAATGTCCCTCAGCTTTTCATTTCCTAAAACTCTTAAGAGAAAGATGGTTAGATAGATAGATAGATAACACTTTATTTGTACATAAGCATTACAGTGGAAGATATATACACATAATTACAGATATTATACAGATAATGTACAAAGGACGACCTTATTGCTAGATGCAATCTCTTCCAGGCAACCTTAGGATGGATCAAAAAGAAAGAAAGAAAGGCTAAGGTAATTTTGATAATGCCAAAAGATTTTTTTAAATAAACGTCTTCTATCATGTATTGGATATCGTTTCACTGTAATGAAAGAAATTGTCTACAATTTCACTGTTTTGCAACCTGTCACTTTAATTACTAATTTATAAAAAGAAACCAACAACCCTTATTAGATTAAGTGTTGTTGGCACCAGCACACCAATCGCTTGACTTCGATTGATTTGGCTTGTTCAGACCGATCGGTATGGTAACAACTGATGATCGACGAAAACTGATACATTCTATCAGCAGTCGATGTGTACTAACTACTATGCGATTCAAATAAGAATAGAACTGACCTTGCGCCATATTGTAATATCATAGCCGTGTAGTCGCCATTTATGAAATCAATATATGTATTCGGTATTACAGCTAAAAAAGTAAAGTAAAAAAAATATTATACGCAAATTAGTTTTGTGTGCAAACCGTACTTTTCAAATGATAGTATAAAAGGTCATTGACGTCCCTATTCTTTTTTTTTAAACGCATTTCCTGGTGGCACCCTAAGGGAGGGCCCCATACGAGTTACGCCACTGATTAATGGCAGTCCTGGGTTTGTGTCAAGAATTAAGTTATCACAACTACCTCTAATTCAATGCAGTGGCACTCCATTAGGGATCAGCAAAGGTGTCAAAATCTTGGTAATGTATAGGTATAGGAAGTCAGTAGTAAAGTTTTTTGTTCAGAGGGGTCACGGCGATAGAGTTTTGTTATAAACCGCCTTCTTGGACACTTTCAACAAATATTGGAGTACAAGTACCATTGAGAATCATACTTTTGTGTGTCTAATGTTACTGTTTATAAATTTAAATACTTACAACATAATTTAAAAAATAAACGAGAATATCCTTATAACAGAAAAACAACTAAGATGAAAAAGATTAAATATCTGCATTATAATACCACTTTATTTGTTTTACACTGTAGTAAATTTATTAGTCAATAATAAATTAATTCAAAATAAATTTACAGTACGTAGAATACTTCTACATTCGTGTATATTAACAAAAGTAATGACTAATTTAAGGGAAAAAATGTTATCAGACTCGTTATACAGTACAACTTTGAAACTTGGATAGTGTTCGGCTTAATTTAGTTGTTGTACATAATAAATAAACAGAAATGTATCTTACTGTATTCAAAGCATCCATCCTTTTCTATCGAGTAAATTGATGTCAAACTCAAACTATCACAGCGGCGCACGAGGAATAGACGCGCGATGTTGCCGCCAAAACTGTAGCAATCGGTAAAATGAACGCGTGGTCAATACCAAGAATTCCGTTCCAAATTAAAATTTAACAGAACTTTTTTTTTAAAGTTAAAACTCAAAACATTGTGCGGTAGAAACAAGTGCTACCCAAAGCATCGTGGAGGCAAACCAAAATTAATAAAGAAGTCAGGCAATTCACACGTAAGCTAATATTTCATATTTATATTTTGTTTTGTGTATTTGCAATGTATGTGTAATAAATAAATTATGCATAATATTTTGAATTTAGTGTTGTAAGTAATTGAAACAATAGTGTTAACAACACAGTATGTTATTATGAACAACAATTGTTTTCGGCATGTTGAAGAAAAATATGTTCACTTCTTTTTTATTTATCTGTGCGCGATGTGAAATAGTAGATAAAATTATTTAGTTAGTTTAGCAAGAAACGTTTTTCTATGTCCACACTGGCTTCATATCAGATAATTATAAATTTTAAATATTAAGCTATTTATTTATACAGAATGAGATATGTGTACGTATTTATATAACAATATATATCGGTAAAGTCTGTGAGTTTAGTTGTAGTAGATTTAATCAAGATGGTTAACTTTTCCGACTTTAAAAAATATTTTATTATTAGGAATTTAGTTACATTATACCTCCGTAATATTATATGTTGTTTTTCTTTTTTAAAATATGACTTTTCAGAAATAAATCACAATATATATATAATTAATAACAAAAAAAAATCAAACCAGAAGAACATACCTATTTGATTTAGATTTGTCTGTCAAATAATAAAATACTTGCTTTTATTACTTTGCAATAATAATTAGGGTTGAATATTGTACCTATGTACTTACATAAATATCGAAGTTTAATATGTTACCTACAGTAGCTAATATTACGTTTAAAGTGAAATTATGTTACAAGGCAAAGTTTACTTATGGGAGTGAAGTTTACTGATATACTTTAGTATAAAAATCAGATAAAAATAAACAAATATTTTTATTATCTATGAAAATTTAATGTAGGTAAACTAGAGATTGTCTAGTGGTAATTTCGACCGTAATTAATTAAATCTTAAATATTTTGTTTTTTAACATTGACTAGTGTAGCTTGAACAGTCATTGCATCACTGTAGAGACTTTCCATACCATACCTACTGGGTGACAGGGTCAACATATTATATACTAGACCACTTCTTGTAGCCGTTTTCGCATAATTTTTAAGCAAAAAACATAAGAAAATTGACTAAAAAATGTAGCTTTCTGCCCTTCTACATAATATAAACTTCAAGTGGGGTAAAACCGGGATAGATGTCGCGGTGGGATTGGTGACTCGTTTCCGAGAACCTGGCTCCCTAAAGTCGCAACATCGAATTAATAATTTAAATAAGTAGCGTTAACGCCACATGCGTCGGTCCCCAGCAAAACCGTTGTACAGAACAGAAATTTCTCGTTTGTGCGTGTGATTATCTCCGCAGCGAACGCGACAAATGCTTCAAAGTTTTACTGTTGCATAACTTTATAAATATTAATAAATTTCGTTTGATTTTTTATTATATCAATACACTGGTTCATTAAGTAGACACCTAAGTGTTAATAATCGCTCTGTCATGTTTATTATAATTAAAAAATAAAAGGGCCTCTATCCATATCAAAAGGATAGTCGCCCCGATTTTTCGCGGTATAGGTACTGGTACTATTATGTATTCTGTGGTATAGGTGCCTTTGGGGCTATTTATCCCCCCCCCCCCCCCCCACACACCGATAGCTACAGATGACAGTGTTATTTTGAAATTATTTTTTCTTTTAAGCGTTTCATATTGACAGATTTTAATGTTCTACGTGGCATCTTCATCCTGATAGTGCTAGCGTGTGAAAAAAAAGTACTCTATTATTTAACAACAAAAATCATAGGCATCAAGGAAATATCCCGATAAATTGGAATTCCATCCAGAACTTGAAATTAGCCATCACATTCCACACGTGATGTGTGGCAAACTGAAAGCAATGTCAAGCTTAACCTGGAAGAAGTAGGATTGATCTTTATAATGTTTCGATTTTTATTTTAAATAACTACTACTTAAATTTTTTAGGTACACGTCTTAAATGTTAATTTATTATTGGACAAATGCTGAATTATCTCCTTAAAATCACAAATAAATAATTTTGAAACTATTTACTTTACTTACTTTATACAATAAGGCATCTATCCTATACTACAGGCATCTATCCTTCTTAGCATTTTCATGGTGGGGCATCTATCCATATCGGTAGGCATTGGGAAAACTCAATTTTACATAAATCAGTTATTGTTAGATCAACTAAATCAAGTTTTAATGTAACCTAATGGATTAAAGTAGCTATATTCATAAGAATTATTCATAGTGAATTAAAACTTTTAAATTTAGAAGGCCTTTTGAAATGTGGGTATCTATCCCGGTTTTACCCTATTCAAAATATCACATTCCTAAGTGCGCAATAATCGCTTAAGTAACTATACATATCTAGATAAGTTTTACATCATGTTAAAGTATTTAAGAGATAATGAATACTTTTGGGTTTGAAAAATAATATTGTTGGAAAACACTCGCATAAGTTTTTTTACTTCATCGTTAACTAGGGGATAATGAATTTTGAACAAGCACAAAAAACTTAAAAGGTATAAAGGCCGGAATAAAATGTTCAATTAAATTTCTTAATTGTAATATTTGGTATCATAATTATCTAACGAAATGATGTAATAACTAATTGAATAAAAATGTAAATTGATTTGTGAAATAGTCATCATGAATCATTTGTAAATGATAGTAAATAAAATGAATAAATCACTTGGAAACATTCTTATATCCTTTGTTATTTTTTAAAAACCTGTAAACAAATTAAAATTTTTTTAGTACTTTCGTTTTAGGGCCTCTGGGTTTGTACATAGACTCCCAAAAAACAATCATTTAGACGATTCAGTCGTTCCATGTTTCTTGACAGTGCTAATGTAATAATAAAATATAACAATACTAATCACAACACCTTACCACACAAAGACACCATATCTTCGATAATATCAAGGTTAAACGTCGACAATTGGCTGTTATAAAGGCCTGTCGTCCTATAGCTGGAATGATGATAGAATGACTTACGAGTACTTTTAGTATCCGGAGACGGGGCACTATTTCTCAACCGACATCACTAGCACTTGTTGGCAGTTTAGTGTAACGGTTGTCTCTGTCTTGCTCACCACATTATTGTTTTCCCTTCAGCTTGTTGTGCCTTTTTTATACACCAATACAACGTGTATTTATTTTTGTAGGAAATGTTTTCAACGGACATAAAGAGTGGAGTGAAGGACTCAGTGTTCGACAGCCAGTTCCCGGAGATCGAGGAGGTGTTGGGCCCCAGTCCCACGTACAGGCCATGTACCCTAGTCTGGACAGATGTATCAGTACATATAAAGCTAAAAAATGGGAAGTTGAAGAGATTAGTCAGCAGTGGTAAGTAAATGTTTGAAAACGTAGAGCTTGTCAGACGACGTTCATTTACACGACCCTTTGTGAACTTAGCGTTAAAAAGATACGAAGGTTGTATCTTCTCTTGGGTAGAGGCACTTCTATAGTCAATAGGTTTCAGAGCAGTGTGCCGTGAACACTAAATAGAATCAGAATTGTTGATGATGTTGTTGCTGTCAGATGTTGTTCATATACATAAGACAATACAATAACATAAATCATCCCAAAAAGACACGAAAAAAGATAATGACGAAGTTTATACAGGGTGTATTTGAAAAAGGAACACTTATTTAAATCACTGAAAGGTCATGACTCTAGCATGCAGTTACAATAAGAATTTTTGAAAAAAGAAATCCGTTTACAAGTTATGACCGTTTGAATTTTCAGGCAATTATGCCTCCGTTTGTTATAAAAGTAGGTGGAATGTGTTCAGTTAAAGATTTTGAATAGTACATATTTTTTTATTTTTGAATTTTTCATTCCGTTACTAAAAAAATCCATAACAAGTAACTTCGAAATTTTTTTAAGTTAGTTTTTATGGATTTTCTCAAAAACCAAGTGAATAGTTCCAAACTAAAAAAAAAAATACCTCCATTTCTTGGTTTGACAAAAACCGTATTTTGTAAAATGTCTCAAAAGTTTAAACATAAACGGCGTAAACTTTGAAACAACCACAGTATTTAAAAGGACAGAGAGAGAGACTAATTATTATTGATTGATTGATTGCACTTTTACAATTATTTATTGTAGTATAAATGGGTAGATGGATGGATGTTATGTCAGGTGGAATAACATAATATACTCTTCTCCCTCGCCTTGCCCTTCTTCTACTTTCTGTTCTTTGGCATTAATTTTTTCCTGTCTTGAAGTGATTTAAGTATCATAATACTTTTGAGTACACATCCTTATCTAGAAAGATAAAAGCAGAGGAGTCTTATCTTAGGAGCGTTATCTAATACGGCCCGGGGAAATAAATGTTTTGCGAACATTTATTTGCCCGCCCGAATTCCATATACTTGTCATCTAACATCACTTTTACTCTCGTATATAATTTACGTCTCTTATATATAATTTAGCATTTATGTGACGAAAGCATCAGTAAACAATTCACGACCTAATTTATAACGAAAAATCAAGACGTAGTTACAAAAATGTTCAAGGTGAAGGCGTAGTCGTACGTCGTATACTTCTTGATTTTCGTCTGAATATTTTCTTGTTTCGTACTTTTTAGATCACTTTTATTTTTTCGTAGTCGAATAACAGTTTTTTAAACTTATTTTTTTAATTTTTACTTTTCCGTTTTGTAATTATTTATAATATAGGTTTTAATTGTACAGCCGTGCCGTGCATACCGAAGTTTTACTTTTGCTTGTTTGTTAACAATTTGAATATATTTACTTAGACAATATGAAATTTACCTTACTTTATCTAAGGTATATGTACCCTTATTTTAGATATATAATCAAATATAAGATACCAAACATGTCATGACTATCTCAATTAAATTTTTTTCGATGTCATATATTTTACGTGTAAAGTCCACCATATTAAATTTAATTTAGTTTATAAGGCCTAAGTCAGCCGATAAATGCTAAATTCATTATTACCCTTCCTTTTGGCTTCGCCGTACCTAGTCGTATTAAATTTATTTGTTTTTTCTAGTCGGTGGCATCGCAAAACCCGGCACCATGACGGCTTTGATGGGTCCTAGGTAAGTTCTGTTCAGTGTCGTCATAATTAAATAATCATTATGCTTATTTTATATTTGAAATACTTGTACCTATCTCAAATCACTCAGTCACTTGGTAGAAGTCGCTTATTATTACAAATATTGTACGTTTTTTTTTACTTTTCACGTCTGTAATTTGTGCGTGCTGACATGGACTTCAGACCAGCATTTACATAAATTCCAATGATATTATTAATTGTTTTTTAGATGACAAGGTTCGTGTGACACACATGAATCAACCTGACCTTATTATACTATTAGTATTACAGATAATATCAACCCGTCAGTGATTTCCATTTGATTGAAATAATGTCAAATAAATAATAAGTCGTGTGGAAATCTTTACATTCCATTACCATTCTCACGTTACCGCTCTCGGTTCCGGGGCTGCGTAACTCACTCAGGGTTGCTACACACTGAATATTATTGATCGTACACTTATAAATAAGTAAAATAACGATGCAAATTTTGTTAATCAGTGGGAAACACAGCGAAACAGGTAATGTAAAATATAAATTACTCCGCTCTGAGTGTTTCTATGTATATGATGTATTTATTTATTAAAAAAAAAATGTATCTCGGTCATTCTCAGCCATTTCGTTATTTACTTGACTTCGGTGGCACAATATTTTCCTTTAATTTAGGCAAATTAATAGGAAATATAAATTCTGCATTTAATCACGGTAATATTAGTAGCAGAGGGAAATAATATTCAATTTAAAGAATCACAATCAGAATCAGATTTTTATTTGTTAAACATATATAGTGTAGGTCTTACATTAGATCTTGTGCGCTATGTTTTGTCTTTAGGACATACAAATAATTTTAATTTAACATAATTATTAATAAGGAAGATGATTTTACATTACATGCACAAATATATCATAATAAGTAACCAATTATAATAATTGAGATCTGAGGAATTAATATAAATAAAATTAGAAATAAAATTAAATAATGTGAAAATTTAAAAATAATCATTACCTATTCAATATTAATGTCTTATATTAATTCATCGTTTAGGAAATGATTTAAAGTATAATAACATTTATCTATTAAAAAATTAGTTGTCCACAGAAATCAATATTCTAATCACAGAAATGAAATCCTACTAATATTATAAACGAAAGTTTGTTAGGATGTATGGATGTTTGTTACTCTTTCACGCTGAAACTAAACCGATTGTGATAAAACTTGGTATTTAGATAGCTGAAGACCTGGATAAATACATGGGCTTTTTATCCCAATATTCCCACGGGTTCGGGATTTACGCGATTGAAACCGCGGGGCGCAGCTAGTATTTAATATTTCTTTCTAATACAGGGGTTTGTATTCTAGACAAGCCGTAAAGAATCTCAGATTGTTTTAATAAAATACAGGTTTTGGAATCGTTTGGGAACCAGTATCAGTAACATTGTAAAAAATTAAACACGTAAGATTAGTAAAAAAAAATATTGTAAAAAACGCTTGAGACAAATAAACATTATTATTATTATCTTAAATTGTATTAACTTTACAACATACGTACATACACTCACGCCTGTGTCTCCAAAGGGGTAAGCAGAGGCGTATTAAACACCCACATTTTGCCAACTATCATTTGGGGGGAAAGCTTAGTGCCGTCAACCGAGCACTGTGAGCTAGCTAAGAAGAGAAGGCAGTGGAAGGAAAGAAAACTTATATAGATGGATTGGGGAATGTAAGATAGCTCAAACAGATCAGGGTTGCGTACCTGTTACTCGAACTGGCTATTGCCGGGCACTCCGAGCTCTCTAAGTGTCAAGTGCTATGTTATAATAAGCTTACGTTATTAAAATAGTAAAATAAATAGTGATTAAAAACTGATAATTTCACAAACATCCGTATTTAAACACTATCTCATTTTATCGCAATTTGAAGCGTGCATAAACTCGCCAGAACCGGTAATATTAAAAGGGTGGTAGCCCTACGCATGTGTGCTCTTTATTTATACATGGTAGGTTAATTATACAGTGGTATACGTATCAAATGAAGTAGGTACTAATTTTTACCTGCAAGAAATGTGATTTGAAATTTCGGCTTATAACCCACAACACTTTGTAACTTCAATTTCTTACCACCACTGCAGCAGATAACACAATAATAAAAATTACGTCATTTTGGTCATTATGTTATTTTTTAAACTCAGATGAATACCGCTTTAGAATCACCTCACTTATTTCCTAATTTACGTTGACTGCTGCTATAATATTTTGCTATGATGGACTGCAGGCACGAAGAAATGGTTAAAGTGGTCGACTTGCCACTAAGCTACGCCGGGTGTTCTGGGTTAGATTCCCACACTGCACAAAAGTTTGTATGATCCAAAAATAGTTGTCCCAAGTCTGGGTATATTTGAGGACCGTATTTAAATCTAAATTCAAAAAAGCTCTCTAGCAATACCAATACCAAACAAGTTTTTTTGAAAAGGAAAAACAAACATAATACCTGTCATCAAACAAATAAACGAAATCAATTTTTATTCATTGGAAAATGTATTATAAAGTAAGAAAATACATACATTTTAGACTGGTTCCATTTATTCCAACACCAAAGGTATGTTGGAATTGGAAAATCCTTTTCAGGGTTATCGCTCTCCTATTCTATAGGGCTGATGGCATATTACTAGGATATGCTTGACAAAGACCACGAATTGAGGCTCTCAAAGTTAGCTTACTGAAGTGATATCTAAACGTGTAATACATTACAAAGCTTGTTACAGTGGCGCAGGGAAGACCACACTTATGACTGCAATAGCACATCGAAGTCCAGGTAAGTTCAAGTTCAAAAGTAATTATGAGTACATACCTAAGTAGATTTTAAAAAGCAGTTAGCAGAAATAGGCATTTAACATTTTGCTTTAAGATGTTATAACGTCGTTTATGCAATCTCTGCATCAGTCTGATGTTGTGTGGAGAAAGAGAGAGAGAGAGAGCATAATTCTTGAAGAAATAAAAAAAATTCTGAATTCCTTCTTCTGTTGTCCTTTAGTTCAGCTCCCCAAAGATATATAAACGTTTTTGCCTCGAGATGACAAAAAAGTATAGATTAGGTGGTAAATACTTCTACACTTTACGAGTACCTACTATACTACATTACAGACAGATTTTTATGTCATAATTTTTTGTGGTAGCCAAAAATTTTACGGCCAACCAAATGATTACCTGAAACATAAAGGATGTCAAAAGATTACTTTAAACGTAATGGAATAAGATGCTAAATCGTAATAAAATTAGTAGCTCTGCAGCTCCTACTCCTAGGAACATACTACAGGGTCACTTTACTGTGATAGGTACTTTGCAGGGTGGAGGTAGGTACTACTACACGTAGGCGAAATGGGTTCTAGTGGGAATTTCACTGTGTTAAAAGTCTCTATTATATTTTACTAATAAAATAACACCAGAACATGAAAACTATAGGTGGTTAACTTACACAGCATTACACTCTACCTGTCGTTGCGCCTTAATTAACTTTACATACATAATTCATAATGTACTGTAAATACTTAAATATGGATTTGCATCACCTTAGGTGGACTGTTACAATATGCCTATAACATTTGCCTGCCTATATTGTATGCAAACAGATTCATTAATAGGTAAATCCAGTTTAAAGTAACCGGTTAAAATCATATACCACACGAGCCGCTACACATCTTAACTGACTAGCTATGCCATAATTAATTCGAACATTCGTAGGCCTTAAATTATTGTTGCGGCCTCTTCACTATTATAGATCTATTACGTATGGTCTGGTCGCCTATTGATTCAGGTTGTTTTTTAGACTTTTTAAACCTGTGCGCGTCTATGTCTACTCTCTTTTATCGCTAGATTATTCAAATCGAGAAAACGTATAAACGAAAGACGTCTATAGAGCCATTCCGTTACCTGTGCTTATCTGAATCACTGGAACGTTTTTGGTTGGCTCATATTTGATATACTTAAATTAAATCTTGCATTATAACTTTAAACTTACACAATATGTTGCAGTCATAAACGTTAAGAATGAACCGGTCAAACAATAATTGGGGAATCCTGGGAAACCGATATTTGTAAAATTTCTTTGTTTTCCTCCCTTAGTAATACTTAAGCATTTTGCGGCGTTAGCATCGGCTTTAACACATGAGCATGGTACTGACCCTGTGCTATTTTAATAGTAAGCGACAAATCCTAACTTTTAATAGGTATCATTAAAATTTACAAAATATCAGAAAATCAACTATTTTTATCTCTTTAGTATATCCTAAAGACATATTATAGGAGGTATGGATTAGAGATGAAACGGATATCCGGTCACCATCCGTTGTCAAAGTTAGGTAGGTATCTACCTACTTTATTTAAACCAAATTACAAATATAATCGCCATATTCATGTTTAATCGTTCAATAATTTCCAGATTCATATTTTTATAGTTATACTTACTAGCTATCCGGCCACGCGTTGCTGTGGCTAAGTAAATGCAATTAAAAAATATTGTGACTATAAATTGAGATATAACTATCCTATGTCTCAAGTTTGACAAAACGTCGCAGTCGTAGAAAAACGATGGATTTGATTTTTGACGATTTTTGTTTTTGACATAAGCCAAAACTTTAAAGTGCTCTCCTGTAATATTACTCAAAATCAAATCCTTTGTTTTTCTACGACGATGACGAAAACTGCACAGAGTGTTCAAAATTTCATTAAAATCGGTTCATTAGTTTAGGAGTTCATCGCGGACAAACGTGACACGAAATTTTTATACATAAACATATATAATATGTGGATAACGCTAATTAATATTAATTTGTTACTATCTTATGTAAGTTAATTATAATTCAATGATAGTCAGCAGGCCATAGTGAAATTGTTTGTATAGAGAACAAGTGTGTATTGGTTATAAACTTGCAAATATCTCAAACAAAGCACCAAAGCGATTTGACGTGTCAACGTCAAATCGTAAAACTAAACAATTAAGTATCAACGTAATTTAATAAAACTAACAAAAAGTGTATAACTGTTTGTTTTTCAAAATAAATTTAAAAAAATAATATGTAATAATTAATGTTCCGTCCGTGGCCGTCCGTAGGTCTCTTTTGAAGTTCAGACGATGGTTTATCTCGACAGCCTCTCGACTTTTGGCATTATGAAATAATTTTCCCTCGCTAGTACGGAAGCTCTATCCTCCTAAAGAAGATATATAAAATGAGCCATGTCCGCTTGTAATGGGAAGCTGGTTTATCGATTTCCAGCTGTAGACAAGGAGCCATTAACATTATTTTTTGACTAGCTTAATCTTTTTCTTGTAAATGTCGTAATTAGGACTACTAGAGTCGAATTTCGACCATGGTTTTTTCATTGACCAGTAGGTATAACTTGAGCAGTCATTGTATAGACTTACTTACCATAACAAATACTGGACGCGTATAATTTCATTAAGCCGTTTTCACGTAATTTTTAAAGTTGACATATTGTTTAAAAATTTTAGCTTTCTGCACTTCTATATACGAGGGCTACACTGAAAATTTCGGGAATCAAGGAAGTGACACAACATTACTATTTAAAAATGTAGTTATTGCTTTTCGAAGTATTCTCCGCGAAATTTGACACATTTTCCATACGATGGAACCAATCATTGAAACAACCATTCTATTCGGAAGTTGGGGTCTCCAAAATGGCCGTTTTGTAGGCGTCCACAGCTTCTTCAGGTGATGAAAATCTCTGACCACGCAATTTATTCTTCATTTTAGGGAAAGTATAGAAATCATTAGGGCTTAGGTCGGGACTGTACGGCGGATGGTCTAATAATTCTATGTTTTCTTGCTCTAAAAACTCTTTTGTTCTGTGCGCGGTGTGAGAACTCGCATTGTCGTGATGGAGGATGATGCGGCGGTTGCAGTTCTCTTTACGGAGTTCGGAAACGACCTGTGGCAAACAAATGCTAGCATACCATTCTGCATTCACCGTTCTTTGTCCCTCAAGAGGAATAGTCGAAACATGGCCGGTTTTGCAGTCAAACGTGGGCACCATTTTTTTTGCAACACTCCGTGAACGAACAATTTTAGTTGGCTTTAACTCATTTTCGAACACCCAAACTCGTGACTGGTTTTTTGTTTCGGGTTCGTACGCGTATATCCAGGATTCGTCACCTGATACAATGTTGTATACAGCATTTGAGGATCCTGCGTGGAATCTTTCGAGAGTTCTGACGCACCAAGTAACGCGAGCCGCTTTCTGCTCTTCACAGAGCAAATGCGGTATCCATCGGGAAAACAACTTTTTTACACCTAATTGTTCATGCAAGATTATTTGTATTTGACTCATGCCAATGTCTAAATTTGCCTGAATTTCGCGGTATGTCACATGTCGATCTTCCTCAATCAATTACGCAGAGCATCAACGTTTTCTTGGGTGACTGCAGTTTTTGGACGACCTTGACGGGGATCATCACTGAGCTTGACACGTCCACGTTGAAATTTAGCAAACCAGCGATAAATTGTGGTTTTGGGTGGGGCTTCATCACCAAATGCAGAAAGAATCCTGTCAACACACTGTTTTTGTGTTAAACCGCTTCGAAAGTCATAATAAATCATCGCCCTTGAATTTTCTCGAGTCAATTCCATTTTCTCAACGACTAAACAAGTTTGAGAAGACCTTGTGAGAAGACCGAGAATCTTTTTTTAAATAAATAAATGGTATTCGATTTTGAAACCAAGGAGTTTTCAATTAAAAAGATTTTAATATGATAGGAATAGTGAAAATATTCCATTCCCGATACTTTTAGTGCAGCCTATAACCTGTAAATATTCCAAAATTCACGTTACTACTACTATATTCTTAAAAAGGGCTACAAAGAATTCTTTTCGCGTATTAATATAATGATAAATAAACTAACTTATAAACTTTGAGATCTAATTTTATGCGAACTATGTAAAACGAATACCAAAATTATGAACGAAATACATAGTATTAATTTTATTCACAACAATCGGAGTCTATCTATCTATCTTTTATATTGTAGAAGAAGAATATCCTGGTAAAAATGAACGATTTTGAGATCGTCTGCGAAAGAGAAGTTTTAGAGTTTCTGAAACAGTTTGATATGGGATCAGATAGTCATATATCGTTACTTCGGGCCACTGAGTTATTATTACTCTCGCGCCCGTCTCCTCTATGCCCTCTAAAAATTATGTTAGATTTATTATTTCATAGATTCATTTATCATTGTAGTTTTAATAATATCATTTAGTTTGGGACCAGACAGCCATGTGTGAGATTTGTGAAGTTATTATTTATTTATAACAAAATAGCAACCCACCCCGGCTTCGCACGGGTACAAATTATACATCTAAACCTTCCTTATGAATCACTCTGTCTATTAGAGAAGACCGCATGAAAATCTGTTCAGTAGTTTTTCAGTTTATCGCGAACAGACAGATAGACGCGGCGGGGGACTTTGTTCTTTGAATAATATGTAGTGATAATAAGTAATGTCAATTCTATGACCAATTTTCTTGTGAAGTTAATTATATAGGGGGGGGGGGGAGGAAATACATAGAGAGCTGCTCCTATACGCCACTCACACCTTCGATGTGAAAAATAGACTTTTGACAAAAATAATCTTTTTCATACTTTTTCGGCTAATTTCATCATTATGACTACGACAATTTTGTTTTTTTTTTCAACAGTTGGAACTATAGTAGACGGCCATATTATTATGAACGGAACACCTGTAGGCGACTTCATGCACCAGGAGAGCGGTTACATGCACCAAGATGATTTGTTCGTTAACAACCTAACTGTCATCGAACACCTTACAATCATGGTACTATATTTACAGTAAGAAAAGTAAAAATTCTAATCCTTAATAGCATGTATCTTACACTGTATATTTTTCTAGGCTCGACTTCGTATGGACAGTAGAACTTCGTACTTAGCTCGCAAACGACGAGTCAATCAACTACTTCGACAGCTATCTCTATATAGATCCAGATTCACGCAAATCGGCGGATTAGATGGGAAAAAAACGTTGTCAGGAGGAGAAAGGAAGAGACTGGCTTTTGCGACAGAGGTATATTTATATCAAAGAATATTGACACTAGTTCCAAATAAAACTGGATCTTTATGTAAGCCATCAATTTACAATATTTATGTCAAATTTTATGAATCCCGAAGCATTAATATTCGTAGCACGAATGTGTAAAAACTATTTTATTATGTTTTTATTTTGTCCATATGGCCTTAATTAATGGCCCTATTAAAACTGGACCGAATTCGGTGGCTAATTAATTTGTAAAGTATCAACACAAGTGGCAATAAATACGATGTCTAATTAGCGTCAGAATTGTTGTTAAAATGTAATATTGAATAAATTAAAATTTTCTTCTAAATCAGAAATGAAAAAGTTATTAAAATATACTCTTTAACAGCTAAAGCTGTTTTTAGGGTTCCTTCTGAAAGGAAAAAGAGGAACCCTTATAGAATCACTTTGTTGTCCATCTGTCTGTCTGTCGGTCAATACCCTTTTTCAAGGGAATTTGAGCTTTAGATTTGACCAAATTTGAACATTTCGCAGGTAAATCAAAACATATAGGATACTTCTCATTGACTTGGAATCATGAAATTTGGTAAAAAGCAAGGTCTGATAGCACAAGTAGAGGAAAAAATCCGAAAGTCATTAATTTTTTGTTCTATAAAATAAAAAAATGGTTTTTGTGATTACAAATTTACATTTTGCGGTTGGAAAGTTGACTTTGTCGTACATTGCAAACGCAAAGTTAAGTTTGTCACTCGAAAAATCTTCGAGAATTGATTCCTGCGATGGACGTACTATCTACATACAAGTTTGTTAGCTTACGGAACCCTCGGTGCGCGAGTTGGACTGCCACTTGACGGTTTTTTTTTTACTTTTAACTGCTTTGTTCTTCGTTCGCGTGGTAATTACAATACAATTACTTATATATAAAAGTAGTATATTTGCTATTCCTGACTATAATCTATCTCTGTGCCAAATTTCATCCAGATCCGTTCTACCGTTCTGGCGTGATAATGATCAAACACCCATCCAACCAAACTTTGTTTCCCAGTTCAGATACTAAAAGCAATGAAAAGTAAGATTATTGACTCATTGTTATTGACAGGTTTTTTTCGTAATCGCTTCACTCGTATCCTTCCTATAATGTCTTGTTATAGCTCTTCTGTCCAAAATGTATAAGTAATAAGCTTATTAGCCGAAACCTTAAATGTGTTGAAACTGGCTGGCGCTCCTGAATCGATATTGATACATACGTATCGTACCCACATTTAACTGATCAGTGGATTTAATATTTTATGCCAAAAAAAAATTAACTGCACGAATGGCGCACTGGTTTAAGTGATCACCTCGCCAAATCCCACACGGGACAAAAATTTGTTTGATCCACAAATAGTTGTCCCGAGTCTGGGAGTTCTTTGTGTTAGTTGTTTGAATGTTTGTGAAGCCCCCCGCGACACAGGAATATTCCTAATGCGGGAGATGGCTTAAAAAAAAAAGAAGTAGGCAGTCATGGGACTACCGACAGAAGTGAACACATAACTTCACAATGTATTTGCATATACATACACACACGTACACACCTGTATATTTATAATTAGGTTATTTTTCTTAATTTAACAAAGAAATCATAATCATCCCTCGAAACTCGTCATAAAAATATTTTCTTTTAAATATATGACACTCGGACACATTTTCCATACATTTTCGATCAGGGTCACGTGTCCTGATGGGAGTTTAACATTTTTTACTCATCTCAAAAAGTGCCCAAGGTCTATAAAGAAGTTTTCACTTCAAAAACTTTAAAATTACAACTACCGTCCATTTTTTAAAAATGGTGAGGTATGACGTCAGAGGATTATATACGGCTATACTGATGACTGTATTTGTCTATTGACTTAGAGACTAAATCTGTAGATAGAACGACTTGAATGTACCTCTTTTCCCTATTGCTGTTATAATTCATTAACATACATTAGTTATGTTACATTTTTATCCAACCAAATATTATGTATTTTTAACAATAGATTTATTTTAAGATGGATTTATTTAGCAATATATATATAAAGGTGAGAAGTATTAAATTTAGGCATTTGAACGGACGTCAAATTTCAAACATTTTAATATAAAAACCTACGTTAGAATTTGCTTAAATGAAACCTTTGTGGGGACTGGAAATTTATATTTTACCGAACGGGATCAGATTCCGTAATTGGTCTCAACGAGTTGTACAAAATTATTTCATCCAAGTTTCTCCTTACAGCTTCTTACAGACCCTGGCCTTCTATTCTGTGATGAACCTACAACCGGCCTGGATTCGTCGTCAGCTCAGCAGATGATGACTCTTCTCCGAGCGAATGCTGCTCAGGGCAAAACGGTTATATGTACAATACACCAACCTAATACGGAATTAATGGCCCAGTTTGATAAATTAGTTCTCCTGGCTGAAGGTCGAGTCGCCTTCGCGGGAACTGCTAACCAGGCCCTCACGTTCTTCGAAAGGTAATACTCAATGAAAAAATCAAATTTGGGTGTGATTCTAGTAGTCTATTATATATTTATGGTCGGACATATTATCTTTATGATTTTTGGTAAATTAATAACATACTATTATTATTACACATACATTAGCATAGAATTTCGGACATCTATGTCTACATCTATACTCGTAAGTATTAATGTACTTAATTTATTAAGGCACATTATCGTGTCTATGAAGCTAGCGTAGCCAAGTCATAGGGCCGTAATAAAACTTACACTATATTTTTTTGCTAATTATTTGCTATTTTTTTGCCAAAGAATAAATTTTTTTGCCATAACCATGTCCGAAGAACAATGGTCCTGCTGACTTGATACTTAAGCCAGCGTAGCCAACCCTATATCTCCGGATCTGTTACACCTATCAAAACAGGCTTTGTGGCATATTTTATTGCTATTTTTTTGCCAAAGAATTAATTTTTTTGCTATAGCCATTTCCGAAAAACAATGGTCCTGCTGACTTGATACTTAAGCCAGCGAAGCCAACCCTATATCTCCGGATCTGTTACACCTATCAAAACAGGCTTTGTGGCACATTTTATTGCTAATTAATTGCTAGTTTTTTGCCAAAGAATTAATTTTTTTGCCATAGCCATTTCCGAAAAACAATGGTCATGTTGACTTGAGACTTAAGCCAGCGTAGCCAACCGTATATCTCCGGATCTTTTACACTTATCTAAACAGGCTTTGTGGTATATTTTATTGCTAATTATTTGCTATTGTTTGTTAAAGAATTATTTTTTATATGCACGCACGCTTGTTTGAGGGAAAAGTAGGTATAGCACATGTCACAGTACATGTCGAGTAATCACCAAAATATCGTAAAACTGATTCGTAAGTATTACTTTTAGTTTATTTATGTTTCAGACTGCTCAGAAGAGCCTCTGTAAGCTATTTAGTAAGTGTAATGCCAAATAAATAAAAATATAGGAGAGAGAGAGGAAAAATATACTAACTATTTTGCTCATACCGGTAAAACCAGTGCTTAAAAAATGTCGCCCATTTTTTAGGATTTTAATTGTGGATTTCCTCCTATGTGCCTGTGCTTTTATGTGTCATGTAAAAAAATCAATTCTTTGGCAAAAAAATAGCAAATAATGAGCAACAAAATATGCCACAAAGCCTGTTTTGATTGGTGTAACAGATCCGGAGATATAGGGTTGGCTACGCTGGCTTAAGTATCAAGTCAGCAGGACCATTGTTTTTCGGAAATGGCTATGGCAAAAAAATAAAATCTTTGGCAAAAAAATCGCAAAAAAATATAGTGTAAGTTTTATTACGGCCCTATGACTTGGCTACGTTAGCTTCATGGACACCACATTATCCGATTTACCTAAAATTTAGAATTAATAACTAAAAAGAGAACCAGACGGTCTTTCACGATCTTTCACGATATCAAGAAAGAAAAACCAAAAGGTCTTTAAATGTAACGGGTTTCACAAAAAGCTAATAAATTGTTTGAACTTAGTTGTTGTCAAACCGGGGGTCTATCCGCAACCTTTTTGCCGCCATTTAGATACCTAACCTTCCTTAAAACATACACATCTTAAAAGTTTCTTATCACTTATTTATTTTGTTTATAAAGAATTAGTTTTACGAATATTGGAATCCAATGAGCCTTCTCTGTAGAAAGTAATCTTATTACAGTTTTTTATTTAGTTAATATCCTTTGTTAGTGGTCAAATCTCCCAACTGAAACCTTTTCCCCATACCATTGATTTGTCGAATACCCAATGATTGTGTCAATGTCGCTGTTAGTTACCATGAAGTCTCAAGATGCAGCAGCACAATAGAAACTCTTCATGTACTGAAAATAATTTAGTCGTGTTTGGACTTGTTAGGTTTGTCTGAACGAGTACAAAGACTTAGCTTGTGTTAAGGATCTGAGAAGCAGACTGGCCGTATAAACTTCTTAACGCTTTTGTCTAATAATTACATAAAATAGAAAAGTATTAGATAACATAAATACAACAAGTATTTATGTTATCTAATACTTTTCTATTTTACTTATTTATATTATTCCTTCAGAACGTTACAAATCTTGAAGTATTATAACAGCTGTACGTAATGTGCTCATATAAAGCAGTGTTGGGCGTTAATCAATAAATTTTTCAATGAACTCATTAATTGATTAAAAAAATATATTTTTAATTGTTAATTGTAATTTTATTATTTGGATTAACGTATGTTAATCGTAACTCGCAATCAAAATAATTGCAATTCACTTTTTTAATTGATCTATGAAACAATTAAAACTAACAATAAATTAATTGTTAATTACGAAAACTAAAATTAACAATTAATAAATTTTTAGTCCTAATTTTCCACAATTACAGTTGATCAATTGTCAGTTGTTATGGTGACAATTAACAATTAATAAATTGTTAATCTTTAATTGTCTTTACAATTAAAATTTGCACAATACTGATACAAAGTAGTACCTACTTATATCTGTAATCATCCAATAACCAACCAATACAATTGCTTCTCGTTGAGGGCTAGTTGACTGACCCTAATAGAACTTTCCGCCTTGGCAACGTTCTTAGAATAGTATTATCTTTAATGACTGTGTGATTTTGCTTACCAGACTATCTTAATTTACATCATTTTGTAGAATTACAAAATCACGAACTATACTTGGCAATAGAGTGGAGGAAGTTATACACTTGACATTAAAATAGTTGATAAACTCTTGCAAGAAAATATTAAATAAGTATTATAGATGAAATGTTTGTTTGCAGTCTCGGTTATCACTGCCCAATAACCTACAATCCCACGGACTACTTCATCAAGGTCCTTTCTTTAACTCCTGGCTCCGAGTCAGCCTCTCGCAATGCTATCAAGAGCGCTTGCGACAGGTTTGCTGTCAGCGATGCAGCCAAAGAACTAGATATGGAAATACAATTAGAGTTTCATTTGATGGACAGCGAGGATTCGGTAAGTAAAAACTCTGAAAAAACTGTTATGTAGATATGTAGAAAAAAATAGTAAAACATGGAAATACAAACTGTCTAAATGTCTCCTTATTCGATTCGATCTTAAAGACTCGGTCGAGCATTAAGACTTTTTTTAGCTGCTGGACTCTCAATGAAAGTTCTCTACTAGCGACACCTCGGGAACAAATTGTCGCCTGCAGTATTTCCGGACCGATACGACCTTCAAACCTTCAAGAAAAGAGCGTACTCCCATTTCAAAGGCTGGCAACGCACTTGTTACTCTTGAGTTGCCATGGGCGACGGTACTCACTTACCATCAGGTGACCCGTCTGCTCGTTTGCCCCCTATAATATAAAAAAAAACTTCGTTAGTAGAGGACATCCTTCCAGCGATTTCTTACCTTGATTTTAAATTACTTTCAAGTAAATAGTTCGGCTTTTGTGATACTTAGTTTGTTAGAACCGTGGCTGGATCGTCATTCTGTATTTTTTTAAAGCAAAGACTTACTGTAGAAAGCTGCTGCCTTACTTACTTAATCTTTTGTTCGATTTTGGTGATGATCTTTTAAAACTCGGATCAATGACATGCGATACGATAATATATCATTATGTCTAATCAGGGAACCATGTACCTACTGACTGTATACGCAGTCAGTGGTAGAAAGATCCTCTAAAGAGTTTAACCTAAAAAATAGACGACAGATCAAGTAATAAAAACTGCTCCTGCGGCTGATAGCGTAATGTTATAAAGCCTACATCTTTTTTCTTGATAAACAGGTCAACAAAAATTCTACATTTCAAAGGAAATTTTGGTCACATTGCCAACCAAGCCTAATAGATATTAATGAGAATACGAATCGACTAATCAATTTATTACTATTAATATTGTGTCAGCCAGTTCAGCTTCACAACCAATGAAGTGTACTATGGAGTATAAAGTGATACCGCTTCAAATTATATCATTAACACTACCTAATTATAAAACAAAGTCCCCCGCCGCGTCTGTCTGTCTGTTCCCGATAAACTTAAAAACTACTGAATGGATTCATGCGATTTTCACTAATAGACAGAGTGATTCATGAGGAAGGTTTAGGTGTATAATTTGTTAACGTTTTGTGTAAATATGATGATGATTATTGAAGATGTCTCTACTACCCGTGCGAAGCGGGTTGCTAGTAATTCAAACAACGAACTAACTAAATTGCAAACGTCGCTTGGATTGAATCGATATTTTATTTAAAAGCCGATCCAAAAAATGAACTTACGCTGGATTGATAAAAAACCAAATATGTAATAGGCACAGAGGAAAAGTTTAGAAAGTAGGTATTGTGATGTAAATAATAAGATAAATAGATAAAAGCGGTCTGCGTGTGGGTCTGCGTCGCCATTGACGCTGACTCACGCTACAATGTCGCCCGACTCAGAATCATTTTCATAGAAATTAATGTCGCTTGCTGCTTGCGATTACAGTTTGTTGTTCGCAGTCAGTCTTGGACTTAAATCTTTACTCAACAAAATGTAATTTGCGGTGTGGATGTAGGTACTATACAAACATATGAATTGGTTCAATAGTCGGCCATTTAATCAGTTCGTACTGGATTAGAACATGCTAATGCATGCTGCAAAAATTGGTGCAAAAGATTGCACCAATTTTTTTTTGTGAGATAAAAGAATGAAAAACTTGAAACTGGTTTTTCAATTTTTGTCGTAAACATTGCGGTTATGTGAAAAAATGGTTAATCCAAAAGTTATAGATGTTTTTTCGATAGGAGGTCTAGAACAATCTTTTACAATTACATGCAAAAAAATTAAGTACTATAGCAATTTAGTTAAATTGTATCAGTGATAAAATAAACGATTAATCTAAGAATCTTAAATACATACTAGTTTATTCAAATATTGTCAATATATTTACACGTGTCAAAGCCTCTACATGTCATTGATATATACTACCCAGACAAGTTTTTTAGATGGTATGCAATCGCTCCAAAGTATAGATAATAATTAATCTTACACGTGCCATGGATGCCATTAGATACCTAAATTAGAATCTAAATTTTTTTATACCAGGTACCTTTTTGCTGACTGGGGTTATAAATATTAACGCCATGAAATGTGAATGTATATCGGCGAGGCAAGAAGAGGATCGAAAGGGCAGAATGATAGCTGATGTTATAGGAAGAAACTTTTATTACTTTTAGTATGGAAAAAGAAATTGGGTACACGTGAGCGAAGCTAGCTACTCTTAAAAATTATTTTTATTAGGAACAGATTTTGTTTTGCTCTTTCACGCTCATTTTATTTCTTACCAGTTGTCCGTTTTCATTTTAAAGTAAATAATTTAATTTGGTTAAACTTAGATTAGAAATATCGCTTAACGTAGGTAAATACTTTATCAACAGTTTACCAGATCGATTGATGTTTGGCGCAGCAGCGTGCTGACCTCACGGCGGCCATTGGTGTGGGTAGCCTCTCGCTGGAGACCATGATTATGTCCATGGTCCAGAGCGACAGTCCGTGGGATTCCGCCGCCTCTTTCTGTGAAGTAGTGATGGATGCCAAAGAAGCGGCGGAGAGGGAACGGGAGAGAACAAGTACTCTTCCATCCCGCAGAAGACGCACCAGGCGCCGGAGAGTGTAAAACGATCTCCGGTCTCCATGTGCGCTTGCCTGGGGGCGACAGAAGGGGCTATCTGTCACCCTAGCAGAAGCAGGCCCGAGACAAGGGCGCGACGTGTTCCGCGCGCGCCTCTCAAAACTAGAGGGGATAGAACCATCTGCACCTCATAGTGGGGTCGCCTGGTTTAACAGGCGGCCAAGTCTGCTGGGGTTCACATGGAATTCCTTTCTAGGGCACACCTGAGGCCCCGGCTATAAGACCCGGTGATGGAACACTGTGTGGTTTTAGTCGGTTCGAGTCCGACATACCACCTCGCCGTTTGGCCCCGATGAGGTGATGACCCGTGGGGGTTTCCACACATTAAAAAAAAAAAAAAAACGATCGATTGATGTTTATGACTACTAATTCGCTCTTATAGGACATATAGAGTAAGATCTCGCAGCCCCCAGACATCACTTATTTCCTGACGAAATAATGCGTCATTGGAGTAGTAGTAACAGAGAATCTGAAGGTACGCATTCCTGCTAGCTTGGGCCGGCGGCGGCGGCGGCGGCGGCCAATTTTCAAACACCAGATGCTAAAGTTACATAATTAAAAGCATTGGGAACTTTATTGAATTCTGAGTGTCTATTTTTATTTTATTTTTATTCATATTTCAAGGTAATTATCAATAGTTTCCGTCTGCGGTTATTCACACCTGACGCTTTAAAGTTCGAAAAAATAACGTCTAAAAGTCTGGATTTTTGTATCTGATGTTTAGATAACTAATTTAATGCTATTTGTAAGCAGCCAGACGAATGCTGGTAGGGTTGCCACCTTTTTTTGTCCAAATAAAGTACTATTTATTTTACTTTATTATAAATATATTTTCGTCACTTTTAGCAAAGAATTATTTATACCTGCTAAAAATCTGCACACTTTCTTTACAGTCTATATTTAAGTTAAAATAAATGAGTAATTTATTATTTTATTACTTATTTAGTTTAATCAACAGATGCATTACTATTTTAATAAAAATCTATTGACTCATTTGAGTCCGTCTTACGACTAATCTTTTTTTTATGCTTTATGTAAAATAAATCCTAGAGAAATCAAATCACACAAAATAAAGTACTTTTGCGTACTTTATTGTTGTCATAAAGTATAGAGTACAATTACTCGAAATAACTTACAATACTTTATAATAAAGTACGGGTGGCAACCCTAAATGCTGGGGACTAAAAATCCCCCGGACCCATTTAAATCGCCATGATTATGAGCGCGGGCACATATAAATCTGGGGGATTGGATGGTGGAGTTCAAAAACTTGTAAGAAACATCTAGCCAAATACAGTATATTCCCGAATGTCGAAAACTACAATTCGAAACATTCGCCAAGGGCCTCAGATGGTATGCTACGCCACTGGTTCCGCCACCGTTCTATACTGTGATTACATAATTTTTTGCCATGATTCGTGGTCATAATCTATTGTGCTCATGGAATATTAGTATCTTTAGCCGTTAAATATTCCATGTTTTTTTTCCAGACGAATGCAGTATGCCGCCCTGACGCACATGATACGTTTGAAGCTCCGTTTTTCCTCACAAAGTTACTTTGGCTAATATATAGATATCTAATTATAATCATCAGGGACCCGAGAGTTCAGTTCGTTAGGATTCTACAGAAATTGGTGAGTGTATTACTAGTTAAAAAATACTACAGGCGTTAAAAATCTTTTAGAGGCTCTGATTACTGGTTACCAACGAACAGATCTGATTCTTGTTTGCCATCTTAATGGTATTATAATAAAATTAAGTTATTTGAGCATCACAATATGACACATGAAAGTAACTAAGGTGAATCTTAGTGACTTCCATTTAATTTCAAGACCCTACTTTATTGCTTTCAGTGTTTTTTTTTGTTAGGAGACTCGGTCGGTAGCCAGACTAGCCAGTCTACAGACTTATAAACTTATGCACTTATAAACTATCGCAAACCTAAATTATTTACACAAAGCATAAGTATGTTAAACAAAGCGGTGTACTGTGGTAGCGTAATGGTTAGCCAAAAAGGCGTCGGACTTGCGATCAAGTGGTTGCGGGTTCGAACACCACTCAGTGCACTACCGACGTGAGCCCACTCCTAACACAAGCACTTCGCTTAGCTGGAGGGGTTAACAAGAATACTAATAAAGAATACCAAGAACCCACGTTACTGGTATTCTTTAAAAATTATAGTACCGGAAACGTAGAATAGAATAGATAATCTTTATTGCACACCAACCAACGACATATTGCTTAAAATAAAAAGTAATAAAAACACAGATAGCGCAGTCAACCTGTTTTATGATAAAAAATTGACATTTCGATTACGACGCATTTTTATTTTTTGGATACACAATAAAAAAAATGCGCTGATTAAGAAATTAGATACCCGCAGTCTGGGCAACTCTTTTTGTTCTCCATTAAATTACCTATAAAATGAAGGTCAAAGTTAAAAAAGGGCGTTTTATTTAACAATAAATAACTTTGAAAGGAACGTATTTATAAGTCTGAAATTTTCTAAAATTGTAGCTATTGATGATATTAAAAAATGCTATAAATTTCAGTGAGATCGGCTTTAAAGTTTTAAAATTATTAACGATATTTTTTTTTGGCCTTAATTGCAAAATGCGCCATTTTTTTTCTAAACTACTAAAACTGGTTGGAACAGCTTAGAAAATTCAAAAAACGTTTAAAGTTTATAAGCCCGTTGGAATTTTTAAGAAATATCGATTTCAACCGATTTTATAGCGATGTTTTGAGGTATACCTTTTTTTACGCGACGTATAAAAAGTAAAAAAAAGATTGAACAGAATATTATGAAGCAGGGTCGAAGGTGAATTGGGAGCAACTTGAGTTTTCGTGTGGAGTCTGGAAACGTGCCTGGTGTTGGTTGGTTGGTTCGACCTATATTACGTTAAACCAGGTGTCGGCAACCTGTGTCTCGCGAGCCCACATGTGGCTCACAACATTTTAATAATTACAATTTTTTATCCGCAACAACCCTCAAATATTTATTGTATTTATAAATTTAATTGGCTCTTTAAAAATTGGAAAATTTTGTGAATCAACTTTTTGGTTCTTCTGTCTCAAAAGGTTGCCGACCCCTGCGTTAGACCAAACAGTACATGTAGCTCGTCAAATATGGGTTTGTAGCACACTTCTTTCTGCCGCTTTTTTGCTTCCTAATCAACGTATGATACAATTACAATTAGGTACGTTTTTATAGATATACGAGTGTAAATGGTATATGTAACAGAATCCTATTCCTTGAGTGAAACCAATTTTAAGCACGTGTCACCTACTTCCAGGCCATAGCCCTAACCGCAGGCCTTTGCTTTATGGGCACAGCAAGTCGTACCCAATCAGGCATACAGGACGTGCAAGGAGCGCTCTTTATCATCATTGCTGAGAACACCTTCATCCCAATGTACTCCGTGCTGCACATGTTTCCCGAAGAGTTCCCTCTGCTCAACAGAGAGCTGAAGGCCGGGCTTTATTCAGCTCCTGTGTACTATATTGCCAGAATGATTGCTTTGGTGAGTATTTTAGGCTACATAGTCAAAATATTATTAAAATTAATGTCAAATTTTACTTGGAAATTGAAATTAACCTTATCGGTAATTTTTTCTTAAGTTTTAACTTCCAAGCTAATATTTAGAAGAAGGCTTGCTGTGAATGAAATTATTATGTAGGTGTTTTACAACAATTATGTTTATGGAATCCAGATTTGGCGGAAAATGTCCACATAAAAATTAATAAACGATAAAGAAATTGACATGAAAGTTTATAAAACATTACTAATAAAAAAATAATTTTATCCCATCTGTATATTACCGCGGTCGAATACTTCTGCGAAGATGTCATCTCAGAAGGAGGCGGCGCGGCGGCGGAGAGGTCCCAAAAGATTTTTTTTTTTCAGGTTACCGTAACTATTTTTAGCTGTACATAACGATTCTAAAATATGGCAACAAAGTAGTAGTTCATAGTAGTAATCATCACCACGAGGTGGTGTCTTTGTTTTATATCAGTAAAATAGTAAATATGTCGTCAAAGCAAGACACTCTCGTGATATTATCTATTTATGTCTGTGTTTTCGACCAAAACCACAGAACACATAATAGTATCACCAAAACAAAGAAAACTTGTTATTAATTCATTTAACACTATATTTTTTATTTGCAAATTATAATAAAACTATATTGGCAAAGTATATTGACACCTCAAGAAATGAGGTTACCGTGATTGCTATAAGCAGTATCAATATTTTTCTTTTGACACTACTTACTCCTGGTTAGGAGCAGCAAAAAACACTACTAGGCTTATAGAGCCATCGTGAATATACATACTTTTATATCCACCAAAGGTATACCCAAATAGTTAAGAGTTACGGGTGCATGTAAACCCTTGCAATAGGTACCATAATTATTTTGTCAGATCGATACAACCTTAAAACCCCTGGCGACTTTACTGCACAAATCTATACTTCATTAGTAGAACTGGTTAATCGCATAGATCTTTGCAATTTCTCCTGTCTTTATATCTAAAAGGTAACCGCAATAATATGGTTGTGACTTATTTTTCAGTTACCAGGCCTACTAATAGAACCGACTCTGTTCACCCTGGTGGTGTACTTTTTAGCTGGATTGCGAGGATCGGTATACGCGTTCTGTTTTACCGTGTTTCTTGCTACATTGGTACTGAACGTTGCTATAGCGTGTGGTAAGTTTAGCTATATTTAATATGTTCTCATTAGAATTAAATAAAATTGGTTATGTTTCGTTGCTGAGAAATCGGCGTTTGGGCTGAAATGATCTACTTATCCCACTAATATTATAAATGTGAAAGTTTGGATGCATGGATGGATGGATGTTTATTACTCTTTCACGCAAAACCACTGAACCGATTGCGATGAAACTTGGTATGTAGATAGCTGGAGACCTGGATTAACGCAAAGGCTACTTTTTATCCCGATATTCCCACGGGGTTGGGACTTACGCGGGTGAAACCGCGGTTTAGAATAAAAATAATTGCAATCTTGCTAATCTGTCACATACGTAGATAATTTTTCAACGCAATAATGGTATGTGTCGCCAAATGATATAAAAGTTTGACACCTTCCGGAGCCATATTTTGTTTGTCGTCATAAATAAATCTTTTAATTACTTTTAAGTATTTAACTTGAAGCTAAGTAAAAAGAGACGGAGACGTTTATGTGTGATACTATGTTCAATTTTAAGGTTCCTTCTTCTCATGTGCATTTGGTTCGATGCCGATCGCTATCGCGTACCTGGTGCCGTTTGACTACGCGTTGATGATAACATCTGGACTTTTTATCAAATTGAGGTACATAACGAATCTGACAATATTTAGATACTCAACAATTTTTAAGTATGTAATTACTAAATTAAAAGACGCTAAGGATGGAGAGCATTATCCCACCTTTAATACATTTAAAAAAAAAACTTTGAACATTCAATTTGCTGTAGGAGAACTTTGCTATTCTCACTTCTCCAGGCTCTGATAAAATTATTCTATTTGACTGTGACGTTAAACTGTGGTAATTCTTTCTGTTATTTGGATTCTTCGGTTTTCTTGTTCACCTAGACCTTCAGTAAACATAATAATGTCGTTTATACACTAATCAGTGTAAAGAAATTCGGTACTTAGATACGAAGTAGTGGCTTGTTTTCGCTAGATTGCGCTGATTATGTTTGACACAAGTAGACTCTCCACTCCACTCTTTATTATTAAAACTATATATTGATGCAAATGATTGTTACTTCCAGTTCAATACCAAAGTACGTGTCCTGGATCCGCTATCTGTCCTGGTTGATGTACTCCAATGAAGCTATGAGCATAATCCAGTGGGATGGAATCCAAAACATAAGTAAGTTCCAATACTGTAAAGCAGCACACGAAAAACTTTTCTGTCACGTTCTGTCACAAGTATTAAAGTTGAGGCAGCTAACGCTAACGCCGCGTCACTGTCCCGTCCCGCCCGCTGTCTGTTCCAACCCTTCGATTTAAAATTATTGCCACAGTAAAATTTACGAATTAGTGCCAAATTCAATATAAGATATGATAACTGGTATTAAATATAATTGAATCATACTAACTAAACGAAGTACGCTACTTCGTTTTATTAGTATGATTCAATTTTTTTTTAATTTTTTGTTTTGGTTACCGGCAGTGATTGGCACAAACATAAGCTATCTTTCATTTACTTAACTAATAAATTAAAATCATATCCCATCATATCATATCATATCAGATCCCTTCACTTGTATGCCAGTCACATTTGTGTTAAAAAAGAAAAACAAGTGCTAGTCTGACTCGCGCACCGAGGGTTCCGTAAGCAAACAAACTTGTATGTAGATAGTACGTGCATCGCAGGAATCAATTCTAGAAGATTTTTGCCCATCTTTTTCGAAAGACAAACTTAACTTTGCGGTTGTAAGAATACTCTCCCATACATAGATGTGCGACAAAGGCAACTTTCCAAGCGCAAAATTTAAGTTTCTAATCATAAAAAGTTTTTTTTTTGTGATATAAGAATAAATTAACGACTTTCGGATTTTTTCCTTTACTTGTGCTGTCAGATCTTGCTTCTTACCAAAATTTCATGATTCTAGATCAATGGAAAGTATCCTATTGGTTTTGATTTACCTGCAAAATGTTCAAATTTGTTAAAATGTAAGATTTAACGGCCGTATCTATTATTTGCGTTGACTTACAAGCATGATTTTTTTACAGCTTGAAGGGACCGCAGACATAAGTATTTGGTTTTAATTTAAACTTGAGAAAAGGGGTAGAGTCAGGTTTCTGAATGCTCAGCTGTCGTGACGCTTATACAAAAAAGGAGTTCTATCTATTTTACAAGTCTATAATGCATAAAAGTTATCTACATAAGTTTATTTTTTAGCTTTGATTTATGAATGGAATCAAGTTATTCTTGTTAATTATTAAAGAGAATATTCCAGTCACGTAAGCAGAGAAGAATCCCCAAGCGCCCTTTGTAAGAACCGATTTACAAAATCCAAACTCATTTTTACGAACTAAATACTCATTTGTTATAAACAGTTCGATATACATTTTAAATCAATTAAATAGAAAAAAGATGTAGGAGTCACGAAAATATTATTATTGTTTTTTCATACTTACCTGGCAGACCCTTTTTGTAGGGAATCCCTGCATAGCGCCATGTGCTTTTACCTGACCAATTGTATAAAAAAGGGGTCTAAACACAGAAATCGTCTATACTCTATAGAATGATTCATTCAAACATTTTTTTAACTTCTGTCTTGTAATCGAAGTATACGGATTAGGGGACTCGGATTCGCCTTTTATTTGGCGTTACAATATTGTGATACTAGTTTTCATCAAGCATACGATCTTGATGAAAACTAGTATCAAAATATTTTCCGTTAAAGAGGCATATTACAAGAAACGGCATAAAATTTTATATGGAAGGTTGTTAGTCGCATACGCATATAATTATAGTTATAGTTATAATTGCTAAGTGATAAGTAGAGATCGGATATTCGGATGCATATTTACCTAAAGTTGAGATGTTGGCTATTATGGAAAGCACTTTTTTATCGACAAAATCCCGCGACTCCGGGAAATTCAAATTTAAGTGTATACTCCGTGAGATGTAATAAACCCAGTTTGACACAAACGACTGTTGCCCTGTTACAACGGAATATGGTTGCTTTTCCCTACTTTTATTGTCAGTGATTTTTGACTAAGCAAAAACAACCTTATTACGTTACTCAAATCGGGCCTATTAAACCTCAGGGAATGTAAGCATTTTGTAAAAGTGTGAGTGAGACGGTAATACTTGCTTGTGCGCAAGTAGCGACGCGACAATACAACTACATTCGTCGTTGTGCTTGCTATGCGTTCGGGTGTTTCTCAAGGTTTTTTAATTTCTTCAATTACCTACTTGGCTATTGAAGAACGGTTTCTGATTTGCATTGTGATTTGGATTTTTGTTTTGCTTGAAACAACGACTTTGTGTCACGAATCCTGGATTTACCTGCTCTGCGGCTTGGACCTCTTATTTCTTTTATTAACAAGGTAAGCATTATTTCTTTTTACAATTTAAAAACATTGTACCTACTTGTATATAGCTACAAATCTGATTTAGATTAAAGTGAGAAAATTTGTATAATATAATAAAAAACTCTCTAGTAAAGTCAAATGTACCTGAGTAATGGTACTTTCGGCAGGTAGTAACATGTTCTGCTCTCTAATTGGTCGGCTGTTGCATTAATAGACTATTGTTTAAATATTTCAGGAAGTTTTAAAACATTGCGCTGTGTAGTGTTGTGAAGTGATACTGCATTTTGATCCATCTTTTCAAACCATCAAAGAATGATCTTTTTTAGTTCGTAGGTATTATTCGCTATTATGATGGCGGATTTAACTCAAAGAGAAGACATAGCTCAGTCATGGCTACGAAATCACCCAGAGATGTTTTACGACACATCAACTGGAACTATGAGCGGTACGAAATATGATACGACATTAAAAGCGAAGAAAACCATTTTGAATCAGCATCTGAAATCACAAAAACATCGAGGAATTCAAGCAGCAGTACCAAATGACTTTTATATTGACTTGATTAATTTTCTCATTATAAATAATAAATTAGGATTTTCAACGTTTGACCACGATATGTTGCACATCGTGGTCAAACGTTGAAAATCCCAATTTTCATGGTTTTAAAAAAATACATTTGTAACTGTAAAAATCAAGATAGAACCATTCCAAGTAAGTCTTTGTTAAGGACGAAATACTTGGGCTATGTTTATTAAGATAAAATGAAATTTATCCACAGGGACGAATTTACCTGTTAATTGTCTAACTTTAGATGTTGTTAACGGTCGTACTGTGTCCGAGTTTGTGATTGAATGTCTAAAAGCTTATGGGGGACCTAATTCAACAATAAAGTGCAGGACGTTTTAATGTTATGAAGCGACAGTGTAGCGTATACGTGTTTAGCTCACGGCTTAGATAGATTAACAGAGACAATATGTTTAAGGTGCGGTGATGTAGACTAAGATTCTTTTCAACCTACAAGTGGATTCTGAATTTGAAAAGAAATATACTAACAAATGATAACCTCGAGAAAATTATTATTCTATACTATATTCTCTGAATAATCCTGAATTAAGAAGTTTTGAACAGTTAGTAGAACCAGATGTAACACCATCATGTTCAACACAAACAGATACAGAAATAACAGATTTCAGTGACCGAACCATAGTTATAAATAGAGATTAAAGATATTGTCACTGCGGTAATCTTTCTTCTTTAATCTTTAGCCACCCAATGTTGAGTAAAGGTCTTTTCCAAATCTCTGCATATTTATCTCGCTGCCACTTTAATGGTAAAATACAAAATGATTTAAGTTTTTATTTTCTTCATATTAGCCATGTAAGAAGTGCATGTCCTGGCTACTTATAAAAAAAACAATTCTTGTATGACAATTATTTATGTATATTTTCCAAAGTGCCCATGTACAACTTTTCTATCTTTCATTTCTCCTCTATGTATTTTCTGTGTGTACAACATAAAAATATTGTGTAAGATAAGATGTCCTTAATGAATAAATAAATTTATATTCATTTATGTTTTCTTATTTACCACACCACCATTTCTCTTACACCCTACATACATACACACATACTCGAATGGGAGATTAAAATTTAACTTTAAGTAAATATACATCTGATTAGTAGTGCGATCCCGGAATCCCGGGATTTTATTTTCATAACAATATTCTAAGAAGCCGTTTCCATAATTTGTTAGCAAAAATTACTTTAGGTAAATATGCATCCGATTATCCGATCTCTAGTGATAAGTGTATTACGCTGAATGTTATTTTTTGCCAACTCAAGGGGGATCGCAATTAGGTACTGTTAATCCTAAATACAGGCTATTTTTTGTAGCCTAGCTAGGAGAACAGTATGGCACCCACATGTTATTGTAGTAAATTGTTTGTAAGCTTTTAACTTGTAATTACACCTTTGTTCACTAAATTGTACTACATTACCCATTTCTGTGATTAAATAAATTATTATTATTATAATGTATTTACAAGCACTTATCATATTTTACCTTTATTTTTACTTTTAACTATCTTTGAACTTTGTTTCTGCCGAACAGACGTCTTCATGTACCTATTGTGGGTTGTGCTGATGACCACCATCTAAAACCGTTTCCTTGTTACAGCATGTACGGTAAACCTCGCCGGTGTACCCTGCGTCAGCAGCGGCAATGAGGTCCTCGAGACCTACGACTTTCAGCCCAGCAACCTTTGGAATGACGTCTTAGCTCTCTTTGTTTTATATATATTGTTCCATAGCTTAGCACTTATAGCTCTAAGATATAGAACTAGGCGAAAATAAATTATTACATTTTAGAGAATATGGATCAAATTGTTTATAGATTGACAAAGAAGACAAACACACGTTTTTTTTTTAAATTTGTAAACTTAATATAAATCTAAATTAACCAGGTTGAAGTTAGCATCGAGTCGCGTAGCGACGCATGGATCAGGCAATCACTTATGAATTCAGGAACAACCAAGGCAAAATGGCGTTATATACTTTTTCAGTCATTCTTCAGCGACCTGTCAACCGTCCGAAAAACCTAACTTTAAACTGGGCAACTTTGAATACACGTATTGTATCTAAAGTAACGTGACTTGCAAACATTGTCAACCACCGAAAAAGCAAACCAAAACCAAAAAAGAAGCGTTTGTACAATATTTCATGATTTGTACTATCTGCAACAGGGTCATCCTGCAGATGCGCTTCAATCTATACTAATATTATAAAGCTGAAGAATTTGTTTGTTTGTTTGGGTGAACGCTCTATTCTGAGAAACTACTAGTTCTTAAAAAATCTTTTGGTGTTGGTTAGCCCATTTATCGAGGAAGGCTATAAGGCTATATAATCGATAATCGATCTAGCGGAGCCACTAGAGCTAGACCGAAAAAAACTGATGGCAATACTTTGTTTGTTCAATGTACCTCACGAATTTATCAACCAGATCCAATGTACCTCAACTATTTTGATAGAAATTACAATAAATCGCCTGATCCATCCAGCGGGGCCTGCGGTTGTATTACGCTCTGACTACATAAAAATAATACTGATCGTAACTTGTGCCAATGTACCTCTCAATTCATGTATTAACTCCAAGGGATCTTTAACAGAACAGGAGAAATTCAGCAAGAAAGCTTTGTCTGCCCAACAGGGCCCTTTATAATTTGAATTCATACGTCCAGAAAATGCACACCATTGTTATGTATTACCAATGTACCTTAGAGTTCTTCACTATTACCATATCTTTCGCGGTTTTTCTAAATTTTATTATAAATACAAAATTATGATAATAGTAGGTAGTAGGCGCTTGGTAAGGTAAGATCAACAAAACAAATATTTCCCGCAATGAGGGTAGATACAATACAACTTTTATTAGCAAACTATATATTACCCCCGCCCCGCTAGATCGATACAAATTATCACGCTACAACTGGACTACTAATAGGAGCGGAGCATCAATGAAAAATGTTGCGCGGTAAATAAAACAAAACTAGTAACGACATTAAACATTAGGTACCTGAAACTTACAGCTTTGAATTTGACGTAACAGCCCTAGAACAGTGTTAATAACCGCCGCAAAATGGCTGGTTACGTAGATTCTCTGGTCGTCTATAAATCCCTAGAACTATTTTATAAGTTGTTTTACGGTGTATAGAATGGTGTCTATTACGATAAATGTATTCCGCCAGGTGTAAATATCTTCAATAAATATATGTATAATTATTGTATTTAAAAAACTTGTTTTATTATTGACTTACTGACATATTTTAATCACAGCCAGTGCTTCTGGTATCTAGCGAGTGAGGTTACCGGAGGCCCTAACTCTTCCCTCTCTTCCCCTACTCCCATCTTAAAGGCTGGCAACCCACTTGTGACTCTCGAGTTGCAGGTGGCCATGGGCGGCGGTAGTCACTTACCATCAGGTGACTATATAATAAAAAAAGAGCGATTCATGAAAAAGGTAATTTGTTAACGTTTTGTGTAAATTGGTTGAAATATGATGATGATTGTTGATGATGTCTCTGCTACCCGCGCGAACCTGGGGCTGGTTGCTAGTAGCTTATAATTTACAAGCTATAGTAAATAGTAATAATGGATTCGTCCTATCTTGTATTTTTTTAAGCGGTAGCCGTTATGTCATCTTTTTACCCGGCAACGGATAGGGATGAGGGCAAAACATCCCATTGGGGTAGGCGTAGCTTTTTAAACCAAGTATTAACAGATTACAGTGAAACCTGTGCCTGACAATCTGCGATCGATACCACTAAGATCGCAAAACAAGCATACGAACCTGACACCTAATTAAAATACATCATTCATTTTAGATGTCCTTTAACTCATAATTTCCAAAGTTATTAATTGCTTGACCTCCTTGACATAAAAAAGCGAGTTCCTGTTTACAAAAAGAAATTAGATATATATTACGCATTCTTTAGAAACTTTAGATAGTTATTGATGCCAGCCACATCTTCTTTTATTCATTCATTCAATTTATTCTTGAATATGAATGAACCAAATGTAAAATAAATAAATAAATAATAAATCGGGCGGGACTGATTTAACCGAGGATTTCTTTGGTCCCCCTTTTTATATACCTAGTAATTTCATATTTTATCTATTTAACCTTAACCAAAGACTGGCCTGTTGGCCTAGTGGTTGGTGACCCTGACTGCTATACCATAGGTCGTGGGTTCGATTCCCACTGGAGTCTGGGTGTTCTTTGTTTCAGTTCTTCGTGTGTTTGTAAAGTCCCCCGCGACACAGGAGTAGTTCCTAATGCGGGAATTATCTTTAAAAAAAAAAACATTCTAGTTTGGATATCAACTTCGTTCTTAACCCCAGAAATAAGACAAGTTTTACTTGGTTAACAGTTTAGTTAAGGTGAGAGAGTCTAGCAACAAATGGCGGCTTCTCATCCTTTATGTCACTTAGAAAGGGATGCACCTATGTTACATAACGAAACAGAAATAAAGCTGGCCGGGTAATATCTCAGTATTTTCGATTCCCATGTGATCGTCCTGTAACGAATTCATGGCATGCTAAAATTGTGTGAATTGTGAACATGGCTTGGCCGCACTTAAAATATATTGTCATATACATATTGCATAGTCTGACTGTAATAAATTGCAGTCACAAAACGAGTAAATTTATAAGCCAGAAGTCGTGGGTTCGATTCCCACCCGAGACAAATAATTGTGTGATGAGCACGATCATTCGTTCTGTGCTTGGGTGTAATTTATCTACACTATGTATGTATGTATGTATATTTAGTAATAAATAAGAATGTTTATCAGCTGTCTAGTTACCATAGTAGGTACAGGCTTTGCCTAGTTTGGGATCAGTCGGCCGTGTGTGAGGTGTCTCAAGTTATTATTATTACTATTATATATAGCTAATATAGTTTTATATTGCCATTATTTTATATTTATTCATTTACATATTATGTAGGTAAACAGATATTAAATTTTAAAAAATGCTAGTAGCCTATGGAATCTGATGAGTTGTGGGAATGCCCGTGTGCGTTAACTTGTCACTAGATCATTCCCGTATCATAATTGTAATTCTATTAATATAAGCTTTCATATAACCATCTTACGGTATATAATCATATCCTTATAGATATAATAAGGTGTTACTTTATAATCAGATTCTTATTAAATAATCATAATTCATAAACAAAGCAAAATTTACAATAAATTAGAATCCACAAATTATGTCGTGTAGAAAGTGACAACCCTAAGCCTTGAAAATCCGATATCACAGATGAGATAATAATTGTTTATAAGCTTTCGCGACTTTTATACATATTAGATGTGAACTCGTTGCAACTCGACTAAGATCAGTGCAATTAGATCGAAACGTCGCGTCGTGTAACCAAGGGGTATTGTACCTTTTAAATATTATCGCGATTAAGTCCCGAGTTACACACATAATAAAGATAATAGTTACTGCCGATATAGAATTAAATAATTAGTAACAAGTAGATAAAACGGAGGTAGGTAAAGATATTAATGGTGCTTGTAGAGGTGGTGTCAGGAATCGTTCCGTGAAAAATCTGTAGGTACATAATACACATTTATGCCTAAAACAAATAAAAATGAAACAAAAAATATTATTATTTATTTATTAATCCGTATATTGTAGATCCTTCAAAAAATTGTAGAAATGTTTGTAATTATATGCGTCAACACTGGTTTAGAAGAAAAGTTTTATAAAACGTTTTTTTATAAAAAGTATTATTCGTTTCTCATCAGGCGCTCAAACTAAAACTTTTGTTTTTTTTTATAAAACATACTACTAGAAATATCAAAGCGGAAGTTCTACGTTTGCATTTGAAATAACGATATCTTTAAATTTTTAAATAAAAACTGCATGCAACAAAAAATTTGATTCTTATGACATACTGTATAACAGTGCTCCCTATGAATAGTTTTTGAAACTATTTATGTACATCTGACGTCTCCTAAAGTAACAGTTCTTCGTAACAATAGTAGATGGCAGCACTTACGTCCTTGTTTTGTACCTGCCGGCGAACAACGGCGCTCGCTGCTTGCCTTATGCCGCGCAAGCGTAGTTCAAATTCATCCGCCATATTCGTCGTGTCAGACGGAGTGCAGTGCACGGCTGTGACATGTTTATTCGTAAACTGCATAAAACTTATGACATCGAGTCCTCACTGGTGCTTGTTTTATTTAGATAACTCTTCAAATATGCGATTTGATGGAGTCTTGAATGGAAACTCGCGTCGTTTGTTGAAATATAAACGTGCATCGAACTGTGCATTCGTGTGTTTATGATAACAGCATTAACAGTAATCCTCGGTCGTGTATTGTTTTTTGTAAATCCCTACAGTTACTTGTGTTGAAGCTTAGTGATATTATGCAATATAACATAACCGTGACCTTCGCGATTCGTGACCGTGCAATAGGTGTCTTTTGAGGTTAAAATGCAACTTGGATCATGAGTGACTGCGCCGAGCCTTCAGGTTAGTAAGACGTCCAGTTATTTTATCAGCACATTGATAGTGTGTTGTTTATTTAATTACTGTCCTATTTTGGTGTTGATTCTATCATTTATGTAGAATTAGTAAGGAGACTACCGCTTCTTGTTTACTTTATCGAACAAAACAAACTTAGTTATTTTAACAAACATTATCATAACCTAAGACAATTCCATACAATCAAAATTTAGGCGGGAATTTGTTAACTTTTGCGACTATTTATCCATACAATTAAATTAACTTATATGTTGTGAATGGACAACGAAAATGTAACTTGTCGTTATAAAACCGTTGGTTGGCGCTGAACTTGCGAGGAATATCTTACGGGCGGCGCAGGCCTCCATGCACCTTGGCGAGCGTGGCCGCCGCGCCGTGCCGCGGAGAATGCAGCCTCGCCACAGGAATTACAAAGGGACCAAAGTAAAACAAGGACGACTCTTTGATTATCCGAATGTTTTTTTCGGTATACGCTGTTAGACTTTTATGGACCGACTTGAACCATAAAGTTGGAGTGGAAGCAGTTTTTTTTTGTTAAGTTATATTTCGAATAAGTTTTTTTACGTTAAGTACTTAATACATTAATATTTACTAGGTATACAGTGCATTTGGGTCTAAACTCACAATTTTTCTTACAAAAATAAAGATTTGACAAGGAAATTATGCTACTAACTATCGCTTTCTAATTCTTTATTTAACACTAGTATACTATAAAGTTTCGCATAATATATGTATATCGTATCTAAGCTTTGCATAATTATTATTTTTGTTCATCCCACGTGTGTGAAACACACATACTATATGTAATTAGCACTAAAACAATACGGAATGGTCTATTTAGACATGTAAAATAATCATCCATTCTATTTTTTACTTCCAAACATCCTGTCTCTTTTCTCATTTTAAATTTATCCTTCACGTCACATGTCAGTGTAATTTTGTAGTCGACAGATTGGGTTCAATGTTTATCGTGTTTAATGAGTTCATAGATACCTTTCTACTTACGGACTTACGTTACTGCAGACATCATCAACCATAGACCACGGCTGCGAGATTTTTTTCATCTACGTGTTATGTAGCCTAAACGTAAAAACTCATCGTCAAACGTATTTCAGCACTGAGTTCACTTTCCATGCATACTCCAAATAACTACCTTTTTACGTTCACGCTAACATGCTCTGATGAGTTCGAATCTTTTCATACATTAGTTAATTTGTTACATCACACAGTTAAATAAGTTAAAATGCATGTGGAAGCGACAAGCATCGTAGAGGTAAACTTTAAAAACTCATATCATTGGTACTGATAACAGAATAGGTACTTTGATATAATAGTTTGATTAAATTATTCCATTGGATTATTTGTCTTCTCACCCAAAATAAGGTTGGCCGATGGGGCGAGTTGGCACAACTTGATTTTACCAATTTTGAGATACCTTAAATATAAATACATACATAAATAAACACATACAGGATAAGCATGCTGAAGTGGCAATGGACTGGCCACGCATGCCGAAGGATCGATGGCCGTTGGAGCAGACGGGTCCTAGAGTGGAGACCGCGAATCGGTAAACGGAAGGTAGAACGCCCTACAGCCAGATGGACCGACCTGAAGAAGGTAGCAGGGATGGTCTGGATGTGGAAGGCTGAAGATCGGGTGCTATGGCGCACATTGGGAGAGGCCTATGTCCAGCAGTGGGCTATGACAGGCTGATTGATTGATTGATTGAAATACATACATACAAGAATTGTAATAAGATACATATAGATAATATTATCGTCATAATAATTAACTGCATGAAGTTTTATCACAATTTTTGACTCTTCATATAGTATTAAAATTTAGTGTTCTAGTTGGTAAATAACAGTGTAATTAAGCAGCATTAGTAGTCGGCCCAGGTCCCCCTATTCACCATTACCAACTACAATATTACGTATTTCATCAGTCATGTTCGTATCTGCACTGTACATTAAGGTTGACTGAGTCATGCACTGGTTTGGTTTTGTACACCAAACAATTTAAATCTACAGAACTATATATTATCGTAATAATTGCAAATCCTAAGTAATATTACAAACGTAAAAGTAAGTTACTAACTTTTAAACTTTTGAGTTCCATGATATAATTATGTATTCACACGGGAATTAACGCGATCACGAAAAGGTCTGAGCCAGTCAGCCTGCGACCACGGCCAGTGCAACCTGGTCGAAACGTCACTTTATTCGGAGGTATGTAATACCTTTTCGTGATGGCGTTCATTCCCATGTGAATACATAAGTAAAAGTAAATTTGTTTGTTACGTGATTGACTTCTTTACTGATATTAAAAATTCATGATGATAGGATATATCATCATGAATTTTTGCACAGAAAAGACATAGAATACCTTTCATCCTGAAAAACGTACCCTTCCCGAGAGATGAAAAATGAAGTAAGTATGTTAAATAAAATTGCCGCGAGTGAAGTCCCGGGAAAAGCTAGTAGACTATAAACAACAACATTTCCCTTACATGATACTAAAGCCAATTTTATGACATATATTGTATACACGTTTGGGGAATGGTAAGTCGATCCTTAACTAAAATCGGTGCAATTCGTTCGAAACGTCGGGTTTATAATAATTATAATTTAGTAAAACTAAAAAAACACGCTTTAATGGCGAACCGAATTAAAAAGGAAAAAAAGTGTTTCATCACCCACCTGATGGCTTTATCATCAGATCATTGATAGTAAATTCAATCTTTTGGACTCGTCAAAAGGAATCATATGAGCCCAAACTCGAGGGGTTTACTAGTAGCCACTGAAGAGTTCAACCATCCATCTTCGGACTCCATCGTCAAATAAGTTCCAAGAAACAAAATTATTGCATTGTCATCCAAACTACATATACATACAACGCCAACGTTACGTTTCAAGATTTGTTTACATAGTTAGTTAGGGGTCGTCCATTAATCACGCGAGGTCAAAGGGGGGCGGTTGTTCAGAAAAATCTTGAAATATCACAAAGGGGAAGGGAAGGGGAGCTGTAGTGAGATATCACGTGTATTTTTTCGCTGAACGCCCGATTTTTAAACCGCTGTTGCCAAGCAATGATTTCCCCGTCCGCCGCTTGTCGGTCGTTAGTAAGTCTGTGATTTTCACCTGATTACACCATTCCTTTATTATTTTTATGCCAGTCGGAAACAATCTTCAACCGTAATGTCTGTCTGGACATTTTTATCACGGTGGTTAATTTTCCAGCATTAGATTATATCTTTATTTAAAGATAACATACTGAATTTATGTAAGACACTTTACTAGAAAAATACACATGATTTTGGGTAGGGGGTGGGGTTAGTCTAAAACCTCACCACGTATCACCAGGGGGTGATAGGGGGGGGTCCAAAAAGATGTTAAAAAACATCACGTGATTAATGGACGAATCCTTACAAGTTAAGCTAATAAAAGCGTGTTAAAAAGTATCAAACGTTACAAATATCTCGGATTATAGATGTGCCTTACAGAAGTATTAAGTTTTACTCTTAGTTAGCTGGGTGCTGCAATACTCCAAGCCATACATATTGATACATGGCTTCATTAATATCATAGAAACATAAATTATTTACTATAAATAACCGTCACACCACAACATCCGCACAACTGGTTTTCACCGTTATTGATTACATCGAACTGTACTCTTTCCTTCATATCTACCTACTTATCGGAATTCACCAGTATTAAGTACCTTAACCTGTGGACACCACTCGTGTTATCATGCAGATAAAAGCCACTATAGATTACTCCGTGGACTATCGACAGCTAGCCAATGACGTCATACTATAAAACTCTAGTGCTACTATATGCCTAAATCGAAGGTAGTTAAATGTGATTATATTTAACTACCGTCGATTTAGGCATATATTTGTTGTAATAATAACATGCTTACCTGGACGAACAGGGTATTATTCAAAAAGCATAAATCTCAAGAGAGCGATCTCATGTTATTTTTCATAATTACTTATTATCAGGTATCCACCGCGTGATTTCACTCGCGTGTACATATTTTGGCGCGTAACCCTTCTTTTTAACCGACTCCAAAAAAAGGAGCAGGTTCTATGTTCCACTGAAATTTTTATTATGTATTGTTCACTGATTACTCAAAGACGCCTGAACCGACTTGGAAAATTCTTTTTTGTTTTGAAAGGGTATACTTCCCAGGTGGTCCCATGGTCATCAGGTCAGGATCTGATGATGGGATCCTGGAGAAATTGAGAGAACTCATAAAATTTTATAGGTACACTTGAAGCGATTTGGGTATTTTGAGGCGCATTGAAGTCGGTGAAACTTTTTTAAAATGTTAATTGTTATAATCTCCTCCCTTCTTGTTCTTTTTCCAACATATGAGTAGGCTAAGTTAAGTTAGTACTCTTTATAACACCAGCTACAGCTGCCAGTGAAAGTGCGTTCTGGAGATTAGCCGGAACAAACGGACAGACTGATAAACCGTGTAAATATTCGAATGCATTTAGTAAAAAGCCGTTACTATAACATTACAAACAGATCCTTCAATTTTATTTATTTGTGTAGATTTTTCCATCCCTCGTGAACAAATCTATTTCTGGCTGATAGGTACCCTATGTTGTCTTTTGTACCCCTGACAAAGTGTAGGCAAATTTTCATCGTGATTATCTGAGTAGTGAAAGACGTACAAACAAACTGACATTCGCATTTATAAAACACTAGCTTCATCACCCCGCGGTTTCACCCGCGTAAGTCCCGGTGCCGTGAGAATATCGAACTAAAAAGTAGTCTATGTGTTGTTACAGGTCTTTAGCTATCTACATACCAAGTTTCATCGCAATCGGTTCAGTAGTTTTTGCGTGAAAGAGTAACAAACATCCATACATCCTCACAAATTTTCACGTTTATAATATTAGTCGGATATTGGTTCCATTATGTAGCGTTTAATCTTAGACAAATGATTTTGTTTATTATTTGCACTTGTTGCGTTACCAGTGTGTCCCTACAATAAATTGGGAATCTTATTACTTTAAAGGAGCATTTCTTGTATGTATGTATTTATTTATGTATGTAATTATGTATTCACATGGGAATTAACGCAATCACGAAAAGGTATTACATACCTCTGAATTATATACCTTATCATACATACCTTTTCGTGATCGCGTTTTAATTCCCGTGTGAACACATAATTATATCATGGAATGCGAAAGTTTAAAAGTTTGTATTTATGTATGTATTTATATTTCGGGTATCTCGAAAACGGCTCTAATGATTCTGATTAAATTTTGTATACAGATACAGTTTTGCACTTTAAGTTCAACTGCATAGTTGTATTTCCTGTAAAAACGCAAAATTCACAAAAAAAGAAATATTAAAATATATGACGATTTTACGAAAAGCTACCAAGCGAAGTTCGTTCTCCCACCTACTATTTATTATATATCTTATTAGTTAGTAGTATTATATCGGTCTGCCAGGTACTTTCCTAATATGAGGTATAATAAATAGTAATAGTAATGGCAGTATTTATTATACCTCATATTAGGAAATATTCACTATAAACATCTATAGTTAAGTTGGCAGTAAGTGAAAGGGGTGGTCTTATCGCTAAAAGCTATCTATTTACGACAATTCTATGATGGAACAGGAAAATTGAATTAGCGGTAGCTGACTTCGAGTTAAGGGAGTTTATCTTTTCTGTCTACCACATTATCTTCTTACTTACTTATTATTTTAGACTAGCAGTTCCCGCGCGGCTTCGCTCGCGTGTACATATTTACCTAAATTTTTTGCACGGAGCCCTAATTCTGTTTCCACAGTAAAAGTAGCCTAAGTAGTTACTTAGGCTCCTTATAACACCAGGTATCTGCCAAAGGAAGTTCTGTGGAGATCGGTCCACCCGTTGCGGAGATTAACCGGAACAAACAGACCGGCAGACAAACATTTTAAAAACTGATTTTTAGGCATAGGTATCGTGCAAAGAACTGTATGAGCTTAAAAAAAACTATTATTTTGACATTACAAACAGACGTTTCAATTCAATTTTATTTATTTGTATTGATAAAACTCAAACAGTAAATTTTTCTTAACACCAGCTGGAGAAAATTATTAGCACGTAGATCTAGATATAGTCGAACTAATTGCTAATAGTCACGACACAGTTACTGGCATAGCATAACCGTCAAAGGTCGCCTTAGTTGTATCCTAGGCAATGATTGCGTGTCCTATCGTCGGCGAGGCAAACAACGTTTACTAACAAGCGTGCATGACCAACAACAGTAGATAAGCAGTTACGATGTTATAATATATTTCTAAGAAAAAGTTTTTAAATGTGATGTAAGTAAAGATCCCCATAATATGTCTATTTCTACGATTGCCAAATAGGAAAACTTCTCAGTAGAAAAATTCTAAAACGGTGGAGGGTAGCATTTGCTAGAGAGGAGTATTTTTAATTGTGTAGCACAACTTTAGAGGTTCATAGGGTATCCCGGGTCCTCTGCAATAGACTCACTTGTGACGGAACACCGTGTTGTTTTAGTCGGTTCTGTTCACCCTCGGTGAGGTGATGACCCGTGGGGGTTTCCACACGATAAAAAAAAAGAGGCAGTCATGGGACTGCCGACAGAAGTGCAAACTTAAACGATACGACGATACGACGAACTTAAAACGTCACATTAACAGGTTGGTGACATAAATTAATAAAGAGACACAACTCAATGTTTAGATTAGCGCCCTCTAGTGGATCCATATGTGTATTATTACCGTCTCTCTCTCTATCTCTGACTGACTGACTGACTGACTGACTCACTCACTCACTCACTCTCCCCACTCTCCCTCCCTAGATTCCCTCCCTACCTCCATCTCTCTCACTCCCTACCTCCCTCCCTCTCCATGTCTCTCTCACGTTGTACATGAAGAAATATAAGAAACTCACCTCCGTCTTAAGAATTTTCGATCTCGTCATAAAAATATATATTTTTTAAATATATTACACTTGGACATACAGTCAAAACCGGATATAACGAGATTGAAGGGACCATATAACTTCGGACGTTATGTCCGATAGTTGTTCTATGCAATATACACAAATAATCATATTAATTGTCATATATGTGTGTTTAGAATTTTTAAATATGTATGTAGTATGGGTATACGTTATGCTTATGAACTTGTTTCCAAATAAAGTGTCGAAAAAAGAAATGAAAATGTTTATTCTTCCAAATCGTTGATATTGTAGAGTGTGAGACTCCACATTCCTATGCAATCACTATTTGACTCACCATTTTGTAATCTCCATATAATGTGTAAATTTTCTTCAATATTAAACACTTTCCTCTTTTTTCTGACATGGTAACGTGAAAACACACGACCAAAATCAAAATTTATGAAATGAACCTTTCATTCACGCCGTCAACTATCGCGCTAAATAAGTCGTGAAACTTGCAAGGTCAAATAATGAGTCATTATAGCCGATGAATATCGATAAGTTTCGTCGTTTTAAGCGATATGTTGCTATATCCGATGTTGTTATAGACGGTATGTTTACATAAGTGTTTATATAGGGATTCTTTGCCATTCGGTCGTAATAACCGATCCGTCGTTATAAACGATGTCGTTATATTCGGTTTCGACTGTATTTTCAATACCTTTTCGATCAGTTTTTAAATGTATTACACTCGGACTCATTTTCCATACATTTTTGATCAGGGTCCACGTGACCCTGAATTCTGACGCGAGTTTAACATTTTTTACCCATCTTAAAAAGAGCCCAACGCCGCTAAAGAAGTTTTCACTTCAAAAAAAGCACAACTTTAGAGGTAGCATTTTCGTACCCTTATTTTGATACCCTATTCGATGGTGTGCTCTTCATTAACCATTTTCATAAAAGCGCTAACTAGTTTTCTATTGTTACAAACGCCGAAGTTTAGGTATTATAATCCTCTCGCCTAATACTTGATTCCGACCAAATTAAAAAAAAATACAAATGAAAACTAGCGACTTCATTTTAAAAATACTATCTTGTTTTATAATACCAGTTTTCCCTTTCACAAACTAGCTTTATATTGATGAGAGGTGATTAACAAAGATTGCTAGGAAGAACTCCTTTAAATCTGCCGCAAGTACAGGTTGGCCTGCCAGTTATCGATTAATAAGGCTACTTACCTGCTTGTCCATCGGCGGTTGCGACAGCCGCGGATGCGATTCATTAAATCGGTGCCTAGATTTCCGTTTTAACCTGATATCTCGGATAACTATTTAACTGTTCACATAGCCATATTTAATATCAATAATGTTAAAATAGTATACTTATAATGAGGCACTCGGGCAAATAATCGCAATGGTTCAATAAGGAAGGAAAAGCTGCCTGCAGTGAACCACGATGAGTTTCTAAACTGTTACCTGCCTTTGTCTTTTTAGTTCAGCTTTACGCTCTATTCAAGTAGTTTTACTAAGCCATTTTTGATTGTTAAACAGCAGGTAATACTGCACTCAATTTGGGGTGGTAAGTCTGTAAGAACGACGCGCGATGTGACTAAAAGTTTATATGCAAAAGAAAAACACGCTTTCGCACGTAGGTCTCCAGCTATCTAAGCTGGAGACCTGGATTACACATAGGCTTCTTTTTATTCCGATATTACCACGGCACTAATTATTCTCGTGAATTGCATGGAATAATATGGTTTAAGGTACGTTTTTTGTCAGATACCGAATAATGTGGAATAAACATACCAAATTATTTGAGAAGTGAACAATTAATTGCAAAATTCTGATTGTTGTAATTTTATAACTCGAGAACGGGCTCACCTATCCAAACCAAATGTTTAGGCTTTATTCGAACCATTTAGTAGATGGTTTATGTGAAGTTTGCACAAAAAAAAAAACTTAAAGAGGGACTTACGCGGGTGGAACCGCGGGGCGCAGCTAGTAGATTATAATAACATGTTTTCAAATGTCACTTGTACAATTTAATTAGTACACGGACAACGGGATTACTATCGCGATACGATTTCTGCTTGAATGCTTACAAAACAAGAAGCAACACTGTCATATTGCATTATCTAATAATAAATATAATAGCATAATGATCGATTTAAATCCGTTTGAATGTATCTGGAGATGGATGAACTAGATAATTAGCGGTTCACATTGAAAAGTTTTATGTTGCACTGTTTTTTTTTATCCAAACCATCTTTGGCAAAATGGGAATAATTTCGCAAATTTTTTGGTCGAGACCAATTATTACGGCATCGGTCAACAGAAAAGTGAAAGTCAATAATTACTTATGGATAACAGCTATGAGAAGATAATTAAATAATTTCAGTTGTATAAAAACTAGTGATCCAATACTATTTAACACGTTTTGATTACACATGTTTAAGTCCTCTTATAGTGCGTAAGTGTTTTTTGATTTCCTTTTTTATAGTGTATAAGTGCTTTTTAATTCCACTTCTTACATTCTCGATTTTATATGCAACGTTCATATAATGTTTAGTAGTCAATCAGTAGTTTAGTAGTAATCGTGCAATTTATTTATTTTAAGCCTTTTAAGCTTTTGAATGGTTTTAATACTAAAAAAAAAGAAAAAAAAAAGATCAGGTATCTTTCTACTTAATGGTCCTGGGAGATTTCAGGTCTAGCAATTTTGCAGAGAGGTTGTCTATAGGCAGGACACTTTAGCTAGGAATGGATTTCGCGACAAGGTCGGAATAAAGAGGTCTAAGGGCTCCCGCAAGTTTATATGACAGTCCTTGGTTTATTGTACCAGAGAGCTGAAATATCCAGGCTTGATTATTTTTTAATAGACACTTGAAATTAGTCAGGGGGGGTAGTTTTATAGGTAGGGAACGTCACCTAAGAACGGATATTGCGACAGGGAAGGATTAAGGAGGTCTAAGGGCTCTCGCAAGTTTACATTAAAGTGGTTTGTCTTATGTACTAGAGACTCGGACTTTGGCAGAAAGTTAGTGGGCTGGACCCGTCAGCTAAGAATGGACTTTAGGACAGGGCTGGTCTAAGTGTTTTCGCAACTTTATGTGAAATATCTTTTTTTGCTAATAGAGACACAAGGTTGAGTTTTTCTGTTTAACAATATAATGACGGCCTGAGGTAGTCCAAAGATATGGATTTCTTTAAAGGATTCTTTTGATTTTTTTTAAATCCTAAGTTGGTATCTGGCAGGGAGGGCAAGTTGGCTGTCAATTTACGAATGGCATTAATGCATTTTTTTAATGTTCCAAAGTGAAGGGTTTTATGTAAGTAAGTATCTTAAGCGTAACAGCTAGTATTGCCCATCCCTTCAGGGATATACACTCGTGACTATATAAGAAAACACAATGGCCTTAGCTCATTACTACTTACGAGATGCAAAACTAATCAACCTATTTCACACTGCTCTTACCCGTCATTGACAATTTGGAAGTGGTAAATAAAAACAAAGTTTAGAGGATACTTCTCACATATTGGGTTACATTGTCATCGAAAAAGTACCACAGCAAACATAGTGTCAAAGTATTTACTACCAGGTTTGGCATGACGCGATGATATGTGGAACTGGTTTGATGCTCGTTAAGACGCGCCGTGGAGTCTCACGTCTCTGAACAAAAAGAGCCGGGAACAGGGCCGACTTGTTTTGGACAATACACGCACTGACATTTGAATGCCGATGCGTTTACCATGTGACATCACATAGCTACCCTAACATGGAATGCTCTGAAATGTAGGCTTCAGATAAACTCCTTTAATGGTATGAAATGTAGCTGACTTATTGAATTGGATGACATGCGAAAAAGATTTTTCTAGCTGAAGGAACCCACGCAATGAATAAATTTAAAAAACCTTCCATCAAAAATATGTTAAAATAAGAGAGTATATACTTAAGTTTCGCTAAATAGGCAATTTCGTACTTATTAACGAAAGTGATTAACATGCGCACTAATTTGATGTACAACCCGCAATCACTTTATTGCAAATCCGAGACCTGGCTCGCCTTTTCACATTTATTTTAAATAGATATTATCCAATTAGGTACACCAAAATACCAATTTTAAACATAACTTCAATCTGCAAACAAACCAAAATGCTAAGAAATATAATATTTAAATATTGATGGACTTTCAAGATATCATGAAAGATCATATTATGGTCCCTATTGAAAATACAAGGTCATTTATAAATAACATTAACCGATTGCACGGTCTTGTGTGGCTGTTACCACAAAAAAATGCTGTACTTTAAACGAATTTGACAAAGCTCTCGTTGTTTTCTACCGAAGGCTGAACAGATAATACGATGACTCAAGTTAAGTGAGAAACCGTACTTACTATGAATTTTATGGAACGTGACGAAAGCCAAAAGTAATACGTTTATTTTGTGAATATAAAATATGGACTTAGTATTATTTAGTGTTATAGACCTGTCTTAAAACTATTGAATTACACGGTTACTAAACTTGTGTTTAGTAGGTGGTGAGTTTTAGTACTAGCTCTCTTTGCACCGGGTCGCCGACCCTTAATTATCCTGCACAGCGCACCGCTGCGGTGCAATGCTCCAGTAAAATTCTACATAACAAGCCTTTATTAGTCTCTTACGGCTGCCACTTCCTTGACGATATTAGTTCGAATACGTAATGCTAAGAGCAAATTAACTGTTCCAATTTTGGCACAGATTACATGAGAATGTGTTGAAAAGTTAATTTGTACCTAGTAGTAGCCAAATTTAAATACGAGTAACGTAATGAGTACGAAGTTGTGTAATATACACCGGATAAGTTGTAAAAACGAAGCCGGTTGTTTCGATCCCTATCGGGTGTCTGCGCTGAATCACTTTAGCATGTCCACAATTACGAGCTGCGGTCCAAACCTTATGTACACTGTTCGAACACGATGGCATCAGCAGATCAATTTACTCGATGAATCATATTCCTTTCGATGAATTCTTTTGCTTCAACATTTTATTTCGATAAATGAATATTTTTTTTTTATCGACACACATTCGGTAGTCTTTGAAATTACGAGTAAAAGAAGTAAACAGTTATCTTCTATTACTATATATATATTAATACGTGAAGAGAAGTCTTGCGCAATTTTTTCAGAAAAAAAGAAATCGTACATAAAATTTGGTATATTTAAAGTACAGAAAAAATGGAAATAGCTAACATTTTAAACAAAACGTGTTACATATTTAAAAATTACAAATTGATGCAGAGGTACTTACATCAAACTGCAAGCGTCCGATATAATATATTGACCTATCATGGTACGTAAATCTATTCAATGACAGTTCAAGTTATACTGGCCAATGAAATAATCCAAAAACATTAATACTTAATGAATTATGGTCAAAATTCGACCACTAGGCGATCTCTGTTGTATATGAATAATCAGAGACGAAACAGTTAAAAACTATTTTCTCTTATGTTTGTCAACCGATTTTGTTTAAAAAAAAAAATGTTTTTTCTAGTGCTAACACTAGATGTTGTATTTATTATCTGTGAATGTAATAATATATCTAGAATTTCATTAATGTCATGTTGTGTACTTTTTTGTTTAGCAGCTTAAAATAATTTGTGGAACAGTGTTGACAGTTATTATTGTTGTCAATAAATAAAACCTTGTTCTAATATAGGTGCAGTGGCACTATTGTCAAGTTAGGGTAAATAATGAACGTTCTGGCTGTTACTTTAGCCCAAACAAGGAAGTGTAAATGTGGAGTAATTGACTGGACCAGGAAATTACTAAAAGGTTTCTTAGGTTCATCGATCATTTGCGACTTGTGTTTTAACGGCTTCCTTTTTAGCTGAAGTAAAACGTGTTGATGAAAGTATACGTACTATGTTTTTGCAATATCTGCGTGAGTAATACAGGACAAGATTATCGTTTCGTAGTTGCTGAGTGTAGAGACAAGTTCCTTTATAAGGTTCGTTAAATAATTATTTTCCGTTAGCTATGACACACACGCTAATGTTTGACTTCTCGTCCTCCAGCCTCCGTCGAACGTTCGCCTGACCGACTATATGAATTCATTTATTTAAGTGCAATTATTGTGGATGTTTTCTTAAATTTATGAAGCAATTAAGCGCATAATCCTCTATGAATCTTGGTGAAGTAGTTAAAAACAAAATACTTTAAAAGTTTTCCTGTAATTTGAGACAGACTTAAGAACGCGAAGCGAGATTGTGAGCTTAAAGAACGTCTTTAATTACTTTGAAGTGGTTTACGTTTCTTAAGTTTGTACTAACATTGACGTAAATCGTGAATCTCTTAAACTTATATGGTAAGATCGTGCACCGCCATGTTGCACTTTAAGAAAAATGTCAACATATGCATTAATGAATTCTGGCTAAGCCATACAGAGAAGGTTGCGTAGAGGAAACACAAATACAGTAGCCGAGTTTGTCCATTCTGTAGTCGAACGGCCACGTGCATGATCATGCATACTGTAAACAGATATAATTAAGGTCGTGGCGTCCATATTAATACAGAGCCGATCAATATTCATAGCGAGTGGCCCGTGGGTCAGATGGTTAGATATACATTGGCGCCCAGTATGCCCGGGTCAACTAAGAATGAGTTGAGATTCGCGATGTTTTATCGCGAATATACGTATATAGTGCCGAGTTTAGCACTAATTAATTTCTTAGCTTCAGATATTAACTAGCTTGAAGCCTGATTAGAGAAATTAAATAATATCTTTAGTTTTGTTATGCCTAAGTAGGTACAGATAGTTTATGTACTAATTTAATAAGTTTAACTTTAAATAGATTAAGAAATTAAAAGTTTATACATCAGTGCAGCTCATAGTCGTAACCTTGAAACGACAACGTTGCGCGGGCGCAACGATTGTCATGGTGCTGCGGTAATACCCCTTTATTACTTTAAACGCTTTACACCATATGGTGTTGTAACATGTTTTTGTACAATTACAGGTGTTTCTTCTATTTCACAGATCGTTTGCTTTCAACTAACAATTATTTATTACATCACTGCTTATATTTGTGTGTTAAGTCGTAAGTCAGAAATTGTATTGCTTTTATTTTTTAACAAAATCTTATCGCTGGTATTTCGTCAAAGTGTGTATTTTAAAAGTCAAAGTAAAGAAATGAACGTGACGTTGTTTGCTAACAGTATTTCAAATGTTCCAGCCAGAATTTGTTGCGTCACTTTGATGTTATTTGGCTGAAAGGTTTCGAGTTATTTATAGTATATAAAAAAATATTTATTTATTTATATGTCCGCACCTACTCCACACGGTCACCGCTGAAAATCATCACTGTGTGGTGTACAGCAACTTCTTTGCCGGCGCCATCAGCATCAATACTGTGACCAATTTCAGTAAGTGACGTGCAAGCGCGTGCAAGGCAGTCGCAAGGCGTCGCCCTATTTTGTTTTTATTTGTATTTCTTTTTCTTTTATTAATTAAATTTGTTGTTTCTTGTTAATTAAACATAAGCACTTTTGTTAACGTCACATTAGAAATAAATACTTTTTCTTTGCTTTCAATGAAGGTAACTTATTTCCTTTACATGTACCAACTGTATAATGTAAGTTCCTTAACGGTTTACCAGCTACCTCCTGTTTGGGCTTTATATTTATTATTTTCAATCTTATGAGAACTTTAAACCTTACAAAACATTGTTGTTTAAAGATTTATAACAAATCACAATAAATAGTTAAAGTAGGTATCTATTTCACATATTAAGAAAGTTAGATAAGACTAAACTAAAAACTATTAATTATTATATGTTCGCCACAAACAAATTTAAAATTAAAACTTTTGTACAAATACTTAAACCGATGAAAGAAGAAACGTATTGAAAAGCGAAAAATAATATAAAAAATAAATTTGTTAGCCTAACTAAACTTTTACATAAATATAACAATTGGATTCTTGTCTAAAGTAGGTACTTACAACATTTCATGCATTTCTAAAGCATAAGTTTAGCGTTGTTGTTAGCATAGTTTTTCCGGTTACACCTATAAAACGTCACACCGCTAGCGCGGGTGCGAAGCGTCTGGTAGCTCAACTGTGCTTACAACTGCATCTAGCAGTTTGCACAGTTTAGTTGGTACCATTTTTCGCCAATCAAACTATGATATATCTGATCGAAATTAGGGGAAATTACTTTGATTTATATGTACATATACCTGAGCTTGACACTGTAACTCGTCGACATACTCAGTAGTTCACATTTTAGCATGTAAAAATCATAAAAATCTGTAATTTCCATTGAATTGTGATGAAATTTTTTAAAGGTTTCAATAACCAAATACCATTGGCGGCCGTGTTCTTAGGTACCCATTTTATTCTAAAAATATGTATAATTTTGTTATAGCTTACCACTTCTATACTATTATTGTTAAGAGGTAGTGTTTTAGAGTTTAAATGTAATGAATATCTTCGAAGGTAATCACGAAAGCGACATTATCCCTGGGTAAAAGGCTTTTTACATTTAATTGAGAATAGGATATGTTCTATCTAAAAAATATGAAGTAAATTAAATGCACAGCCAAACAAAAAATCACACTTATTAGTTTTACAGGAAAGTCTTCAAACTCCAAACAAAGCATTATATTATATCACGTTATTCGTCACCATAACGGTTTTTATGCTTAAACTGAACGTAAAGATATAAGTTTTTATGGACAACCTATTTGATCATTATAAAAATTGAATAGATATAAAGTTTATTTTTAACAACATGGTATATCATGAAATAAATAAAAATAATAACAGCTTATTGTTATAAATTACATGTTTTTGCTGCTGGATAGTCTTTGAACACGTTATGGGAACGATCACCGTTTTTAAGAGCTCGGCTAATCCTGAAATCGTGTAACCAGCTAGATTCTGGAAAACATATTTATTTGAGTTGGCTCGCTGCCTATACAAAATGTTTTTTTTTTGTTTGATCTGAGCTGTCGACAACTGTGGTCATATCAATCTGTCAATTGGTCCACGCTACGTATTAAGAATACGTGATGTTACGGTTTCAGTAACCATTCTCTATTTCAATTCTCATTCCATTAAGTAAGGTAGGTAGTTGTTTTTGTGATGGGAACGGAAGAGAATCCTTAACTCTTTAGGTTGATTATGTTGATATTTGCGATTGAATAACGTCATTTCCGAGAAATTTACATTACAATATTGATTGGCCTGTTGGTCTAGTGGTTAGTGACCCTGACTGCTGAGCCAGAAGTCGTGGGTTCGATTCCCACCCCAAATAATTTTGTAATGAACATCATCATTTGTTCTGTCTGGGTGTAATTTATCTATAACTAGCAACCCGCCCCGGCTTCTCATAGGTACAAATTATACACCAAAACCTTCCTCATGAATCACTCTGTCTATTAGTGAAAACCGCATGAAAATCCGTTCAGTAGTTTTTCAGTTTATCGCGAACAAACAGACAGACGCGGCGGGGGACTTTTTGTAATATGTAGTGATATGCTAGCTATGCTATCTTTAATAGCTATAATATTAGAAATATAGTATAAGTATGTTTATCTGCAGTATGGTTGCCATAGTACAGGCTCTGCCTTGTTTGGGATCAGATGGCTGTGTGTGAGATGTGAAAAAAAAATAGTCCAGATTAAAAATTGTCAGTAGTGAAAAAGTGTAATATGTAGTAGAAAATCCATTAGAAACATTAAAACATGCTTAAAATCGTGCTTTTCTGGCAAACAGCAGTTCTCAATTTACTGTTATCTTTACATGCCTCATGAGCTGTCCCTAGAGTTATATTAGACCACGGGCTCGCCGGATTCAGATGATTCTGGCCTGTAAGCAACTTGTTTGCTTTCGACTACGTTTGAGCTACGCGAAAAACTTACAATAACCACTTTCTGTTTATGCTTAACACAATACAGAAGTCAGTTCATCATAAAAATTAGGGATTAAGGATTTATAGTCATTAGTTTCATTTGGCGCTACGCAATGTACATGCAACATACGTAGGTATTCTTTTTGAGCGGTACGGTGAATGACCTTAAACGTTCGGTGCCATCAAGACCAGCTGTTCCAATGTATAAACTCATATAACCAGATAATATAATCGATATAGTATACAGAGTAGAACTAGTACTATGGCTACTGGAGAAAATATAGGTTTCGTAAAGACATATAAAAACATGAATATACGCAGTATTTTTTGTGAGCCAAGGAACCGCAACAGACGTACAGGTATAATAAATACAAGTACAAAAATAATTTGCTGCAACTGCCTCAATGGCTGGTAAGTACAGACCGTGACGGACTTCATGTCAACGTTAACAATTAACTAAAAAAATGCAGAAATGTTCATTTCCTACGTGGAAAATAACTGTGAATGCGCAAGGAATTTAATCACATCTGCTCATGTTAACTCTCAGTACTGTTAAATATTACGCCTCTTAGTTCTAGGGAGTTAATATTGAACTCTAGGTTGCCTGGAAGAAATTGCTTTCAGTGATAAAGGCCGCCCTTTGTACATATTCACCTGATGTATTTCTTTTAAAAACATTTTTGTTGGTATACAATAAAGTTTATTTCTATTCTATTCTCTAGTTAAAATTGGTCTTGGACATATTTTTTTTAATTTCGATTCAAAAGGCTTTAGACTTTATTCTTAATTATTAATTTTGTTCAAGAATGTCAGCTCTGAGGTTATTGCCTTCTTTTGTCGATAAGTGTGACAAATACACGGTTACATACGGTACGGTGACTATTAGCACATATAAACACTCCCGCCACTGACGTTTGTGAACCCTCCCTCACCTTAAATGAAACTTAAACAACCCTTCTGACGTAGTTATTTGTTTGCAGTGTTTGTTTGCTGCGATTCTCTGTTAATTCAGTGGTTCTCCAGACAAACGGCTCCAAATCTTGTAGATATGTGTCCTACTTCCTCCTAAGGTGTTTCACAAATACAACACCATACAAGTAGGTTGTTTATAATATTCTCCAGTCCAGCAGCTCTAAAGGTTGAGATAGATAGCCGACTGGGCAGGACAGCGACGCGGCAGGCGTGAGAGGTATTAGCTGCGCCGCTAGCCGATCGTCGAGCGCTGTGTCACATCTACTCGTATATTAACTAGAACATTACAACCTGCTAATGTCACGTAGCCGTTCCGCCCCGTCCTTTGTCTTTTTTTTTTTATCGTGTGGAAACCCCCACGGGTCATCATCTCACCAAGGGTGAAGTGGTATGTCGGACTCGAACCGACTAAAACCACACGGTGTTCCGTCACAGGTGAGTCTATGGCAGGGGGACCCGAGATACCCTAGGAAGGAAGCTTCCGAGAATCCCTGCAGACTTTGGCCTCCTGATCCCCAGGCGACCACACCGTGCAATAGGGGGGGCCCTAACCCCCCTCCAGACAGCCCCGTCCTTTGTCTGGCCTTTAATTGTTCGTCTTCATTTCCAGGAGATTCCTCAAAGTTCTCTGGCTTTGTATATTAAGGCTATAGATTTATTTATTTTAGTATCTATGGCCATTTGTCTATGATAATGATTTAAATCATCGCGGATTCGAGTCCCGTTCGACTGTTGCCTTTTTGTAGTTTAAAATCAAGAGTAAAATGCTTTTAATGTCGTCATGACTCATTTTAAATGCAGTCAACTACTACGAGAATACCTACTCCTTCTAAAGACAAGTCAAGAGACATATGAGAATAATCAATTTGATTCGAAAACTAGGTCGGTGGTCTCAGATTCGAAGCAGATCGTGTCTCTCATTAGTCTTTGTCACCACTAAAAGCTCAATTAGGACTATCAAGGCCTTAACTGTACATTAAGTAAGCCAAGCGCGGAATCTTACTAGAGCGTGCTTACCCTCTAATATGCACTTCATAATGGTTTTTTCCAAATGCTGTATTTTGTTCTGTGGAGAGTTGATGAAATCTTAGAATAAGGAAGTAGTACGCAGTCATTTGAAGATAATGGTGATATTGTGTCGTTGTATTTATTTAAAACTAGCAGTCCCCGCTCGATTTCCCTCGCGTGTACATATTTATATATTTCGTGCAGAACCCTAATTCTTTTTCCAAAATAAAAGTAGCCTAAGTTACTGCTTATGGCACCAGCTATCTGCGAGTGAAAGTCCCTTGGAAATCGGTCCACCCGTTCCGGAGATTAGCCGGGACAGACAGACAGACAGACAAAATTAAAAACTGATTTTTGGGTAGGTATCGTGCAAATAACTGTAGGAGCTTAAAAAAACTATTACTTTGACATTACAAATACACATTTCAATTTTATTTATTTGTATTGATGTATGATTATCCGACAACATTTCGAAATGATTGTCTGTGTACGGATCTTCTCTTTAATGGAGGTCTAAATGGAGGTAAAAAATACCTAGCGTAGTCGTGGGACTAGTTATAAACTAAGAATCACACCCCACTATTACAACGCCTGAAGATATCACTACAAAAACAACGGCCGAATACAAAAAAAACATCGTCGTCCTTTATAAAAAGTAATAAAAAGCCTTTGTAACAAAAATGATTGTAATTATCATGCCAAATCAATACTCGTGTTTTGGGGTTCCGTAGTCAACAACGAACCCTCATTTTTGTCATATCCGTCTATTTGAGACTTAGCTCAGAGACTCTTAGTACTAGAATGTAATTTGGCATGAAAATATTTATTCATCATACCGATATAAATAAAGTACCACCCTTATACCTAAAGTGGGAATAAATTATGTTTTTGTCCTCTATTCCAATGAGCGTTTTGTTACGTTGGGCAGAGAGAGAAGGCACTTATTAATGTGAGTGTGAGTGATATTATACACAAAAAGAAACAGATTTCCGGGAGAATTCTGTTCTCGCAATGCTATAGGGCCTATTTGCGAAATTATTATCATTAAAGCATATTTGCTATAATCGACGGAGCCATGTATGATGCTGCAGGATTGTGGCAACATTTGCTTTTTTGTGTAGAATACAATCATACATATGCACCTGCAATCATATATACAATAAACTTACGCGTTTGTCACTGAAGGTAAGATAGATTTTATACCTACTTTTATTTAAAGTATTCTTTTATAAGAAAAAAAACGGAAGACATATCTACAAATTATATATTTTTGGTTCTTATAACTATTACATAATTATAGCGTTACTGAGACACTAAAACCATTAACCTTTAGTCATTGTAATAAATTGAAAACATATAATTTCAATGATTCTTTAAAGCAATCTAATCACAAAGATATTCGAACACTACAGTCATACATTTTGTTAGCATCGTGCTCGGCGTAAATTGGCCTTCTGTAAACCACTCAATAAGATTTTAGAGTTGGATCTCAATAGATCAGATAGAGCCCATTGTGAGCCCGTTACAGCTATTTATAGAGTTCGATGACTCTACGCTCTATCTAATGGCCTTATGTTATCCCTAAAACCTCTTCGTTTGGGCTACACAGCCTTAAGAAATTTTAAATTGTTTCCTACATTGCCTCTTAACGATACAATATAAGAACCGTGTGTAAAAATTACGATGCGTACCTATTCTAAAAGACTATGGAAGATAAAGATTGTAGATATTATTTAGGGATTATTTTTAGGGTTCCGTACGTCCCAATGAAAAAAGGGAACCCTTATAGGATCCTCACCCGTGCGTCTTGAGAATTTGAATCTACTGGACCGACTAAGTTGAAATTTGGTACACACCCTGTGAGTTGTGATCCAAATATAAATGTTCACCGTACATAAATGAAATTTAAATATGGAGGTCACTTTTGAGGTAATTTTTCCAACTGTACCGTGTCAGTATATCAAATAAAAGAGTTTGTTGTGAGCGCCTTAAATATATTATATATTTTTTAATTTCAAATAAATATTTGAAAATTATTTAAGAAAATATATGAAAATTGACTTTTCTCTTCCTTATCTCCGAAACTAACGAGCCTAAATTTTGAAAAATTACATAAAGTAGTTCTTTACTTATAAATTACAGGAAAACCCATAAAAAGTCAATTAATATTGAGCGTAAAAACTTACATACTATTTGCAATTCATAGTACTCGTATTGATTTTGGTACCCTCTCCACGCGAGTTCATCTCGGACTTGGCCAGTTTATTTAAATATTTACTCAGCTTTGCAGTTTTTCGGGAAACTTTATTGAAACGGTTTTTATATTCCTCATCATTTGCTTATACGTGCGCTACACTGAAAATTTCGGGAATCAAGGAAGTGACATAACATTACTACTTAAAAATGTATTTATTGCTTTTCGAAGTATTCTCCGCGAAATTTGACACATTTTCCATACGATGGAACCAATCATTGAAGCAACCATTCCATTCGGAAGTTGGGGTCTCCAAAATGGCCGTTTTGTAGGCATCCACAGCTTCTCCTGGTGATGAAAATCTCTGACCACGCAATTTATTCTTTACTTTAGGGAAAGTATAGAAATCATTAGGGCTTAGGTGGGGACTGTACGGCGGATGGTCTAATAATTCTATGTTTTCTTGCTCTAAAAACTCTTTTGTTCTGTGCGCGGTGTGAGAACTCGCATTGTCGTGATGGAGGATGATGCGGCGGTTGCAGTTCTCTTTACGGAGTTCGGAAACGACCTGTGGCAAACAAATGCTAGCATACCATTCTGCATTCACCGTTCTTTGTCCCTCAAGAGGAATAGTCGCAACATGGCCGGTTTTGGAGACAAACGTGGCCACCCTTTTTTTTTGCAACACTCCGTGAACGAACAATTTTAGTTGGCTTTAACTCATTTTCGAACACCCAAACTCGTGACTGGTTTTTTGTTTCGGGTTCGTACGCGTATATCCAGGATTCGTAACCTGATAAAATGTTGTATACAGCATTTGAGGATCCTGCGTGGAATCTTTCGAGAGTTCTGACGCACCAAGTAACGCGAGCCGCTTTTTGCTCTTCACAGAGCAAATGCGGTATCCATCGGGAAAACAACTTTTTTACACCTAATTGTTCATGCAAGATTATTTGTATTTGACTCATGCCAATGTCTAAATTTGCCTGAATTTCGCGGTATGTCACATGTCGATCTTCCTCAATCAGCTTACGCACATCATCAACGTTTTCTTGGGTGACTGCAGTTTTTGGACGACCTTGACGGGGATCATCACTGAGACACGTCCACGTTGAAATTCAGCAAACTAGCGATAAATTGTGGTTTTGGTTAGGGCTTCATCATCAAATGCAGAAAGCATCCGGTCAACACACTGTTTTTGTGTTAAACCGCTTCGAAAGTCATAATAAATCATCGCCCTTGAATTTTCTCGAGTCAGTTCCATTTTCTCAACGACTAAACAAGTTTGAGAAGACCTTGTGAGAAGACCGAGAATCTTTTTTTAAATAAATAAATGGTATTCGATTTTTAAAACCAAGGAGTTTTCAATTAAAAAGATTTTAATATGATAGGAATAGTGGAAATATTCCATTCCCGATACTTTTAGTGCAGCCTATGTAGATCTGTCATCTGATAAACTGTGGTCGAGCTATTCATTACTTGATTTTTGCTATAGCTCACTCAATTAAAACTTATTTTTGTAGTCAAATGAGCAACTTTACTTTTTACTTACGATTAAGTAACTACATTTGTCTTCTGTGCAGTCGTGTTCTGTAAATAGTAACCAGTAATTTCTTAGATTTAGAACTACAACATGTCTATAAATCTACACTATTGTTGCTGTAAAGATATTTTTTGCCAATCAAAATAAGGAAAGCTCAAAACATACACGCATTCAGAGGCATCTGGGATTATAGTTCGATCAATATATTATGTTATTGTCGTCGTCATCATTGTTGTAATGCTATTTTTTTAGTTATAAGTATTATTATATGTAGTAGGTACACCGTCAGCTACCACTCATTCCTGGCACTAAATCCATCCAAACGTTGTCCTGTAGAGATCGATATCTTTTAGCGATAAGACCGCATTGTACCTAACAATAAAATTATATTTAAGATCTATTGTAATTTTAATATTATATTCTATAATATTCTATTCTACTTTAGTTCGGACGGACAATGATGCATTACATGTGTATTTTTTAAAGAATCATAACTTTAAACGATCTTTCTTCTTAATACGTTGTATTGTTTCATAATGTAAATTTCACACAATGATACTAATAATAGATTATATCTACCGTTATAAAACAATATGTTCGCTTGACAAGATTGATTTAATTTCTCATACTACATTATAATGTCGAAACGAAGATGGATGATTGTGTAGTCGAAATGATGGAAATGTTAACTTATACCTTGTTTTGTGGGCATAATTTTCGCTTTCACGTGTCATAGGATGAGTGCAGTATAACACCTACGCATGTATTTTGACATACCTACTTATAATAAAAATTCTCAGGGACTTACAGACAATATTAGTTTTAATGTCATTCTAATAATGTTTGGTATTAGAAATAATTTCATAAATTAAAAAAAATTAACACTTACAATTTCCTTTTTTTTGTTTACTGTATGAAAGTGGTAAAATTTTTAATCTAAAATCTAATACTTCGTGGTTCTCAGTCGGAGAACCACGAAGTATTAGATTTTGACACTGGAATAGCGAATGAGTAGTTACTCAGTTCAATTAGTGGGGCACAAGCAGTAACAAAATAATGCACGAGAAGTGCAAAGTTTCCTAAAAAAAATTTTTTTCCTTAAATCATATATGTGAAACCGCTATGATACCACGTCACGAATTGACTAGTTGTGACGCGGTATCGTATCTTTTTGCCATTATAACGCAATACCCAACTGCTTATAGTCTGTGCCCTTGTATCTCTAAAATATTTTAAAATGACGATTCTCGCATTAGGGGGAATAAGTCTATATCTCCCTATCGTCAGAACTAACATCGTTAGTTCTAAAACGCTGGTGGTCTCACCATGAAGACATTTATGGCTTTGTTAATACTTTGACCAACACTGATTGAAATGTCAAGTCTCTACTTAACACCTGAAGCTGTCCTTATATTATCAACCTAAATATGGCTTGATAATGATCTACATATACTGTTTATTATGCAAAACCAAATTAGATTAGGTATCCATACATATAAAATATCAATTGTAAACAGTGTTGACATATGTCTAATTAACAACATGTCTGGATTTATGCCACTGCGGCGGTCAAGTCACTCCATTTACAGAGCATTATAAATGTTCCAAAGCGTTCTAGGCGTTATCCCCCTGAAATAGAGGCGATAATTCTAAATATGATTATAAAGAAAATGATACCTACTTATGTATTATAAAACTAGGCTAGTGTAACTATGATGCGGTCAGATCAATTTCAAGGCTCGTGGTTAGTCTAACAAGGTTTACAATCGCTTTTGGGGCTTATGATTAAATTTGAATTAAAACATAAAACATAATAAGTTGGTCACCTCGCCACTACGCCGCGCCGAGTATTGTGGGTTCAAATCCCACACGGGACAAAAATTTGTGTGATCCACAAATAGTTGTCCCGAATCTGGGTGTTCTTTGTGTCCTTTGTTCCAAACAACGGCACAGGAATATTCCAAATGCGGTTGTCGCAGTTGTAAAAAAAAATTGCGTAATTACGCTAATTATGTGTTAATCAAATTGCCGCCGAAACTAACCAAGCAGTTAGATGATCACATTTGGGTCTCATTCATCATAACATAAGAGAAAAATTTAACGAAGCTGTATCTTAAAATTATGTGGCAATTTTGGCAAGATCAAATCAGAAAACTTATGTGAATTAATACGATTTGCACGAAAACAAACTACGTCGAACAATGCTAAGAAACGTAGTCTGTGTTCAATCACGCTCCTTTTATAAAAAAATCAACGCTCCTTTTTAGAAAATCTGTCACTATTTCAAAGGTTATTGGTTAAGGTTAATCAAAAGGTACATAAACTATCAAATTTTATATAAACTTATTTTGAGTCGGCGCCAAATAATAAAATTTCATTCAGATTCAGTTTGTTGTTTGGCGCCGACTCAAAATAAGTTTAAAAAAAAATTTGATAGTTTATGTAAATAAGCTCAAGACTTAAGAGGTTTATTTATTTTTTGCTTTTTAGTTATATTCGTCGGTTTAATTTTTTGTTAAAAACGATTTTTATTTGATGATTTTTTTTCATCATCAGCTCATTTTTTATTAAAAAGATTTTTATGTGATAAACAAATCTAAAACTTGTAAGCTCCGTTTGTTTTGTTTCGATGCATTTAATAAACAATAATGAACGCTGCATATATTTGCAGGCATCTATTTCATTTTTGAAATGAAAATATCATGGTCTTTATAGTCGACATATCTTAAGATTGATGCTCTGAAAGACGGTTATAACTAAGTCAATTGATATAGCGATGCTAATTACGTTGTATATCTTACAGTGTACTATTGCAGAATGTACTTATTAAGTAAGGAAACAATACGAGACTGTTCGTAGAAATTAGCGGAATCAATTTACTTAGAGCGTTTTTCAATTCGTAATGTTCTTGGAATTATTTTATGGAATCAGTGGCTTGGTTGCGTGCTTAAATGTGCTTTAAGGTGCTTAGACTTTACAATTATGTAGTTTGGCGTTTTGGCTGTCGGTGGTTAGGTCTCTTTTCCAGGGCATTTGAGGTAAATCGTAAAATTATTGTTGTTGTTTAGAGCGTTTCTGTGATAATTTTATTCTTATAGGAAGGTACATTTAATTTTTTGAAAAAGTCATCAATGTTAACGTTAATTGGTACTTAACAGTATTTTTATCAGTGCGTCTTATCCTATTGACAAATACACATGTGTAGCTTACGTAGTAGTTGAGCTACACTTCCTACTTAACATTCTTATGTAGCTAGAGAACAATAACCAATAGACACTGGAATAACGAGATAGGATGTCCCTTCAACTCAAAGCGGGGATCTTCCTACCAGGCTAGATGAGCACACCAAAGGCACAACACTATTGTTATGGATATGGTTATCTTTCTTCAATTTTTTATTGGTTATTTTATAGTAGTTAAGCAACAGCGGTAAGCGCTAATCTCGTTTTTGATAATAAGACTATTGAATTTGTTGTTAGACAGGTATATATAAGCTCAAAACACGTTCAGTTATGTTATGTGACTTACTAAGTGAAACGCTAGTCTTTCCGTTTTTCCGTTGATAGCTCATGACCATCATCATCATATAATTTGGTTAATATTCACATCATAATCCTAAAATGACTTTATCAATAACGATAACGACCAATTAAGGAGAAATTATGGTTATCTCATGTATATTAAAGCGCAACTAAAAAGGAGGTCGCAAAACGCGAGAGCCTTCACCTGTGTCCGAAGATTTCATGGGAAAATTCGACCGCAATTTTTTATGTTCTAAATTCCGAGCATAAATTTGAGGAAAACAAAATCTAGATGGCTACTGGACCTTGAGTTCGACTCCTACAAAATTTATACACTTCCGTTGTAGTTTTTTAGTGCCCTGGTTCTTATAATCAAGAAACGATTCGTTTTGCTTACGGACGGTAAAATTTCGTGAAATTTTCAACGATATTTTACAGTTCGTAAGCAAAACGAATCGTTTCTTGATTATAGGAACCGGGTATAAGTCTTTGGAGTTTTTTTAACAACAACCAAATTGAATAGTGTAGGGAGACTGAGGCACAATAATATATTGGTAAAAGATTTATGGATCACCACTTTTGTCTACCAGTCTTAATATAAAATTTGACAATATTAAGCACTGCAATATAAGTACCTTAGCAATTGAACTTTTACTGTGATAAATACCAAAGTGAACACAGAACGATTCTTAAAGTCGTTCAAAATCAGAACTCAAAATGAAACGATTTATTCACGAAAGCCTGATTTGTTTTCTGTTCCAAGACGCGTACTCCTTTCTTGTGGCCACTATTGCAACACTAGTCTTACATCGACCACGCCGAGAATAGTTTATTTATTTGATCGCACAGGTTTGAAGTTCGACAGCCGCACGGGGTGGTCCACTATGTTGTATATTCTGATAAAACTAAATAAACTGTATTTCATGCCTGTTTCTGCCGTGTTCTGTCTATCTATTTCTAACGAACGCATGAAGAAAAATTATAATGGATATTGAAATTCACAAGAATAATAATAATAACTTGACACATCTCACACACGGCCGTCTGATCCCAAACTAGGCAGAGCATGTAGTATGGTAACCAGACTGCTGATAAACATACTTATATATTTCTAAATACATACATATTATAGATAAATTACACCCAGACACAGAACAAATGATCATGCTCATCATCATCACACAATTATTTGTCCTGTTTGGGAATCGAACCCACGACCTCTGGCTCAGCAGTCAGGATGACCATTTGGTCACCAGAGAAAACATTTTGGTCTAGTGGTTACTAGACCAAATGTTTTATCTCTATGTTAAGATTGATCATGTGTCCTGTGATGGGTATAATATATGATTGAACACGTTCACATGGCTTAATCTTATCTAATTTGTTTTTGCACATAATCTATTGTTGTAGACTTAGCACTACTATAGCACTTTGATAAAAAGGTTTTATATTATGTTTTGTAACAGTCAAACTGCCTCCTTGTTGTAAGTTGTTACCGATGCATTTTAATGCTTGCAATTTCAGTGGTAACACTTGCGTGTTGACAGAGTTGCTTTTCCGTGGTGTCTGCAAAGTGGGGATGGTTCCCGTGTGGCTGCAATTCGAGGAGAAATCTGTTGTACTTGCTGTTAAAAATTCGCACCATCAGAATATGAACAACGCCATAGTACAGTTACGTCGGTCATTGCATGATTTGAGCGTCCGTGGAAGGAAGGTCAAAATTATTTTTCAAGAAACGAAAACGACAAAATAAATTAGCAAATTTCATCGTCACGCTGGAATGCTTGAAAACTAACTTAAAAAAATGGAAGCAATCATGAACCATAGTAACAATTAATTGTATGCTTTACTTCCACAGTCTTAGCCATCAGGCCATTACAGTAAACGAATGCGTTTTATGATACATTTTTAGATTGCATTGTAATTTTCCATTCATGCAGATTTTCATTATGCATGTTAAAATTAAGAGATTTATAATTCATCGGGTATAGTTTTATAGTATAATTTTTACGTACATATATATCATAGGTATTTCTGATATTATAAAATGGATGCAGTTCATTCTTATTATAATAATGGCCACAGTTGATTTAATTATTGTTTTTTATAAGTGTTGCCAGATTCGTGTATTACAATACGACAGGAATCGGGTTACAATCATTTGCTAATGCAGCGGTAATGAGACACTTGTATTGCAAGACGTGTCATTAGTCATCAGACTCGTCGATTCTGCTTATGAATGGTCGTGTCGTGTCATCGGTATTATGATCAATGTTTGAATGTTTTATACCTACACTCGATTTTATTAAACTCCTAAACCAATTTTTATAACATAGAAAAACAACAATAACAAATAACCTACCTAATATTTTTTTAGTATTGGGATATTATAATTAAAAGTAATCTATTTACACCAAAACAACTTCATATTGAAAGTGATATATCTGCTGATAGCTTTTTTTACCTGCTCAACAACTTGTTATTAGGTTAACCCGTTTCAAAATTATAATTAAACTAGCAGTTTCCGCGCGGCTTCACTCGCGTGTACTACATATTTATATATTTTGCACGGAACCCTAATTCTTTTTCTAAAATAAAAATAAAAGTAGCCTGAGTTACTCCTTATACACCAGCAATTCGCCAGGGAAAGTGGCAATGGGTTAGTAACACCTAAGATTTCAGACCTCCGTACTCTTCGATAGCCGTTTACTATCATGCTCTCTATATGTGTATCTCATGTATAATACTTATTATTCCGTCTTGCTAGCAAAAAACAAGTACAGTTTGGTATACTTAAAGACATCACTAATCATAATCGCTAAATAGTCATTGTTTGTTTATTTGCCGGACTCCTCCACAGTTGACCGCTAATATTTCTTCACTGTCACATTAGTGTAAATTGATGTTAATAGAAAAACAGCTTTATTTGCATTAGCAATAAGTTTCCATCGTCGATGTTCGCAATTATAAATTTTTTGCAAGGGGATTCGTAGGTATTTTTGAAATATCTAATAAAAAGTTCGAAAATAAACATTTACCTCACAAAATAATCGATAACGGAAGAAACGGAATCTCTTGGTTCATTTGAAATATGTACTTCATTCTGTGTTTTCAGTTTCAGATTCTTTTTAAGCAAGCACATTTTAACAGCCGGTAAATAGAAATGTTACCGTTAGATTCTATTTTTCTGGAATGTGAATTATAAACAAAATCTTAATTCTGTCGCCAATGTCGGGCGACCGACATTGACATTGCTATAAACTGAACTAAGATTTTGTTCCCCTAAAACTAATTGTCAAAGATCACAGATCGTTGAAATTCGTTTTTTTGTCTTTCACAAAATCCTAGTGATTTTTAAGTTGTTCTCGTGTTGGCAAACATGCACAAAGTTCGTTTGATGCTATAATATACATGTATGTGTACTTCTTGATGTAGTATGCTCGTTTTTTAGAGTTCCGTTCCTCAGAAAAAAAAATTATAGGATCACCTTGTTATCCGTCTGTCTGTCAAGAATGTGCTCAGGAAACCGTGGATAACCAATAAATTGAAATTAACACCAAATACTTGTCTGCGGTCCGTTGAAGCTGTAAAAAAAGCAAGCTTCTAAATCAACGCAATCAAAATAAAAGGTGAGATTGACCAAACTTGAACATTTCGCAGGTAAATCAAAACCTATAGGGTACTTCGCATTGACCTAAAATCATAAAATTTGGTAAGAAGCAAGGTCTCACAGCACAATTAAAGAAGAAAACATCCAAAAGTCTTTGCTTTTATATTATGAAAAGAAAAATATCACGGTTCTAAAAGTAAAACTCTTTCATACAGAAGACTTAGATGAACCAGAGCTCAATGGTTAGCGACAGACAAGTGACACAGAAGTGAGGCGCGCGTTTGCTAACTTGGTTGTATATATGATAATATTGATAATATATAAAAAATATAGTTTAGTAAAACTAAAAAACACTCTTTAAGGCGAGCCGAATTAAAAAGAGTTCCACTATCCACCGCCCTTCATCTTCAAAACATCGTTACCAAGCCCCATCTGTTGCACTCGTCAAAACAAATATAAGCCCAATCTCTAGGGTTTTAGTAGCAGCTGAATAGTTTCACTATGCACCTCCTGGCTCCATCGTCAGAACAGCTCCAAGATGCCAAATTATATATATTGTCATCCAAACTACATATCGATACATCCATTTATAAGTAGGTTTTAATTTCCTAGATTTGTTTACATAGTTACAAGTGAAGCTAAGGAAAGCGTGTTACAAATAAGTCACGGTTGACTTTCTAAAACTTTAAAAGCACTTAAAAACAAAACAAATCAAAAGGTTAAATGTGTTTTGTTTTTCTAGTCCGATTAGTTTTTAGGTCGGTACTTATCAAATTTTAAGTTTGGAGTTACAATTAGTAATGATATGTAAATTGTTTGTTTAGTATATAGTAGGTATTTGGAATGCGATAGACGATTTTGTATACACTTGTAATTGATAACGTTATTGCTACACTATTTTTAAGCAAAATTACGTGTCATAAATCATAATATACGCACATATATAGTTAAAGTGTTAGTAGTAGAAGCGTTACCCCTTAAATGCATATTGTGCAAACATTTTATTGTATTTTCCAATAGATACACTTTTGAAGATCAAATATCAATAAATGTTTTTAGTGTATAAATTGCCAAATATCTTGTTGACACACATGTACACATAAGATCATTTTTAGATAAATTTAAGTGAAAACAAACTTTAAAGGTTTTTTTTTAAATCGAAAAGGGGTATAACGGTTTTTATGAAATAAATACTTCAAATGTTTACCGGACCTTCACGCATTCAACTAAAGAAACAAATGCTACTTATCACTTAAAATTAAAAAGAAACTTCTTTTAACCGCCTTCAAAAAATGGGAACGTTTATGAACTTATTTCATTATTTAAATTTTAAGGTCAAGGTCTGTCCCATAACAAAAACTAAAAAGTCTTGAAAGAAAAACGAGTTTGGGTCTATTTGAAAATAGAACACTTACTTAAATCACTGAATGATGACTCTAGCAAACAGTTACAATAAGATTTTTTTTTTAAAGTAGGTGGAATGTGTTAAGTTAAAGATGTTAAATGGTACATATTTCTTTAATTTGGATTTTTTCATTCCGTTACTAAGTAAATCCATAAAAACGAACTTCGAAATATTTTTAAGTTATTTTTATGGATTTTCTCAAAAACTGAGTGAATGGTTCCAAAATAAAAAAATACGTATCTACGATTTAAAATCCAAAAAGTAAAAGAAAAGCTTTCTTAAGTTCTTACTTTATGGGGTGAAAGATAAGTAGTAACTCGTGTGAACAACTCCACAACGAGGGTGTAACTGTCACCGGCGTCACCTCCTCCGTACATGGAGAGAAAAGGACGTTAACACACACCTACTGACCGACGAGCGGTGACCTTTACACGCTGGTATTCCGTGTAGTCCATCTGTTTACGTATCGGAAATGGCAACTTTCTACACGGTCTTAGTTAACAGATGTGTGACCAAAAAGGGGAATTACGATTTCATTAATCGAACTTAATAGGATGCTTTATCTGTAAACGAGCATAAAAGCCAGTTTTCGAGCACTTTGCTTTTCTCTTTAGCCCATTCAAGGGGGAAACGTATACACGTTATCTGACGGCGATCTTAGACCTTAGCCTACAAACTGTGCCTGTGCCTGCCTTAGCCTACAAACTACAAGCTGTGCTTTACTTCCTATCAATTTTTGTCCAAAGGAACGCCTTTGGAAAAAAATTGATAGGAAGTAAAGCACAGCAGATTTCTATGCAACGTGCGCTTCCATCTTCTTAATCTGCAGGGTTCTGTTGTAAAGCGCATATTAGCGAATTTCGAAATATCAATCAGTTTTTTCCCCAAGTGAGATATTATAAGTATTTATAAGTGGTATAATGGGTGAGTACATTACATCTACTACAACTAAATACATAAAATGCAAATAGCTGGCTAAAATGAAATAAGATGTAAATCTTGTAACAAAAGATGTTATCATATACATAACTAGTACAATTATTTTCACACCGAATAAATTATGTTGTGCAAACTTGCTGAGTTTTGCACTTTAACGTTTCGTAATTCTACAGTAATTGTTTGTGACCCAATAAGGTTTCACTGTACAGTCTGTACACTGCCTTAATAACAAGTGACAGTTAATTTTTTAAGTTTATGGTAATGTTATTTTTTTAAGCTGAATATTATAGTAGAATGTTAGGAAATGATTTAAATGTAATCAACTGCCATGCATCGTTTATAGATAAAGGGATTGTTTATTCTCGGCAGCTTGTAATGACACGTTCTTTACCTTATATTGTGTGACAAGGTTTCATTTTTATCGAACTGTTTACAATAAATACATACGATGAGTATTAAAAACACATAACTGTCGCGATAAAGATACAGTTAACATACAATACTTATATTTATGTGAATACACGTTTTGTATGTAAGAAGTCTTTAATTTAAATGTTATTGTAAATTATATTTGGGCATGAAAACATGAGCTTGGTAGGTTTTTTTTGTAACTGGCAAATATACACTAAATCATTAGATTATTATTATTAGATTATCTAAACGCAAATTAATGGATACATCTAAATCGCACAAGTGATTTTTACACAGCTCATTACACTATTCGTAACACTTGGAAATCTGACTTACATTTTTTATCTTAACTGTATACAACCATTTAGCAAAGCGTAATCGATCTCATTGTGGCAGTTGATCAAACTCTGTTGGTAAGGTTAATACGCAGCAATTTATGCTCGACGCATTTAGCTTCGGCACTATGATAAATTATTACCCAAGAAATAACTACACACTGCAATTACAAACTAATTTGTAAATAATATGCTATTATTATCTTAATAGCACTGAGAAGTGAATGTACACCTATGAAAAAATAAATTTAAACTGACACTTAAATAAGTTTGAACGTGAAACGATCGTACAACGGCTGTATTGTAAGGTCAATAGTAAACCTAAAGTATTACTTTATTACCAGCTTTTTTGTAAATTCATTTGCTTTGTAACTTACCTAATTTAAAAAAAGAAGCTCCCAATTCGCTGGTTTCGATCGATGGAATCGACGTAATTCAAAATTCAGTCGAATTGAATTAAGTATTCCAAAATATCATAATATCATACATTTATGGTGAACAGAGATGCAACGCCGATTTCGTGCTAACGTTCGTTAGAAAGCGACAAGTTCATTATATACAAAACACTCTAGTGGAAATCACATATCATTGCCATTATGTAAAATCAAAAATTTTTAGTTCTGTCGCTATTCTCGCAAACCAGCGAATTCTCTGCAATATTTTACTTATAAGTTCAGCGAAATTTCTTGTCTCCTAAAGGTTACAAAAACAACTACTAAAAGTTCTGTGTCAAGAAGTGCATTGAAGTCAGTTGCAAAGAATAGTTATTTTTTTTTTTATTATTAACTCAGACAATATAAATCTACATTGTACTTACTACCTTTGACTTTGTTTGCTTTGTAATCACAATTTTCATAATTGAAGGTAGTTTGAGCAACCAAGTTGGTATCTAAGAACAATAGAGTATATGGAGAAGGTTGCATTACTCGAATAAATCCTTATTTGCGAGCGTTGGTAAAGTTCATTTTGACATTTATACGGCTACTTGAAGTGTAACGTTCCGATATACAGTAGGTCACGACATGCCTCAGTCAAATGTCAAAACAAATTAAGCGATTTTTTATTGGTGACTATACTGACTATGTACTGTGACTAAATAATCAAACTAAACATAATAACACCTAAGGGTCCAGAGTTTGTTTTCAATATAAAGCACATCGCTTATTTTGAAGCCAAGTTTTACTGATTTTTTAAGTGATCGCCATTTCCATTAAGCGTTAGTTGTACATGATGCGAGTAATACTTACGCAAAGAGATTGCCCCGAATGCATTGGATTTAATTTCCTTCAAATAATATTTGAAGAATGCAAAAGATATACATCTGCAGGCAAAGGCAGTGATCGTATTCATCGACGACCTTTATATGAAAGTAGGCTGAACAAACTCGTACATATTATGAATTTTTTGGCATTAATTTGCATTTCACTTAAAAGGTTCGTTTTTAGTCCCATTTATTGTCTCAGTTGGTATGAAACTGTTATGATAAATCTCTAAATTCAAAAGTCTTGTTTGTTGTGCAGGTTACGTAAGATTACACAGTGCCATCCTAAGGTGCCATCATTTTGCCGAAATGGAAGCACAGACTAACATAATATCTGTTTAATCGTCAAAAGTTCCGTTGCAGGTGGCGGGTATGATCGAACGATTTGGATCGGGGACGATTGTCTGGGAATTTTTATATGCCGTAAATTTATGCTTGTACTAGGAATAAGGACAAATAATCTAAGTGTGGACTAACAACCAGGTGTTACAATGACTGCTTGTGCGTTCGGCAAGTGTAAAAACTTGTCAAGAAAGTACATCGAAATTAATTATAATTTATTTATACCCCGACTCGTCATAATACGAAATTGTATTATGACGAGTCAGGGTGCGTAATCATTTAAATCTTGAGTCACAATTTTGTTTAAGTTGTACAAGAAACTAGTATGTATGTCCTTACTGTTTATTAACATACCAAACTTATTATTATATAAGTACCGACTACGTACCAGTTAATAACTGTACGTGGTAGAGCTTTTTAAATAATATGATAATGTGGCACCTGTTTTCGCAGCTCCTTTTTTGGGAAAATGCCTTAAAGCGACTACTTACTTATCATTATTTTAATACAATACACAGATTATCGATTAAGTTCACACTTTATGTTATCGATTATAAATTATGGGTCAATTATAATTGAAAATGTTCGTTTCGTGATATGCCATAAGGGTAAAGCTTTGACTACCGTTTACATCATATTTATTTTTGTTTAATGAGTCAAGGATTTATGTAATCGATAATATTGTTTATCGATTTATTGGTTGTCAGTAGGGCTCGGATAAATATGTATTAAAAATGATAAAATATATAGGTACCTACTGAAACATCAAACATATTCGATAAATATCATGTAGTGAAAAATAGCAACATTAAAAAAAACACAAGTGTACAAATTTAATAAGCTTTCGTATCATTACAAAAATTACAATCTAAAAAACACTTTTCATAATGAAATTCAAAAGGTACAAAATTACTTAGCTTCCCTATAAATTATATTATTTGTATTACAGTAACATATCACAAGTTTTTAAATTTTTTTAAATTAAAAGTTATCCTGTTCGGACGAAATAATGACTTGTACTGGCTAAATGATCTTTGAACATCACAGGATGTGATTGGGCATACTTAAATTTACATAATTCAGTAAGTGAGTAGATACGGCGCGAACGTAAAATGTCCGTCTAACGTAAAATGTTGAAAATATAGATCATTAAAATATGGACTTATGTTTAAAGTATGGTAAACTAGCTGCACCCCGCGGTTTCACCTGCGTACATCCTGGTGCTGTAGGAATATCCGGATAAAAAGTAGCCTATGTGTTAATCCAGGTTTCCAACGATCTATATACCAAGTTTTATCGCAGTTGGTTCAGTAGTTTTTGCATGAAAGAGTAACAAACATCCACATATGCATGCATACATCCTCACAAACTTTCACGTTCATGATAATAGTAGGATAAAAAATAGATTTTATGGATCAAAATATCATAATTTATGAAGAAAACAAAACAAAGATCGAAAACAGTCTTAATTATAAATATGCATTTACAATTAATCCGCGCCCAGTTAATCAGTGTTATGACTTTGTCCAGTTGAGACATTTTTTATATGCATACAACATTAAGCTCATGCCTTTCTCCCGGCAGAGACAACAGCCTGCCACTTTTTTCTATCCTGGCACGTCACGGGTTTCTTCTACTGTCATTAAACCATTCATACAAGCCCGCCGGTTTCAGGTATTACTAACTGCTCTTTTTTCAGAACATCGCCAATTTGATCATGGTATCTTATGCGTGTTCGACCACTTCCAGCCATCCGGGTAACATTCGCTTCATGTAATTGTTTTGTCATTCGTCTCGCATTTTTTGGATTTATACGCTTATGCTTTTTTTGGAGCAAAGCATGATTCTTACTAGTTCTACTTAATTTGGACCGGATATTTAAATGTTCTTTAATTTATGTCCAAATTCAAACATTCTGACACCATTTCAATAATAACTCGGGTTGCTAATCTAATATAGATCGACGACCTGTTGACTGTAGGCTTAAGATAACACAAACCTACAACATTTTCTGGGGTTGAAAGTTTATCACGTAAATAAATACAATGTATAAATAGGCTCCTTAGAACTAATTTACAATCAAGAGCAGGATTTAGTACAACAATTGCAAAAATAAATTTTCCGATACCGGGAATCGAAACCCGAGCCTCCTGGGTGAGAGCCAGGTATCCTAGCCACTAGACCATATCGGATGTTGAGTTTGAGGAATTTTAACCGACCACAAGCTAGTGTTCTATTTTAAGAATGTATGTAAATCTATTTCCAAGACGTTGCATGGCTGTTCGTAGTACTGTTATTATGTATTCTGGAGATATGCATATCGGATGGAATGACCTAAAGTTTAATTCTAAAGATGTATTACTCGTAGTAGGCTTAAACAATTCTCTGGCTGAGCTCCTAGTCATGCGTTGATTAACGTATTGTAATACATATTTATATATTTTACGCGGATTAAAGACATATATTGTAGACATAGCTAAAGTCATAGACTAATAATATTTGTGAAGTAGGTGATTAATATCAATGTGTATTTTAATTATAGATTTAGGTAACATAAGTAAAAAAAATGTACGCTGAGGTTCTTGCAATAAATTATATTTATTTTCTTTTCTTCTTTATTTTTCAAAAATAAATGTAGCCCAAGTTACTCCTTATAATACCAGCTATCTGCCAGTGAAAGTCGTGTGGAAATCGGTCCCACCGTTCCGGAGAATAACCGAAACAAACAGACATACGAAAAATTTAAAAACTGATTTTTAAGCAAAGGTATCTTGCAAATAACTGTATGAGCTTAAAAAAACAATATTTTAACATTAATATATATTCAATAAAAATATAATCAATCCAATCCAATCCAAATCCATCCAAACTAATTCTTAGTGTTAAATTACGATTAAGTGGGTATTATTTAAATCATTTTTATAGTATTTTCAACTAAATCAGCAACACCTGTCTTAATGTTTTGTTGACTACTAAATACTAGCATAAATATAGTAAATTAAGAAGCTTCGTAAACTTAAAGAAAAAACGAACGTCCTTATAGTTGTGTCAACAATGCGACTTACTATAAAATATTTCATTGTACTATATGTACTTATTTTTAACTGCGTCTTCGTTGACCCAGTAAGATAAAATCGTCTCTTGAATAGTTTATCTTCCTTGTCTATAATTCTGTCTCTTTCATACGCAGACACTACGCAACTACGGTGCAAAAGTCGTCAGGGACACATTTTTACCCGACTGCCAAGGCGGGACCCAATTGCAAATTATAAACCGAAAGAAAATGGGTTCGCTTGCAACTAAACTTAAAAATACCCGCGTATTTAACTTAGGCTTTCAGCTCATAATATAGTATGTTTAACCAAAGTAGAGTTTACTTTGTATCTTGTTTCGGTCTTTTTAGTGCATTACTTTTAAATTTTCTTTTTTGCAGTCGGGTTTTTGATTTTTTTAAATTATTTATTTTATTATATTATTTTTTCTTTGCATACCCTTTATCACTTCCTCTATTTTAAAAATTACTGTTTGTCTGTCTGTTCTATGATGTGCTTGATCCTATAAATTTTTCCTTTGGTCTTTTTTCTTTATTTTAAACAAGGGTTTTGTACATAAAAATGACGATGTCAACCCCTAGTACCTTATTCTAAGCTATCAAGTATTTACGATTCCTTTGGTCTGATTCTCGAACCACACGCTCTCCCACATTGAATAGCTTAGAAGTCAAGATTCGTGTTGACTACGAGTTTCAGCAGAGTCCCTCTTTGCTGGGGAAGGAAAAGCTGCCTGTGTTGTTATTTATTGAAGAAATGTTGTTATTGTAGAAAATATGTATAATCCATAAAAAATCCTCATAATATCAGTCCAAAACCTAAAATCTCTCAACACTGCCTATTGGTAAGATTATTATCGTTACACATTTGTGACCATTATAGTCTAAGCGTTAATCAAAACAATTAATTAATAGTATAGTTTATTTGCTGCTTTAGAATTTCTGTCAATTCTTACCGCATGTAGATATGTAAGTTATCTAATCTTTTGCTATCACTTTTCCCAGCATTCTTACAATCCCAGATATATTCATTCATTGGGCATGCCATTACGTCACTTCGAGACAAAATCGGAGTCGCAATGACTTTTTTTTCATTAGTGGACGAGATACGACATTGATTATGTCTGTCTTTTACTTGTATTTTATTTTTATTTTGTTTCTTTTCAGGTAAACACCTTTTCTCGCTTTCGCTTTTCTTTTAGGAATGGCTGGAAAAGAAAACCTTGAAAATCGAATGTAAGTATTATAGAAGTTATAATTTTTTTCTTTTTTATGGTTGAACGATGCCAGTAAGATTTTCACTCTTTACATTTGGCGGTGGTATAGTGGCTAAGGCTTCGAAATTGCATTGTTGTATCTACTCCCAGTCGTATGAGTTGAGTTAACCTTAATTGCATTTGTGTTAACTCATTCGCTTTTATGAGTGATCTTATCAAAGGCGTAAATTATTTCTTAATTCGAACTGGTTATAACCTGAGGTTGTCCTTCAGACAAACTCTTTTATCTACTAGTATATATGCTAATATCTAATAATAGGTACACTTATAGCATAATGCTGAAGAATTTGTTTATGTGAACGAAGTAATCCCGAGATCTTACCTTATAATACAGTCCACAACTTTAATTACTCTGCCACGCGCCAACAACCAGTTATCTTTAAAAATGTTTAGCGCCTATCCCAAGATCTATCACGTCTGTTTAGAAAATTCCTTTCATGTTAAATAGCCTGTTTAATGAGGATGGTTTACAGTCCTTTAACTGCTGCAGGACGCAATGATTTAAATGCTCGAGTGTTGCGGTTGTGTTGTATTCACAAATATTTGTCTTATGTTCTTTGTGTCCTTAAATTATATTTTCGTAAAGTCCGTAAAGACTAACAGAGTATAAATTTCCTAATTGGTTAGTTTCCTTTATTAGAGCGATCTAAAAGTAGAAAAAAGAAAACTAAAACTATAAATACATCAAGCTGGTGGTTGTGAAAACATGTGTATAGCTAGTGTCCATTAATTTTACATATCAAGGAGTTTGTTCCAACGTCTAAATTACAGGTTCTACCAGTTTCATTGTAAAAAATATTTTTGTGTCTACATTGAAAAACGATATCGGCTATATAACATCACCTTAAAACGCATAGTAGAGTGTGCAAACTAAAGCAAGTGTTGCATATCACAATAACGTAATAATTGTTGAAAACTACATACGTTTCATTTGCAAATATGAAGAGCAAAATGTATTTAATGGGATGGTATGACATGAGAATGAGCTCAGATTTTACAACATGTGAAAATTACATAACATAGGCATACATCATTAAGTATAGCTTTCCTGTATTCAGTCTCATAATTTAAATCTTTTTGGTTTTTTTTTTCTCAGCTCGCTAAACAGTCTTGCAGTTAGTGCAATAAACTCTTTCTACCCCTCTTATGTCTAATCTTACGTCACCATAGTTGTTTCTGAGTAACTTATTGTGTACAACTTAATTTACACAACCAAATCTTTATCTAAAGGTAAATTTAACTCTGTAGAAATTATTCTAAAAGTTATTTGATTATTATTCATCAATCATAAAACCACTCTTATTGGGTACGTCTACGTATATAGTATAAACCAGTAACTCATGCTCGTGCCCAGGACAACATCGGTCCGGTACGCGAGCGGGAAGCGCGTCTATTTTGAATTGTTTACTGCCGTCGCCATTCATGGCTAATAAAGACGTGAGCCAGCGCACCCATTGTGACCGCAACATGCCCGCCAGTTTGAGGGAGGAATGCCCTCTAAGCCTTGTTAAACTGTGTTAAGTATGAAGTTATGAGTGGTAATGTTTTATAGGATGAGGACTAAGTTTATTGGTTAAGTCTTTCTTAGTAGGCTCTCTATAAAATTGAGTAAAATTTTTAAGGTATATTAAGTACATATACGTTAATTATAAACTATTTGATGTGCATTCTCTAAATAAAACATAATTAATGTCCTTTTGTGCCCTACCCTCCACATATTTACACGTGTACCAACTCTTAAATTGAATTTAACCAGGGCACTTATTATCTATTGCAACAATGTTACATGTTTGATTATAAGCCGTTTCTATTTTTACAATTATGCACATTTGAGTTTGATCACTTTTTTCGCCAGTTTTTTCTGGTATGGCAAGTCAACCAATTAAATCTACACAATTAAACGCGGATTAGGCATATTGCGTTAGAGAATTAGACACCTGTCAAAGAGGAAGGTGAAACGCTAGGAATAATACAGCGTGTAAAATTATGTACATATTTAAAAGGTAGAGTGGAACCGGCTTTTCTGTCCAAATTTTGGAATTATTGGGAAGTCGCACAGGCGTACAATAAGTCTGAATAATATCCAAAATATTGTAAAAAGGATCAGCCGACCTTCTGCACCTGAAGTATGGAAGTCTGTCTTATGTGCTACTGGTAATGGCTTACATTAAAGCGATCGACGCGCTTATAAAAATAAGAATAGTAGACTTTAACAGTGTCAATGTGATATTTAAAGTTCTAAGATTAACTGTATTCTTTGGGTATGCAGTATAACCTACTGCACACCGAAGGGATACAGTTAATCTTAGGACGCCAACGCTCTATTTTGTAGCTTGGCCGGCCGGCGGCAAAGCCATCATAGGAACTAGAAAACAAATTTAACATTTTTCAGATCCAGGAAATCGCTGATAAAGAGATATTGTAGCAAAACAGTTTTTATTTATTATGATTTGTGAGGATAGACGTAATCTTATTATGATTTATTGTTGTATCGAATATCCAAGGTTTATGATTTTATATCAAACATCTAGACAGCGGTACTTCAGCAGATCTTTTAGTTAGGACAACATTTCTATACTTATCAATTGCAAAGTAGATGCCTTTATATTGAATCGAAGCCGAGCCCTCGAGTGAGAGCCAGATAAAGTATAGCTATAGCCCCTAGACTTAATCAGTTTTTTTTATACCGTTTCGGTGGCAAACAAGCATTCGACCTGCATGATGGTAAGCGGTTACCGTAGCTTCAATTCCAGGGAATCCTTTAAAAACCTATACATTCCCATTGTCAATCGTTCAACTACTCCGTTCGTATCTTAGCGAACACCATGTCATTTTGATGTAGTTATACGGATAGGAGGATGCTTATGGCCGGAAATATTTTTTTCTTAAAATAGTTCGTACAAAAGCAGAATAGCCTTAGACATTGTCTACCAATTAAACTTGGATAAATATGTAAATAAATTGATATGGAGCATATATAAAACCTCGAATAACGTTCATTTTTACGAAGGTAGTCGTTTGTTACGCGTAGTATTACTAATCTTAATTTCTACGCCTTGAATTTCTTCAAAAATGTTTCTATCACCGTCTATTTTCCGTTACATCTTTCAGAAAAATTTCTAGTACATTTGTCGGCATTAAAGGTACTATATTGTATGTATATTAGCTTACTTTAATAGCCGGAAGCTTGCAAAAGTCACCGTGTGGGCATGTAAAATTCGGTATAGAGGTACGTACGTACATAATTTCTATTAGTCGTACTCTGAGTTAGATTATTATACCTAAATTCTACCAACTCCTAAGTCTTCGTGTATGTTGGTGCCTATATTTGCGTGCAATCGTGAGGTGTGCGGATTCAATACCATTTTATCGTTCCAGAGTCGCGCAAATTGTTAGCTAAGACAATATAATCACTACATATTATAAAACAGTCCCCGCCGCGTTTGTCTGTCTGTCTGTTTGCTATAAACTGAAAAACTATTGAATGGATTTTCATGCGGTTTTCACTAATAGATAGAGTGATTCATGAGGAAGGTTTAGGTGTATAATTTGTTAAAATTTTGTGTAAATTGATTAAAATGTGATGATGATCGTTGAAGGTGTCTTGGCTACCCGTGCGAAGCCGGGGCGGGTTGCTAGTTTATTATAAAGCTGTAAGTTAAACGCAGAACCCTGACCGCTTTAGCCATTTTGGCCCCCCTCAAGGTAATCTGGTGTAAAGCCCTCTAATACTTTCCTCTGCCAAATTTCATCCAAGTTCCTAACCAAATAAGACGAACCACAAAGTTTTTAAGACAAGCGTCATAATTTTGTTATGTAGGTACACGGAAAATACCGGCAATACAAACTGAAACCTTATCATTCCGATTCACTCTTCAGACAATATCAGGTTACTTGAACTTAATACGTCACGCCAATGAAAGGGCCTGTCATTAAAATTAATGCATCCTCATCTAACTACTACTGCCGCAATTGGAATGACCTAAATAATGGTCCCTAAATGGTACGGTTTGTAGAAATGGTACAATTTTGCGCTTGCGCATGAGATCATAGAGGAAGCACGCGCGCGCGTTCAATTGTCAGTTGTCAGTGGTAAATGTATCCGTTGACCACTTGCACTTTATGGGCTTATTTATATTCTAGTCTTTTGCAAGGTATAACAAGGTATTTAAGTGATCGTTTTGATGTAATATGATCGAATGTGGTTCTACGTATATTTATAAAAAAAAATATACATGTACAATTACTTTAAAAATAACGGTAAATGCTTGTCTGACAATCTAGCTTTTGCTTAAGTGATAGATATCCGTGAGACGGTGAGATTATAGTGACGATTTGTCACTTCCAATTATATACTTAGTATACTTTACGCTAGCGTACTAAGTTTATGCTTTCAATCGATATTGATGTTAAACTATAAGAATTCGACTTGACTGTTTTTAATGTGTATTAAAAGTATTAATATTTTTAATACAAATCTTAAGCTGTGCAAATATTATGTACTGCAAAATAAACTAGTTATCACTTTATGAATTTCATCTGAATACTCTGAAACTATAAGATATACCTATTAGCGTTGGAAATCATGTTACTAGTAAATACTACCAAGTAAAAGTATCGAATTATATTCATATCATTATATCAGTAAGATGAGAAATAAATAATATAAACTTACTGAATCACAAGAGTCTACATTGCTATCGAAGTGAACAAACTCAGTCCACTGGTCTACCGGTCCACCCTTGACCGGTCTGTATAGATCAATGGGACTACGATTGCGAAGACAACAAGAGAAGCAAAGTTATATCATTTATCTTACCAATATCTCCAGGAGCCTATATTGCTACAGAAATTTTGTTACATAAAGCCATCTGTACAACCATATTCAATAAATCACAACACTATTATATGATAATAGTTCCTATGTTCTATCATGTCATAATACAAGATGCGCTTTGATAACTTTGATCAATAGTCAATAGACGGTCTACATAAATCATGTTTTGCTTGCATATAAAATAGATTAACTTCCGTTCGTAACTTACTCTTGAGGAATGTATTAATGCTATTTTTTGTTTTTGAGGTTTATTAGAAAGAGTTTAAAAATAATTATTACTGTCGCAGACAAAGAAGTCAGGAACAATTAGAGATATAAAAAAAATTGAAATGGTATTAAGTTGGAGATTATACGTTGGCCGATTGCCAAATTAAGATGCGGGTTGAATTTCCCGGACTTGTCTAGGAGTACAGGGTCTGAATTGTGTCGACATGAACCACGACAACCTATTCGAACTGTAATTGGAATCGGATTCTCAACACGTTCGGTGTTAGTACAGTTTAAGCGGTGCGCTGCCACTCATTAACTCATTTAATGGTCGGCAGCGTAGGTTTCTACTAAATAATTATGGATTGTGAGTTTAGATATAGATACATTATATAATACCTATAACGTATACGAGATCGACAGAGGCAATATCCCGCGATAGGCTTCTGTCCGTACATACCTCACTATCTCCCTTCCAGTTTTAGCGTTTGGGACGATCTTGATGTGGATAAAATCGATTGATAGTAAATATACCGAATAGAAATCGAAAGTGGATTATGAAAGCCTTTTTTTTTCTTTATTTAAAGAGTTTAATCAAACATGATTATGCAACTCCATTGGGCCAATTCTTAAAAATATTTAACAAAAAAATAAATAATCATCTAGAAAATATTTACTGTGTCCGCCTTCGCATACCTTTTTTTTTTTTTTTTTTTTTTATACTGGGGAAATCCATCATGGACTATCCTCTACCTGGGGTGCGGCAGAGGGGTGTGCCGGACTCCTACCGGCTAAAACCACCAGTGTGTTCCACCTCGCACCTTCTGCCGGGGATACGGGAGTCACAATCGTCCGCGTCCCCAGCGGTGCTGGCCCACCAGTGCAGGCCCCGTCTCTGAAGGGGGTTATATGTTGTCCCCCCCTCGCTTCCTCCATCCTCCTTAGAGGGGCGCGCGTGGAACACATCGCGCTGTCACCTCAGACCCATTTATAGAGGGGCGGATTTCCCCAAATCCACCGCTCATGGGTCAATTTAGGGGGGCCGAAAGTGGGCGTTATCAGCCCTTCTGCGACGCCCGGTGCGCCTGCTGCGGATCGGGAGGGTAGTTGATATTTCCCTTTCCCTTTCCGCAGCCTCCTTCTGCGACATCACTGTTTCGCAGAAGGATATCACCGCATCCCAACAACTCTCGCTGCCAATCATACTTTGTATAATAGCCGACAGCGAGAGATCTCCTCCGATCTTTGCGACGAGAATACGGCGCGGTTCTTCCCACGCAGTACACTCCACCACCACGTGCCGCGCCGTCTCCTCATGGCACTCGACGCAGTGATGACACCGGGCGTCCGGCTCCCTACCTATGCGGTGCAGGTACTTCCCGAAGCATCCGTGGCCGGTAAGCACCTGCGTCGCCCGGAACGTTAGGGAGCCATGCCTCCTCTTGAGCCATTCTGGCAGTACTGGCTGGATGGCCTCGATGGTATTAAGGCCGGCGGAAGGGTGTAAAAGACGCTCCTGCCACTCCGCAACCAGGACCTGGCGCAACTCCGACCGGTGAGTCTCGATTTCACGTTGCACCGGTCGTTCTCCTTCCTCAGTCATATGGTTGCGCCACCGTCGTAGTGATGCGACGGCCCTCGCCTCAAGGTCCCAGGGCGGTGACCCAGCCAGTACGCACGCCGCCTCAAAAGAGATCGTGCGATACCCCCTGACGACTCTAACAGCCATCGCCCGCTGCGGTCTTCGCAAGATGGCGATGTTGTTGGCCGTTAGAGTGTCTACCCACACCGGGGCCCCATAAAGAGCCATGGATCGCACGATCCCCAAGTATAGCCCTCGGCAGGCGGCGTTCGGCCCCCCTACATTGGGCAGCAGCGATGATAGCGCGGCTGCGGCACCCATCAATTTTGGTGCCAGCCGCCGGAGGTGAGGCTCGAATTTCCATCGGCTGTCGAGGACCAATCCTAGATACTTCATGGTCGACCCGACAGCTATACGGACCCCACAGACCACGATATGTAAATCCGGCGGCGGCTTATTTCGAGGCCCATGAAAAGCCATGGCCTCGGTTTTGCTGAGAGCCACTTCTAGGCCCAAGCAACGGATGCGGCCCACTACCTGTTCTACCGCAGCCGTTGCCAGCAACGCTGCCTCCCTATGGGTTTTCCCCCCGGCCGTGACCAGTGTGTCGTCTGCGTAGCACGTCAAGTGCACGCGCTGGGGGAGGACACCCCTCAAAACCCAGTCGTAACCGATGTTCCACAGGAGCGGCCCGAGGACCGAGCCCTGTGGAACACCGCACGACATCTGGCGCCCACCTGAGCCATCACGTCCCACGTAGGTGACGCACCTCAATGACAAGTATGCCCCAACGATGCGGCGGAGGTAGGGGGGCACTCGGTGATATATGAGCCCCTCTCTTATACAACTCCAGGGAAGAGTATTGAAGGCGTTGGAAATGTCGAGCGACACGGCCAACAATACCCCGCCCCGGGACACCTCTTCCTCCGCTAAGACCTTCACGCGCATGATAGCGTCGATAGTGGAGCGTCCGTGGCGAAAGCCGTACTGGCAGTCTTCCAGATCAGGACCCACAGTGTACAAGTGGCTGACGAGGCGGTCTGCGATGATACGCTCGAACAGCTTGGCCACCTCGTTCAGCAGCACAATAGGCCGGTACGCGGACGGTGAATCCGACGGACGCCCCTCTTTCCGGAGCAGAACTAGCTTGCCGGTTTTCCACTCACTAGGAAACCGGCTTTGCTCCAGACACGCCGTGAAGAGTCCTCTAAGTTGGGGCTCTAAGAACTTGAGACCCAAAACCAGAGCTCGGCCAGGTATGCCATCAGGCCCCGGGGCCGTGTTTTTGGCCCGGAGCCGCCGTATAGCTGCTCTCAAGTCCGCCTCCGTCACCTCGGGTACGTGATCCTCCTCCAACCCCGTAGCGACGGGCAGGGCCATCGGCGATTGTGTGTTCTCAGGTCTTTCCGGGAAGAGCGCTGCTACCACCTCCTCCAGCAGCTGTGGCCGGAGACTCTCCGTCAGGGGGGGAGCCCAAGGCCGAAGTTTTCCCCGCACCATACGGTAGGGGCGCCCCCACGGATCTCTGTTTAAAGTCTCCAGCAGTTCTTCCCGCGCACGAGTCTTGGCATCGCCGATGGCTATCTGCAGGGATATTTTCGCCTGGCGGTAACCCTCATAGAGGAGCTCCTCCTCTTCGGGTGTCCGCCGACGCCGCCTCCTGTAGCGGGTGTACTGGCGTCTAGCTGCCACACAGGCGACGCGCAACTGGGCGATTTCGGCAGACCACCAGTACACCCGACGTTTCGTTGGTTGTTGGTGGACGCGAGGCATCGCCGAGTCGCAGATGCTCGTCATAGCCTCTCGAAACCACTGCGCCTCCTCTTCGACGTCGACGGCCCCCCCTGCATTGGACTCCCGGAACCAAGCCTGCACAATTGCCGCCTCTTCGAGGACCTCCCTGTTGCAGCGCTTCAGAGCCCATCGTGGGCCACCCCTTCGTGTGGTTATTGGACCTTGGTTACCCTGTAACTGAGCGGAGATGTCGAACCGTATATACCTATGGTCCGACAGTGTCTCCACCCCTTCCATTACCGACCAACCCTGGACACGGCGTGCGAGAGCGGGGCTAGCGAACGATACGTCCACTATGGACTCGCCCTGCTGTCGCACGCACGTGCTGACCGAACCTCGGTTTAGGAGGGTCAGACCAGTGGTCAGTGCCCACTCCTCGAGGGCCTCACCACGTAAGTTTGTGATGGTGGAACCCCAAGCCGCGGACTTAGCGTTGAAGTCCCCAAGCACTAGCAATTGTCTAGGGTGGCACCGGCCGACTGCGGCGCCTACCTCTACAAGGAAGTCCTCGAATTCGGCGAGGCTCCTGTTGGGTGAAAAGTACACCCCGAAGATTGTAATATCTTCCAAAGATGCGGCCACCCAGCCACGACCCCTGCACACATTCTCAAGAGCCCCGCCGATAATGGCCACTAGACCGTCTTGGTCCCCTGCCCAGTTGTCCATGGGAGGGACAAAGTAGGGCTCGGCGATTACTGCCACGCTGATCAGCCACTCTGCCATGCTCTGGAGAAGAAGATCCTGAGCTCTGGCGCAGTGGTTGATGTTCCCTTGGAGGAAATGGAGAGCCATTACTGGCATTCCATTTCCTTTGCCTCCTCTTCCTGGACCACTAATTCGGCCGGTAGGCGAATCGGCTGCACGGTAGCATTTTCCTTACCGACAGCTTTCGTCCCCCTCTTTTTATTTTTGGCAGTGGATGCAGAGCAGGCCTTACTGCCAACTCTGTGCCCCGCCGATTTACCTGCCGCAGCACAAACCGGGCAATGCGGTGTAGCAGAGCATTGGCCCGCTTTATGGCCAGGCTTGCCGCAGCGGTAACAGTGGTCACTGCGATCAACCTCAGCGGTGCACCTAGCCCGGACGTGACCATCCTGTAGGCAGCGAAAGCATCGCATCGTCTTGGGCTCCAGCAATTGGACTCTGGCGGACACCCAGCCCACCAGCAGACGGCCACTGTCACTCAGTTTTTTGGCCGCAGTGACTGGACAGCGCACCCATACTGTGCCAAGACCAGTGGTATCCCGGCGTATTTCGCCCACCTTTACATAGTCCGCCGGACATTCGCAGTCGCGGGTGATAGCCGCTAGTACCTCTGCGGCAAACACGGAGTCGTCTAGCCCACTAATGCGCACTTCTGCGCACTTGGTGGGTCTGGACACCTTGATGTCCTCCGTTTGGAGGACATCTTTTATTTTGGAGGCTAGTTGGTCCGCCGCTTGCGCACTACTGGCGCCGGGGATCTCTAGTATTCGGGCACCCGTTGCCGCCACGCGAACTTTAAGGCCCTTTATGCCTAGGCTCTGTAAGTCCACTTTAGCTCTGGCCTCGGCCAATACTGAGGCGTACGTAGTGCCTCTCTCCATCGCTGCAGGCTGTAGTGTAATGACTACAGCCGCGGAGCGTGGGGCACGGAGCTTGCGGGTCTTGGACTCCTTAGCCCGTGTCTGTCTCGGAGATTTGGTCGTCTTCTCCTTGTTGGTCTTCTTTTTGGGTTTCCTACCCACCACTTTTGACCAGGTCTGGGCTTCAGCCCCGGAATTTGCCGGCTGTAATTCTTTTTCTGCAGCCAATGATGTCTGGGCAGGTACGGCTGCGCTGGTGGTAGCGGGCGCTGTGGATGTAGACCTCTGCTTTTGAGCCTCCTTAGGCGCCGTTAACGTTTTTCCGGACGCCTTTGTATTTTTCCCTTTCCCCTTCTTAGCATTGTTCCCAGACTGGGAACCTGGGGAATTTCCCTTTACTGCTGCTGCAGCGGCCTTTCTGTCCGCTGCAAGCGGTGGACGGATGTTGACAGGTGGGGGGAGTCTCTCCTCAAAGGCCTCTAGACGGGCATTCACCATGGTTCCTACGTGTACCATGATGGAGCGCTCCAGTTCAGCAACCTCGATGGGATGGTGCTGATTGTTCGTCGCAGGAGGTGGCGGCTGTGCGGTAGGGGTCGCACGCCCTTTGTAAAGAGCCATTTCAGCTTTCAAAGCCTCGATTTCCTGGCGCATTTCTGCCACCTCTTTTCGAAGGGCGGCGTTCTCACGTGAGAGTGCTGCCGTCTCTTCGAAGGCCGTCCGGGCCGAGAACTCTTCGGCTGCCTCTTGGATTGCGGACGCTGCATCCTTAAGTGCTTTGACGAAGCCCCCCTTCAGGTTTTTGGACTTTTTTGCGACCGCGAGAATAGTCTCCAAGTTGTCCTGAACCTGTTTGGTAAGGGCACCAGCCGTTTTGGCATCTACTCCCTTTCCGGACAGCGTGTGGCTGGGTGCTGCTAATCGGTGGAGATTCTGCTCTGCTTCTGCTTGATTCTGCACCTCCGCCTCCGCATCCTTTTCTGTCATTTGGTGAAGCTCCTCCTGCCTTGAAGACTGCAGCTCCACTCGGGCTTTGCCTGGCCCAACATTTTTGCCCGTCGCTCGGGGCCGCCCTCGTCCTCTGTTTGACGTGCCAATTTTTGCCGGCACTGAGGTGTAATCAGAAGCCGACTCCGACTCTGAATTTACCACCTCAGAGCGAGACCGCTTGCGGCCACCCTTCCAAAATTTGGAAGGCACGTTAGCATTAGCACTGCCACTCCCGACACTCGTTGCCGAACGACTGCTAGCGACAGAGTCGCAGTCGGACTCTTTGTCAGCACCAGTCTCCTCACTTCGGCCTTCTCGGCCCGTGCCTAAGCACCTCTCCACCACTGCTATAGGTTTCGGTTTTTTAAAATTTAAATTCTTCATTTGATTCCCACGAGTCTGGGGGAAAGACGGTCGACCCGGGCAGAGCCCCACAGTATTGCCCGGGCAAGTGTACATTTGAGCCAGACCAGAGGAGCCACTGATCCTCTGGCCTGGGGTGCGCTAACGACTGATGCCACCTTAGACTGAACTCAGAGTACAGGGACAACCTGTCAGCCATTCATTCCCTCGCCGCGCACCAAAACTTGGAATTCAGGGTAATTTTTTTTTTAATGAGGTTTTCTTCCTCGGTCCAGGCGACCAAGCCAAGACCAGCGACGGTGGCAACAAATATTACCTACCCTGCCGAACACAACCCGCGATCAACAGGGCCCGTCGTACACCGCTCTCCCCATATTCTCTTATGAACAGAGGATACAGAGAGCGGAGAGCAGGAGCCCGATCAAACGGACGGTCCCACGCCGACTGGTAGTCCGAGATGGACGGACTCCGTCGGGTATCCCTCTTAGTCTGGTCTCTCACTTTGAACCTTCCGGCATGAGTGGCTCTACTGGCATAGCTCCAAAGATCATTGAGACACGCAAGCCCCCCCACGACGGCAACGTGGGGATACCTCGGGGGAGCGCCTTCGCATACCTATGTTAACCATATTGAATATCAGTGAAGCTGATTCAGATAGCGGATATGACTAGACACAATTACATTTCCCCACTTGTTTTAAATCGAAAATATCATATAACAACATTATACCTAACATCCTCACACATTCCACTATAATATATTTTTTTTAAAGACAATTTTCGTTTTGCAATCACTAATCGTGTTTCATTCAATCAATCATTATTTGTTGCTTAAAATTTTCAATTTTAAGCAACAATAAATGCTGGGTTTATTGCATAACCAGCTGCAACCCGCGGTTACAGCCGCGTAAGTCCCGATCCCGTGGAAACATCGGGATAAAAAGGTCTCCAGCTATCTACATACCAAGTTTCATCGCAATCGGTTCAGTAGTTTTTGCGTGAGAGAGTAACAAACATCCATATATCCTCACTAACTTTCGCGTTTATAATATTAGTACATCCAAGCTGTCATTATTTCTCTGCTATACGTCTCCTGAGATTGTTATTGTAGCCTATCTATATTAATATTATAAATCTGAAGAGTTGGTTTGTTTATTTGGCGTTAATCTCAGGAACTACTGGTTCGAATTGAAAAATTCTTTTTGTGTTAGTCAATTTATCGAGGAAGACTATAGGCTATATAACATCACGTTACGACAAATAGGAGCGGAGAATCAAAGAAAATGCTGCAAAAACGGGAAAAAATTATTCGAAGTTCGAACGCAGACAAAGTTGCATGGGTCAGCTAGTAGATCTCTGGTATATTTTTCATATGTACTCACGTAGTTATTTCTTTCTTCAATACAGTTTTGGTGTTGATTATTTAGATTACACCTTTATATCTTATGCAAGGTTGAGTAGAGCTTCTAAAGTACACTATACAATTAAAGACGGGTTGATAGAAAAGTGTTCTAAATAAACAAAACTAGAGGTTTTGATCAACAAAACTGACATGTATTTACGTTGTGTTTAAAGGTAAAAGACTGATGTGAAGCAGCTTCAGGATTTTAGCTTACAGATGTGATGAAAGTTAGTTTTATTTACGACTACATCATCATATCTGTTCTGCTGGAATTCCAAAGCTGCTTAATTAGTACATTCTAAATCCTTACATTCTCCATTGGAATGATGTAAAAATCTTAATGAAAGCAAAGGCATTTAAAAAAACAATTTTTTTTTAGCAAAACCTGGAGTGAAAATGTTGGGTAACCTTTTTAAAATTAAAAAATGTGTAAAATTTAGTATGCCTGATAGTTTACACAAAGTAGGCAAAACTCAAACGTGTTTTATTAAATAACATTCCCCCGTGTTTACCAAAGAACTATATTTATGTTCTCGTTGTTTATTTTACTTGCACATTAATATGCTTCGGTATTTATACACGGCAGAAATTTTCCCAAATTGAAATCATTTGTTAAAAAAAATTAAGAGGAGTAGATGGTCAAAAGATTGTGACTTAGAGTCCGGTCAAGCTAAAAAAAGCTCGCGAAGGCTCGCGAACAAAAACATACAAACAAATGATGACGGTATAACGGAAACGAAATAGCTTTCGGCGAATGAAAGCAAACAAGTGGACTTTAGGTCGAAAGTAAGCTTATTTTCGTTTTTACTGTATGTACCCATAATTAAAATATATATTTATATATCAATATGTGAAGAGAATTCTTTGTACCCTACCTACCGCATAGGTTAGGTAGGGTACAAATAATTCTCTTCTTTTTGCGCATGCGCATGGAGAAATGTAAAATTCTGAATACTTAAAAATTTATAAACTATATGGGTAAAAAACTAAAAAATTATATGAAAATGGCTTTTAAAATCTACATGTCTCCAATATAAATGTTGACCTGTCATTGTAAGGAAAGTCTATACAATGTCAAAGTTCAATTTGCACTAGTCAATGAAATAAAACAACATTCAAAGTTTAATAATGTTAGTAAAGTATGATCGAAATTAGACTACCAGCGCGATCTCTATTATGTATTAATATTAAAAGGTTGATGAAAATTGAATCAATAATAATTAAAAAAATAATTTAAATCAATAATTGAATTGCGATGCTTGATGGAAGATTGAATATCATAATATAACTTATGAACCATCACGGTTTAATTTTGTCGAGTGTACATTACTACTTACATATTCATACATTACACTTTATTTTCAGAGGTACAGATGTGTACCGAGAATAAAGTCTACTTTGAAACTTCGAAACATTAGAATTACGTCTGAGAACGAGATTTCAAACAATAGTTTACGATCAATAATAAAGTTCATAATGGAACCACGTCAGTGTCGGCAGCTGTTCCGAACCGAGCTAAAATCGTAAATACTTCGTAATGAATGCTCGGGAATACAAATAGCTGGGCGTCATTGCTGTCTGACAAGGTGCCGTTATCAGTCTGGCCCCACTTGCCGAAAAAAGTCAAGCTTTATTTGAATATTAGCAGCTTCACCCGCGTTTATGGTTACTGCTCCGCTCCTAAGAGTCGCAGCGTGATGTTACATAACCTATTACTTTCCTTAATGAGTGCTCTATCCATTACAACATTATTTTTTTCTAATCCGAATAGCAGTTTCAGAAATAGGTAAGTGCGTTTAAACAAAGTTTAATTAGTAGATATATGTATATATGTGTATATACTGCATCGTCGGCTGGGGAGGTGCAAACAAAACTTACCTCCTAAAATTAGAGCGTGCCCAAAGAGCGGTGCTAAAGGTTGGTTGGAGGCTGCCATACCGTTTCCCTACTACTGATCTTTATAGAACCTGTAATGTCCTCTCTGTACGTAAATTATTCATCCTCAATGTTATTCTTACGACTCACTCACAAACCCTATATGATCCTTCGAAAATAGATTCCGTACGTCGAAAACACACTGTATGTCCATCGATCCCGGTCAGATCAAATCTAGTCAAGCGATGTTTTTACTTCCTTGGTAACTATTTGTATAATCAAGTAAATAAAATCTTAAATGTGTATCCTATGACGAAACTGGAATGTAAAAAAGCAGTTACCAACTGCTTAAATAGTTTAGATTACGACAAAACCGAGAAGCTGATTTGCACTTTAAAATAAGTAAGTACACACACGTACGCTCACACACACACGCGCGCACACACACACACACACACACACACACACACACACACACACACACACACACACACACACGCACGCACACACACGCACGCACTAAAAATATCTTCTTTTTACATTAACTTATGTTATCCTAAATACATATTGTTGTGACACGTCCCTCAAACCCTAGCTGTATACTCTGTAACACTAAGGAGAGAGCCTGGAGATTTGTCACACAGGTTTCGAACCTACTACAAACTCCAGCTCTCACTAAGGTGTAAATGGTGTTGTACCATTTAGTCATGAACCAATGTACCTAACCTTATTGAGAGAAATAAACAATATTATTATTATTCTTCTCTTTATTAACATTTAAATACATATAAATTACATTTTTAAATACATTATTATATAAAAAAAAAATATATTTAAAAATATAAAAAAAAGTGTCCCACCGGTATCGGGTACAGGGACCAAGCTACCGGTGGTTAGGGTTCCAGAGACAGAAACCTCCTCACTATGCGTGCCGTGTCGAGAAGGACTGCCTTCTGCATTAGGCTCTTGATCCAGCTGCCTAACGTGAGCCTCTGAAGCCTTATTATTATTATTATTATGTAGATGACAGAACTCTACAACAGCCCTTCCCAAAGTGGGTTCCGCGGAACCCAAGGGTTCCGTGGGAAAGTTACCAGGGTTCCGCCAAATTATTTATTTTATCCATAGTTAGGTTACTTCTTACCTACTTTTTTCTTTTAATATATTTCCAATTCTGTGATCTTTAATTCCCAAAGTGACTGTTGACGGGAATAGGCTTGCCCCCTATTACGTGAGTACTCTTGTACTGTTTTATACCCCTTGGGGGATACAGGCGTGAGTATGTAGGTTTGTATGTAGTTAGCTACACACATAATTTTGAAATAGCACAAAGTATGCGTTCAGAGGAAATGGGTCTTCTGCTATGCTATATGGTTTTCGCTAACCATTTATGTTGTGTTGTGTTGTTTTTGTTTGAGTGTCACCTTTTACCCCCCCCCATCCCTCTCCCCCCGGGAAGGATAAATAAGCACGGAATAAATAAAAAAAACAGGATATACCCATGAATGTAGGGTTCCATGAAATTATAGGGATTTCATGAGTGTTCCGTTACCTTAAAAGTTTGGGAACCCCTGCTCTATAATATACTCTTGATTTATCCAAGATTTTTTAACTAACATAAATTGATAAGTACATCAAAATCTAGTATTGCGAAAAAAGACGCTACATTTAACATCTTCACTTCCACTTTCATTGTGCTGAGGTGTAATTCTATGCTAACATCTGTTATCTAATACTCTGTCGTCGTAACTGGAGTTACTGTGTTTTCATTAACGACGGCAGTACTATGGTAACTAAGTATATTTACAGTAAAAACACATTTAACAGCACAACGGATTTTTGCTCTAATTGGCGCCGCCCCACTGGGGAAACACTGGCCTAAAAAACCACGATTAAATAGACAGACAGACTTGGCAACGCGAAAGTGTCATCACTTGTGTTCCGGTTTATACGTAGCGGTAACTATCGACGGATCGTGATCTTCTTTGCTACTTTTCTTGTATGCTGACTAGAAAATTAACAACTACGACTAGACTTAAAGTTAAATATGTTTATTTCATAAAATTATTTGACAACGTATTTTTTTTAAACTAAAAATTGTAAATCAACACAGTCAGTCACCGCAACAATAGATTGTTTTGTTAAAAGTAAACCAAATAATTATATAAAAGTTAATAATACCGTTTTCCAAATAGGTAAGATCGTTATCTGCCAGTGTCAATCTATAACCGCCCGTTTCCAAGTAGTTGAGCCTTGTGAGAAGAAATCGGGCAAACAAACTCACGGCCACTCTTTTAAATATTTTGTGAAATAATGTCATACAGCACTGTTTTATCGTGGCGCTATCAGCTTATTTAGCTATTTAACATTTCATACAACAAGTTGATGGTCTTAATTATAGCCGTCATTTGTCAGAAATTTAGAATGAATCGGAAACAGTGCCAAACGCCGAGTCTTTTGTATTCTACCGTAGATGATTCATAGCATGCCGCTTCGTTTTGTTCGAGAAATTTCAAATTACGACTATGCATCTGAGATATATTCAACTGTTTCTGTTTCGTCTTCGTATAATTTACTTAGATGCCTTGACTTAGAACCTTTCTTTTTTAAAATAATCGGTCTTATCCCTTGTACTATTTAAAACATATTTTTCAGTTTAAGTATTTTTGGAAGCTAGTTTTACTTTTTATATATACTGACTTTCGCATTAGACTGTAACTCTAGATTTACTTTTAAAAATATTCAGAACATAGATCCTCTAATTCATCTGCAACACTCGTCATAAGCAAGATTACGTACGAGTATGTATGTAGCTAAGAACAGTGTGACCATAGTGAAACATTACGTCACAACAATATAATATGTCCTGAAAAGGTTTCAGGTAATTCAGGGGTCTTAGTTAAAAATGTAACTTATTTCTTTTGTCTGTTGATAAATATATATGATATGATAGTCAGGCAACAAAACCTCTTCTGCGCAGGTCAAAAGTTCATTAATGTATGTATTTCCTGGTCTTTAAAAGTGAATGTCATACCATAGAATTATATTATTATTAAATTGTTAGTTATGACATAACTAACAAAATTAAAACGTGTCACGTGTCGAACTACATCATATTATGAGCTAACGCAAGACACCTGTCCAGGTGGGCGGCGCCGCCAGAGCCGTCGGAAAATTCTTTAGTTAGGTACGTTTGTCTTGCGAAATAGGTTTTTGGAGTTAATTTCATAGTATGTGTAGGTGGTTTATGATTGTAATAAAAATGTTTTAATTTCTATATTGAATGAATTCGACACAATTCAAAAATTTTTAGCAGATTTTTAAGCGGTCGGACCATTTAGAAATTGTGCGTTGAAAAGCTAGCTTTATTTAATTTAAGAAATATTTATGAATGAAAATATCTAGAAAAGTAATATTTATTTTTCCGCAATTGTATCCTAATTAGGTCTTTTTTTGTTTTTCGGACGTCGGCGCGTCGGCCGTTGTTTTTTCGGTTTTTAAAAGTAATAACCTCACGAAGGCGTCGTCTCGCCATGACGGCGTGTTTCCGGCCTGACATGATGCAGTCATTAGCTTTGTCATAGAACGACGTCGTACAAAATTCTACGACCCCCTGTCTGTATGAATTTATAAATAATCCCGGTTCGCCAGTGGCGGCGGCGGTGCGGCAGACCGCGGACGGCGCGGGCGCGCGATTCGCAATGAGCGCCCGCCCTCATCGACTCTTGCAATCCGACAATACTAGTAGCTAACATCGAAAGCCCTGGCTCTGGTTTCGATTTGAAGTAATGTGTTATTCCAAATAAAAGTTATTCGTCGCGAGTGCAAATAATTTCTAAAGTGACCAGGCTTGTGTCATCAACATCATCTATGATAAATAGATGATAGTTTGTTGTAAAGCAAGTGCGAATTGTGTGTTCTTTAAAGCTGGTTTTGTGTTTAACTTGGCAGGAAAAGTATACAATTTACTTTCTAATATAGGAACTCTTTACAAAAGTAATGGTATAGTATGATCGGTCGTTGAAATCTTTGTCCTGAATCATCTAAGTAAATACAGACATGTCACCTTTAATTCATTCGAAAAAAAATTGTACGTGTAGGAGAGGTTTGACTCATAGTTCCTTTATACGTATGTATATATTAAGTAATCTCTTCATTTGTATTCCTAGAGACAGTCCGTAGCCCTTATAAACTTGGTGTAGCATTTTTGCTTTATGTCGCAGGGAAGATGAATTACTGCATGTGAATGCATTTGAAATTCTAATTTTATCCGGCTTTAGTTCCTTAACAAAAAGACTAGGAGTGCGTCTGAGACGTCTAAGTATGTCAGTAATGCTGAATTCTAAACAATTATATTCATGTGTACAAGTTAAATAGATGTTAATACAATGAGGGAATACAACACGACAGAATATCTTTTATTATATGTTATACTAAATACGCGAGTATCTTTGAAACAGAGTTTTCTATACCAGCTTTTTCAATTAATCCAACTGATAATATTAATAATAAATATTATCTATATATATAATCTCTTTCCCCTGCTGTGTTGTTTGTCTTACATGTCATTTTGCGCATATTCCTGTGACTGTCTCATTAGTGTCATAACTTAATGTTTGAAGAAGATCTATTTTTACTAATGGCTCGATGTAAGAGTTCGAAGAGAATATTTGTTCGGTGTGGCTGTATTAATTGCAACGCTTTGTTTTGTGCGAAACTCGGTCAAGAGGAACGTTTCAATCTCAGAGAAACTTTGAGAGAAGTAAAATACTTGTTTTCACTTCCCATTTCTGATTTATCTATGCTTATCGATTTGTGTTCGAGATAACTACTGTCTATCATTTTTAGCTTGAATATTACATTTGGTTTTTATGTCATGGATACACTTTTTTTCTTTATTCATAATTTACTTTAAACTAACACATCCATTGTTAGATTGTGAAAGTAATAGGAAAACCTTGACCTTCTACAATGATTCATAGGTATACATATATGGGATAGATGTTAAATTTGTTTATTACCCGTGGTCTTCCTACGTGGTTCACCCAGGTGTTCCACGGTTAATATTACGGTGACTTTTAGTATTTTGGCGCAACCTTTTTTAAAAAGTATTAATTACTTTTTCAAACACGTCAAATCATTGTGGAGCAGTGATAAATGAGAGGAAAAGCGAGTTAAGTTCGATTGGTATACTCGAACTCGTGCCAAAATTAATAAAACTCAAGTATGTTTTTTTTTACATTTTGCAAAGGAAAATTATAAATAAAATCATCTGAATAATCGTATTTTACTTTAAAATGCATCGCATCAATGACACTGCAAAAGCTATACACTAACGTTAAATAATTGTAATTAACTCATTCTCATAAAGTTTCCAAAATATGTCTCAAGTCTCGAAATATTTTCACTCTAAAAGTTTCGCTTGAACTTGTTTATTGATGATAAACTCTGCAAGAGTATACTTTTTGACCCAAAAATGAAGATACAGAATTGTGTCTTGATATTAGACCTGTTGCAATAAAATTTACCAAGTTCCCGCCTACAACATCACATGTATATGAAATAGGGTCTTTTTGGTCAGTTCTCTTTATCAGGATTGTGGGCGTAACATCTTAAAACCTTGAATATAAAATGAGCCATTATTTTCCCTGTATTTAATAATCACCGAGGTCAATTTTATCTTACGAGATATCAATACCGTTACCTACTTGTTTCGTGGTGCGTTCAGATACTTAGCCTTGTTACGTTCTCGATATTCGTAACTAGATCACATTTCTTTTGTCTTTAGTTGTAATTTTATATGTCGCATTCCTTACAACCAGTGATTTGTACCACTCAAGTAATTGCTAACAGATTCTTACGCAAATCTGATTGATGATAAAGATCAGTCGGTGTTACCGTTACTTCTATTTGGCCACTGTGTTGTCTATCAGGTCGTTCACCTTCAGATGTATCTTGTTTATAACTTCATATCTTTTTTCAATACAATAGATCTGATCTTGTGAAGATGTAGAACTAATTAGCTGTCTGGTTGACTATTCAATTTCAAGAATATGAGTACTTGCCGCTTGCCGAAGATTGTGTAGTCGATATTGTTCAGTCATACATGTTATTGTTTACGGAGCAGTCTAGATATGTTAAGTGTTTTGTGATGTAACAAGTGCATAAATAGTACTTCAAGATGATGCAAGGATTGTTGGACTCGCTGTACAAAATCTATACAGGTAAGATGATTTATGTCTTAAAGCTACTGAATTTATGACAGTAGATAAAATATGAACTTAGAATTAGTAGGTATATTTCAAAAAGAAAATGACTATTTTGTTTTATAATGCAATTATAAAATAATTGCATTATAAAATAATAATAGCAATAAGCGTGGAAATTAGCTTCCTATGCTATAATTTATTAAAAGTAGATCTATCTTATCTGTGTGATATGATAAGTAAAAGCCAAACCCATTTAGAGATAATGGCATGAATTTAAGAAACATCTTTACTCCATTAGAAAACGGTATTTTTAGTTTGGCCAATTTTTCTTCTAACTTACCTATTTGTTTAAAACTTAGATATTATTACTTAACATTAAAAAAAGAGACCTTTTTCACCCTTAGCTTACCAACAAACACCATTTTATTTTCATAGAAACACAATATTTTATGGTCATGGGTTCAGTGTTCTGGTATTTTGTTGTAGAATTTTTCTATGCACAGAATATGCCGATAAGCAAAAAAAATGTAAATTGAATGTCCCTGCAGTAAAAAGGGAATGAAGCCATTGCCCAATTCAGTGTACCTATCCAATCACAGTGGATATGTTTTATCACATTTCTTTAATGTTGTTCCACCTGAATGAATATTGACTTCATATTTTGGGTGCTTATGTCTAGCCTAATCAAATAAAAATGTATATTTTTGTCAAATTTAACTGATAAGTGAACTGTTTCTTAGCATTATGAATACGAAAATTTAAAATTTGTTCATATTAATTTTTCAACTCAATAACTAGTACAGGGTAATGAAAAATTACATTGAAAAAGTTACTAGCAACTTTTGCATAAATTAGCTACACATTTTTATTTAATTTTATTAGTTGTACAATGAAGCTGGAGGCTAATCTATCTTCATACTCTCTAACCTGGTTGAAAATTTAATTTTTGTCCTACTTTCCGACATGAAATTAGTCTCGTTTTTTGTTCACGGGTTCATACTTCACAGTTTAATTAACGAAGTTCGGTACCAGTCACGATTTTTACTTGTTACAAGAACGTCTTCTTCGGGAGGCGGAGTTCTGTGATGAATTAATGTTTAGGCAGTAATTTGCTACATTTTTTTGGCTTCATTGTTGCCGAATTATATTTTGTTAATGGGTATATTAACCTGAGAGTTTAAAGAAACCTTTATTCTAAACTAGTTACGGTGCTTAAAAGTATACTTCGGCTTTAAGTGGGGATAAGAATTTATAGCTACAGTTTGATGTTATTTGAAGTGCCTGAAGGATGTTGTAACGGCATTGATATTATAAGCTTATGTAAACAAGGAAATCCTACCCTTTACGCGAAAATGGAGCACTAAATTTGTATAAATTCAAAAGATCGTAAGGATGTGCTTGTGTGATACGGCAACAGGAAGTAAGTTAATAAAATACTTAGAACTACTTGTTGCGTAGATGTACTTCTTAGTATTTTGCTAACTTACTACGCCTGTTTATAATACTCCTACGGCATACGGCAGTTAGACGAGGAATTAGTTATCATATTTTTTCAAGCATGTTACATACTTAAGTGTTGCAGAAAGACATGCATCGCCAAAAAAATCTATGATTAAGGAAAGTTAGTTGTAGAAAGTTGTAGTATATTTTCTCCTTAATAAATCCTCGAAGATAATCTATAATACACGTCACGTATCAATCAGTTTGCGATAATAATGTCTTACGGATAAATATCCTTTATTTATTCTTAACGCGAATGTGTATTTAGTGAAAATAATGTAAAAAATATTACACAAATAATCGTTTTTGCATACCCTGCCGGTCAGCCAAATAGGCCATTTCAAAAACAGTTCGCCAAACTGTCTGTGTGAGACGTTTAATTCATGACAAGCATCCGACGTTTCTCTCATACGAATCTGAGCCATCATTACATTGTGTATATCAATCAACAGAGCTGTACTGTTTGCCAATGATATTGTTTCATAATCACTACCAGATAGCACATAATGTTCGCTTACAATCACCAACTGTGTGAAACTTTGTCAGTGTCAAGTTTGTTATTGTTAGAAATTCTAACGTCAAGTTTGTGCGTCTTTATAAAGTTATGCGTATGGAATGCGCATAACTTTAAAACTTTAAAATCACTGGTATCACTGGACTTGCATGTCTCTAGTATCTACTATACCAGTGTAGAAAACAAAGCTTAGTAGGTATATTGAGAGTTAAATTAGCATTTAATCTAATCCAATCCAAATAAGGTTGAGTGTAAAAGTATCATGAAAGTCTGACTATAGACTCTACTATACCATATTTCATTATACATATATTTATATTTTGTAGGCTTTCAGTCAGAACCAAAGTCAATTCCCGAATTCCCTGAAGATGAGAATTAGAGTAAATCCCTTTTGCTCCTCGGGAAATTATTTTTTTTATACCGTCTGATGTGGTTTCATCCCTAGGTTTAAGTAAAAATTACAATCAACTTATTTAATCCGAAAACAAATCAATTTGAAAACATAGTCATAGCATCTAATTTAAAACTTCACTTTACACGTAGTACCTACTACCAAAACCAGGGCAGTAAAAGGCATGGAATGCCATTCTGTGGCATAAACGGTGCACGGCTTAGATGGTGTTAGGTGATAATTGAGTACCTACATGATAACCGCATAACGTATAAGATCAAATCTGCTTGTGAAAACTGCCTTAAACTGTAAATGTGCCTGTGTGACATACTTACGCATTTCAGGATCCACGCGTTTGTTACTTATATTGTCATCCAATATGAAAAAAATATAAAACGAAAAACTAAATATTCCTTTATTCAGTTAGGTTAAGACTAAGTAACACTTATGAACTACACACTACACTACTACTACTACTGAAACTACATTTTATGCTACTAGAACCACTTACAAAAGATCTTCTTAATAAATAACACATAAACTTTTAGCCTCCATCCAAAGGACGGTCCTTACAACAAAATGAACAAGGGATTAGTCTCCATTGATTTTTATGGAAGGTTACCATCCTCAAAATGAAATTCAGTGTCTTAACATTAACCATATCCCAATGCATTTAGATAGGAAAAATATGTTAACAAGTCTAAGCATCACAATATTTGCTAATTGGTTGATTTTTTTTATGGTATTGGGGGCAAACGAGCAGACGGGTCACCTGATGGTAAATGACTACCGCCGCCCATGGGCACCTGTAACTCAAGAGTCACAAGTGCGTTGCCGCCCTTTAAGGTGAGAATAGGGAAAGAGCGGGAAGACGGGAGAGGGGGATTAGAGGAGAAGATAGGGGGGAGAGGGGAAGGACGGGAATAGAGGAAAGGGCAGAGTTAGGGCCTCCGGTAACATCACTCATGCGGGGGAAAGCAATGCAAGCATTGTTTCACGGCCTGTTTTCTGTGAGGCCGTGGTATCGAGCGGAGTCCAGCCGGCCCATACGTGCCGAAGCATGGCTTTCCCTATTATTTTTTTAACATTTAAAGATTTAATCTATCTGTATGCAAAAATGAAAACATGGCACATCTGATCAAATTAGTAGACACAAACAAACACTCGTAATGAACCTAAACCGAACATGGGGAGGCGGGGCGTTCACAATTTTATTCAGGGCCGACACATGTGCCTCCGTAAACCATGCACCCATAAGTTGATATACTTCTTCATAAACAAAAAAGATATCCGCCTGGTTTTTTGTCTTTTCACAATACACGTTTCAGCCAGATTACATGTCAGTTTTATATAAACATTGTTCAACAATTGTTCTTAAAATATTCCAGTGTCCAATATGTATATAATTTTTTTTATTCGATGTCTAGCTTTTGTGTGGTTCTTTTTCTACGATAGGAGTATCATGTGTGTTAATCCAGGTCATAAACTATATTTGTGAAAAATTTCATCCAGATCCATTCAGACGTTTTGAAGAGTAAAAGTTAAAAAAATACATACATCCATCCTGACAAACTTTCGCGTTTATAATATTAGTAAATTGTGCTTATCAATAAATGTATTTTTAATTTCTAGATTATTCTCAATAAGTCGTGCTACTTGAAATGTCATTTCATCGTGAGGTGCAAGAGCGTTTTCTTTCTTCTGAGAATGCAGTCACTCAGAAATTCCTTCTGGGAAACGTTACCGTATGTGAAGCATTCATAACATAATCCATATACGGCAGCAACAATACAGAAATTAAAGTTATTTAATGGTTCATAAACTCTACTCAATATGGTTTTACTCAGAAAAAAGATAACGTTATCGCAGTTGACCTAACCGGACTAAAGGAATTCGTTTCACATCCTTCCTTGATCGCAAATTCTTCATACAGGGGAGCGATTAACCAATAAGCGGACCCCTACTACTAGTTTCTTCTTTTAAAACTGCTTCTTTAGTCGTTAGTCAGTAAGAATACTTTAATACAAAATGTACACATAACTATTAAAGTTTCTGGAAATAATAGTTATACTAGATTTATTTAATCTAAACGATTTAATAATTATACGCTTTTGCTTCGTTATTTTTCGATGATTGAAAAATGTATGTGATAGAAAAATATTTATTAGTAATTCTTCTGTTTAGGAAAAAAGTTGGTAATTATTAGACATTGATAATAATCATAAGATCACATCCGTGATGACTGATAAAGATAATAATGGACGTATATAATAGTCTTATGTTTCGGTTCACAAATATGTGAAAAGTTCGAGGTTATAGATTGCAGTCTAACGTAACCTCCTTGAAAATGATAATTATGAATAGTCACAATGTTCAAGTTCATTGACATTAGATCAGTCAAATTGCGATGCGAACAATAATTTGTATTTCATAAATAATGCACAGTTAATAGACCTATTTAAACTAAAAAAAATATTAACCGCTCAGTGTATTAGTCTCTATCTGAACAGAAATACAGTGATCATGCAGTATTGTTATTAACACGTAATTTATTTATTCTTTAGGGAAACAAGCAGGTTTGCAATGGATATATGTACATCGATCTTAAATAGTAGTTTCAACTAATTGTACACCCAACACCGTAACCTCCAATTTATATTAAAAGCTAGTGTACAAAAATACCAAAAGATAACAAATAGTCTAGTGTGTTAATGTTACATTATTATGAGATAAAATCAGTCTAACAGACTAAAGCTTGAGTATTGGTACTAGTAATATGTGTAATAAAGCTGCAGTGTTTATCATGCTTCAACGTGTAAATCCCAAAAACTGCTTTTTTTTTGGGAGAAAAATTTGAGAATAAATAGGTTACCTTACTCAACGAGGATATCACATAAGCGGAACCGTGACCTTGATTCGACTATTGCGACGCGATTGGATGGGACAATTTTTATATCACTACATATTATAAAACAAAGTCCCCCGCGCGTCTGTCTGTTTGCGATAAACTGAAAAACTACTGAACGGATTTTCATGCGGTTTTCACTAATAGACAGAGTGATTCATGAGGAAGGTTTAGGTGTATAATTTGTCCCAGTGCAAAGCCGGGGAGGGTTGTTAGTATTATGTATTTTTTATTTTAATATGCCTTTTTTTATGTCTTTTAATGACCACGAAATGGGACGACCTCTCTACAATAAAGTATTATTTCAATTTGACACCTAATTAATCGACAATCAATGGGTTACATTATGATATCGAGAACCAATCGTAGAAAAGCTTCAAGTGTCCGCAGGTGTGCAAAGTCGTGATCAGAACTGCCAAGCAAGGTCGGGAGTTGATGCCGTACCCATTGTGTTGTTATAATAATAATAATAAGGTTGAATCCACACTTGTGTTGCAGTTGAAAGACCTCTGTTTTGCGAAGGGTAACAATTGATCGATATAAAACACCTACAAGCTTGTACTTCACTCATATTTTTTAATTTTAGGTTACTGCTTGTTCCGATAGATTACCCAATAACTAGTATAATAATAAAAAAACTGTAACTGCGTCAGAAGTGAAAACACAAACACACATAACTTGTAGTAGTAGATTCAGATCATCATTCTGAGTGGAAAATTATTGAAATTTTCTGCCGGAAACTTATTATTATTATTATTTTTTGGTTAAAATTGATATCACACGACGGTCACGCGAGGTCAGTGCTTTTTCCCCATACCAAAAGTGCCCAACGTGCCTAAAGAAGTTTTCACTTCAATAATTTTCGTACGAAAATGGTTAAATATTATAACAAGTGTAATACTAGCCACACAATAAATAAGATGCAAAGATGTACCTACCTACTTATTATGTAAAACTATCCGAGTGCAATGCACTTCCACAGACAAACCGATTATTCGGTTTTGTGGAGCAACATGTAAACTAATGAAATGGTTCATGAATAAAGATTTTTATCTATCTATCAATAATTTCCTATCAAAACTAAATCCATGCATTCACTAGGGGACATGTCGCGGAGACACGTCTCCCGACTTTTTGGGACATTATCGCTCGACACTTGCCTTGTCCACACTACCCAGTTGTCATTGAGATGTCGACGGGGTATTAGTGCTAAGCATTAAAATCAAAATGTGTCGATACAATATCGAGGGACACGCCAGTACAGGAAAGTCGCGCGTTCCGGCGTTCGCAGATCATCGGGCGACATCGCGTGTAATGTCGCAGGTCAAGTATATTTTGTCTCGGACGACAAGGTCGCAGGAGAAACGTCCCCTAGCGAAAACGTGGCTTAAGAGTGAAGTGTAAAAAAGTGAACTAAACCATAGTGACTGAAATATTTAATTATTTTTACCTATTTTCGTGTTCCGTAGGTTTTTGCCTAATATACTACTCAGTGAATCACCGTTGCAAGATTATTACGGCTCTAAATTGTGGATAAGGCTTTATAATTATTATTGAATTGAATGCTATGAAATAGTGAAAAGTATTCATGTTACTAAACTATACTTATAATAATATGAAAGAATTAAATGCCAAGGTCGTTTTGCGGTTGATCTGTCTAATATATCATTGCATTTTGTGGTCACTGCTCCTACATTTATAATGTGGACAATAATCATAATTATAATGCCATGAAATTTATTTAAATGCTTATTTCGTATAATCATATTCAATTTTTTTTTATTGGTATAGAGGGCAAACGAGCAGACAGGTCACCTGATGGTAAATGACTACCGCCGCCCATGGAAACCTGCTGCAATTCAAGAGTCGTTGCGTGCGTTGCCGCCCTTTAAGGTGGGAGAGGGGGGGGAGAAGGGTTAGGGCCTCCGGTAACCTCACTCACTCGGCGAAAAGCATTGACAGCATTGCTTCACCCATGCGTGCTGAAGAATGGCTCTCCCACGACAGTAAAACTCGATAAACTATTTTGAGATTACAGATAGTTTTTGTTTTACCAACCTTGATGGCGAAGAAGTATACCCTGGAGGAACTTGAACTTTTTAGAGAAAAAATCTGCTACACCTTAAGGCACCCGTTATTGAGCATAAATCACGTTATTTTATTTACGTTTGTGTGGTCAAAGGCGTTTTCTAATATTGTGCGGTTATTCACTAAATACTTTTCTACTACCAGAACAAAAAATAGATTACGTTACAAAAATTTTAATTTACCACAGCATCACATAATCCCGGACATAATGCTGAAACGGAATAAACAAGAACTGCATTTCAAGTAATCCACTGATACCTAACGCTATACTTTATAGCGTTAGTGTGTGTATTGTGAATTCCTATAAAAATAGGTGTATGAAAATTCCCGTAGTTCCGAACTAAGCCTTTGAGCTTTGTCACAAACTGTACATTTAATTTAAAATTTAATTTAAGTAGTAATGTAGTACACATGCGATGTATGTACGAGTATAGTATGAAATACTTCTGACACGGAACTCTTAATTAACATCTTTTACGTAATCTGTGTATACGTGCCAATTGACGTCACAGTGGGGCAACTAATCGAACTAAGGGCTTTCGTCTCATTGTTTGACATCTGCACGTCCACTTGTTTACAATTACACTAGTTAAAAATGACTTGTTGGTTCTCTGAGTATTTAGTCTTTGGCTTGGATATGGTAGAATTGTAATTAGAGTAGATAAGCTGATCAAGCGTGTTTATTATAACATGCGTAAGCCCATACATTGCGAAATTAACACGTGTTGATACTTGATGGATCAGAAGTGTTAGGACTTGTTGATTTTTTTTTAATTAGACTCTTTGAATGTACTTTGATATATATGTAGCTGAAAACCCCATTCTCCTTTGGCGACCCTTGAGTAAATGCAGTTTCTCGCAGAACATTTTCCAGTTTGTTACTTTACTCATTATTTATTATCAACATCTTCAGTCTTAAGTCTTCACACAGTATATAAGAAAGTAAATTAATCTTTGACTTTATAAAACAACACAATATTATGAATTTTTTGTTATTCATTCTTAAGATGTAGTTTAACTAATTAAAAAAGATATGCAGGTTGATGCATAAACACATTCGTTGTTCGTATAATAGCAATTGTGGACCTATAAATGAACTAAATTCTAAATGTTATATTCTCTTATGTTGTTCTTCTTTTAAACTTACTATTTTTCTTATTTCTATTATACACCTGCCACACACATTTCTGTATCACCCAAACATTGACTGGTAGAAAAGCCCTACCTCATGCAATGTATCTGCAGGAAGTGTTTTAAAATAACATAAAAAATGAAACTAAGAAAACAGGATTTAGTATTACTTTTTAATTACTTACAGATACAAAAGAGGTGTTCCAACATTGGTCTTACGAAATATTCGGAACAAAATAATCTAATAAAAGGTGTTAAGTAAAAGATTATTTTTTTACAAAAACACAAAACGAAGCTTTCCAAAAATTCTGAAAATGCCAGATATTGAATGGACTTTCATTCACTGGTTTGTAGTACTATTTCATATCCTTAGATTGAACACTTCGAAAAATTCACATAGGTTATGATTTTTAAAAAAAGAAACGTTATCGTTATCTTTAATCTATATCAAACAATGTAAAAACAAAAAATAAACATTTAGTCATACACCAAAGAAAACTGACAGTTTTGTAAGCGGTACTTACATCGGGTCTTACTATATTAGACCAGTTTTACTGACAGCTAATTATAAACAATTTAGCGCCGATAGTGATGTCAAACGAACATAATTATATTTATATATACATATATCAGCCGGTTTTATTATCTCTTATTATTTAAAAAAAACATGTGACTTGTTCACTGGAGGCGTTCATACACTTGGAGTCTTAACTGTAGGTATTCGCCTCCCATGGCAGTGGATCGCATTTGATCTCAAAGATTTTTTTCAATGTAAATATATACTTTTATATCCTCTAACGGTAGTCACACTTCAAGTTGAACGAATTGGATTAACATTATTTTTAACTCTATCGTTCTATCTTATTACTCCTAAATTATTATTTTTAGTTGCAATAATTCTTCATGTAGGCCATGACATTTCGGTGCTATAAAACATTATACACGTTTTAATGATAATGTTTATTAAATCTCAATAACGAAGGTTAAATGAGAGACAATAAAGTAAATAATATAGTACCAGAGTGGAAGGTCGATATTACTTTCAAGTTAAACTCAAGTCAGCTTAAATTGCTTATTTATTGACCAGTAATAATATAAACACAAAAAAAATGCAAGAAACAATTATCTTAATTAATGAAAATCATAATTAATTCTGTTAGCCACATCAACAAACGTACACTTGACAGACTAAACTTCAAGAAGTCTAAGACAAATAACTAAGTCAATGCTACGGGAGTCAAACTTTTCAAATATTGTTGGTATTTTAAGGCAAAAAGGACAATTGCAGCACTAAAGAAATCACGGTAAAGTGAAACTTTGGAGGTGTAGATAAAACAATTATTATTGTTCCTATTGTTCGTGCTGTCTCATCATGAAATCTCATTATGTAAATAATCAATAATTCGATCTTGCAAACAAATTTAAGGAGGCATGCAGAAATTAATTGTACATTTTGGTGATCCAATCTACTACACTCTACTCACTTAAAGAGACACCTATAATATAAAAAAAAAACACCAACAAAAGATAGAACCATTTGTTCCATCACATGATGTAAATTTTCATGATAAAATTCATACAAACTAAAATGGATATTTCAAATTTTGCTAGTAATGGAGGTGTATTGATATTCGAATATTTTTCGTTTGATACTAGGCCTGCACAACACCCATATCACATAACATAACCGATTATCGAATAGCAAACAAAATCGATAACGTTAAACGAGGATGTATTTATTAACTCTACAAAATTATCGTTCACTTATCGATGTTGTGTAACCAATGCAGTTATCCATAAATGGATAAAAAGAAGGATAAGGCTCGGTCCACACTAACAGCCTTGTGGAAAAAAATATTGAAAAAACAGGCTATGCTGAGTCTAAACTCCAAGCAGTCACTTAAAAATGTTCGACCGTGTCAAAAGAAAACCAGTCATAAGTTTATGAACAGAATATGAAAACAAGAATTCTAACCAATATAAATATAATCCATTTTTGAAATCCAAACGTTGGAACCGGTGGTTATCATATTTTTTTTGGATCTACCACTAGTGTGGACAAGGTTTAAAGTGTTTATCGAGTGCGTAAAGCAATAACGCCGATTACCGATTTTTAAAGTGCTTGTCGGTTTCTTGTTCCTTACCTTTTGGTCTTGTTTGCTACAAAATGCATTTGTACGTAAATATTTATTTATTGGTAAATAAAGAAAGCAGTCGTCCGTGGTTTATACATGAGTGCATTCATTGACATTACTGACAAAACTATCTGCTGCAAATAACTTTATAATAATAATAACTTCACACATCTCATACATCTGGTCTGGTCCCAAACTAGGAAGAGCCTTTACTATGGTAACCAGACTGCTGATAAACATACTTATATATTTCTAAATACAAATTCAAATTCAAAATCATTTATTCAATTAAGACACCAAGTGACATTTATGAACGTTAAATTGAAGCTACTGTTAAAAATCATAGATCGACGCAAACAGACGCCACAGCATGTACTGGGTTGTCGAGGTAAATTAGGTGAAAACACCAAAATCTACTGCCTGCTTGTGTCGATCTATAACTTCCAGTTTCCAAAATACGTAGAACCTTATGAGAAGAATACTGGCAAAGAAACTCATGGCCACTCTTTTTAAAAGTCAGATCTTCAGGTACAATGGTATTAGTGTTACATAAAAGGTAAACATGATGCAAGCTGTTGCCACCTGAATTTCATTTTATTGACATGCTCCAAAAGCTAACGTACAAACAAAAAATATCACTCAGCGATACCGTTGAAGGTTTGAACCTATTAAACATAGAAATCATTCAAGGTGCACATCAGTTACAAAGTCTACTGTTAAAACTAATTCGTGACTGGATTAAGAGGCTAGAGTTGCAGTTGAACGAACCAAAATAATAGTATAGGCTAAAGCATCGCTGACTAGGCCGACCAGTCACCCCAAGCAGCACCCGTTCACGAGTATGACGCATTTACCAGCCATCGTCTCCTTCGCCATATCAGAGGGAAAGAAATGACCCGCCCCATGACGACGCCGCAAGCAATACATATATATTATAGATAATTTACACCCAGACACAGAACAAATGATCATGCTTATTACATAATTATGTCCTGGGTGGGAATCGAACCCACGACCTCTAGTCCAACAGGTCAAATAAACTAGCTAATAACTAACTTAAAACTGTATTTAAAGTAAGGCAGAAGAGACGATCTTAAGCAACAAGTATTTCCAGGTATTACTCAGCGGGACAGGCGGGTTCATCATCACTGCATTTGTATAGCGGTGATGGACACGCTCAAACGAATACTTTCGGAAGACAGTTTCCTTCTATATTATTTAATTAACTCAATCCTCACTGAGTGATAATATTTTGTCCATTAGAAATATGATGTCATCACAAAGAATATTTCAGTTTGAAAGGCGACCACATGCTTATTTTGACTACATATTAAGATGTGCTTTTTATCTCCATGACAAGATTCCTCGATTAATTATTATATTTAATTGTTCCCATTTCAAATTCAGAATAACATTAAATTTATGACCAAAATTGTTCGTTAATAAATTTATTGAGGAACAAGTCCTCCAATCTGAAATGAAATTAACGTAAAAAGAAAGTATCAATTTCAAAAATAAATTTTGTGAAAGCATGATCTGAATCGAATAAAAAAAGTGAATTACGTATTAAATATTACTTCAGCAGTAATTAAATTTTGTAGCGGAATAAAAACAAACTAGTTTGATAAGGGTAAACGCAAACTTACACGCTGTGGTCGTACGGAACTCGTGTCGTGCTCGCTGCAAGCTAAACAAGAACGATAAAGAAGATCTATAACTACCATAAAGAGGATAATAAGAAGAATGTGAAAGTAATCTGGTGACAGAAAAAAAAAAACTGTAAAAATCATACATTCATTTTTGTTTTCTTCCTCGCAGACTCGAAGAGCCATCGTTCCCGTCCCTTGCCAGTCAGGTTTACGGTTTTACGAAGGTTTGTCATCCTGCTCAAAATTAGGGCTATCCCATCTCAGTAAAGTACTTAACTAAAGACAAGGGGCGTTAGCCGCTTTCACTTGCTAAGATGCAACGCAATTATGTTTAAAACCAAGCAAAAGGTGCCTGATATTGCATGGAATAGATTATTTTAAAGCGATAAGGCCGCCCTTCGTTTATTATCCTTGCTACACATGTCGTGTTTTTAATATTTATATTTCTGTTTTATGTGTTAAAATATTGTAAGTATATGAATAAATTATTATACATATTTATAATCTATAAATATACCGAAAAATATATTTATTATTCCGAACAAAAAAATCTTCTTTGCTGTTGCAAGTTATTTACGCAAATAAAATTACCGTATTGCTATCAGTGGACGCAAGCTTTATCCGGAGGCTTAATGACCTGACATGGAGTCAACTGTATTGTGCATTAGTACACTGACCTTAGCACGAATGAATAAAAATGCTTTTTACACTATCTGTGCTGAGGTAACGACTCGTCGTAAGTTACGAGAAAAGTGCAAAGATAAAAACATAAACGTTAATATTGTTCAAACAAAAACAGCTATGACTGACTAATTGACGTGTAATGATTGTCAATTATAATCATGATAATGTGTAAACAGTAAATGAGATATTCTTTAGAATCCCGCATTTTTTAAATTCGAATTGAATTATTTCGTATCCAGATATAAAAGGGGATAACAATATTTTCTGGTTTTATTTGTTTAGAGATTTTATTTTTAGGGTTCTGTTCTTCAAAAGAAAAGAAAGGAACCTTATAAGATGATTTTGTTGTCTGTCTGTTAAGACCATTTTTCTCAGGAACCCGTTGACGCATCTAGTTGAAATTAATAATAAATACGTATGTCTGCGGTCCCTTGAACCTGTAAAAAAATCAAGCTTCTAAGTCCACACAATCAAAAGATAGGGCTATTCAAGCCTTAGATTTGACCAAATTTCAATTCGCAGGTAAATCAAAACCCATAGGGTACTTCCCATTGACCTAGAATCATGAAATGTTAAGAAGCAAGGTATGACTGCACAAGTAAAGGAAAAAATCCGAAAGTCATTAATTTGTTGTTATATCGCATAAAAAATGGCTTTTGTAATTACACAACTTATGGTTTGCGGTTGGAAAGTTGACTTTGTCGTATTTGACGATGTATGGGAGAGTATTTTTAGAACTGCAAAGTTAAGTTTGTCTTGCGAAAAAGACGAGCAAAAATCTTCTAGAATTAATTTCCGAGATGTACTTACTATCTACATACAAGTTTGTTTTCTTACGGAACCCTCCTTTGTTCCCACGAAAATATAAAACAACTTAATGTCTGTGTGGCTATTCTTATCTTTATATCAGTTACGTACGCGGGATTCTATGTGCATATACTTACACAACAATGCTTTCTTGAAATTTGTAACGTTATTTACTGTGCTTGTAATGTTGTAAACATGTATGGAAGTTATTACAATTAATCAAAATACGTAGCAAATTATAATTATATATGGTGTATGTACAATTGTACATATCTATCTATTGTACTATTACTTATTATCCTATACCAGGGGTCGGCAACCTGTGGCTCGCGAGCCACATGTAGCTCTTTCCATGTAAAGTTGTGGCTCTTCAGTTCCATATGTAAAAAATATTATTTACTATCAAAACTCTTAAAACCGTGTAATTGAGTACTATGATATAGTATGACTGAGATTTTTCATGACTAAAAAAAAAGTCATCAAATTTATAGGGACGCCACTTGTATTTACAAATTTAATTGGCTCTTTAAAAATTGGAAATTTTTTGTAAATTAACTTTTGGCTCTTCCGTCTTAAAAGGTTGCCGACCCCTGCCCTATACCTTAAATAATGAGCGTTGTTTACTGTGATTGTGTCTCGTAGGGTTGTGTACACATCTACGGCAGTTAATTTACCCAAATAGATGAACATAATTATTATTATAATTGTTGTGAATATTTATAAAAATATACCTAAAATAATATAGTTACGTATAATGCGGTTTGTCTTATTTTAATTTTAATAATAAAAAACATCTAAGAATTCCATTTAAATACCAGTTCTGTGCCAGTAGCAACAACGAGATTTGAACTAACCCGCAAAACCACTCAAAAACTTTACACAATTCCCGCCATTTTTTGTTCTTTTTTAAATTCCTTTCGCTCAGATGTCAGTGGCCAGTGCTCCAGTTGCGTGCGCTTTCGTAATGTTTTAGCGATACGCATCGACCGCTGCTGGCGACATTTTGCTGCTGTAACCCAAGGGTTTTAGGAATCCAGATAACATGTATATCAAGTATGTTTCACGGATGCACAATTTAGCTTAACATGACGAGTAAAATGAAATAGCGAAAAGACAATGTTTTTTTTTATATTAATACGTACCTACGCACAAATGTTTCTATAAATATGAAGAAGTTTTTTTCATAATCTCGGCTCACTTATGTCAAAAATGCCTATAAAGTTTAATGGATGGTTGCGAGGTTGATAAGTGTTTTTAATATTAAACAGATAGATATTTAAACGCACTTTTAATGTATGACAATAATGCGTTTATTAAGTTAGAAACGCCGCACTCATGCGTCATTTCCCACGCCGTCAACAGAGCCATCCAAAATTTGGGTTCCTCCCGCCTCGGCAGGATGTTAGATAGATAGATAGAATATTCTTTATTTTGCACCATAAATATAAAATACAGTTGAAGAAATAATTATCTTACAAATCAGAGTACAATACGCGGTCTTATCGCTAAAAGCGATCCCTACCAGACAACCTTAGGATACAGATAATATCAAAATTATTTATTTATTTATTAGTCGATGGCGTACATACATACATATACACATTCATACTCATATACAGTTATTTAGTGGAGATAATATAGCATTATAGATAGCAATTTAGATCTTAGTTATGGTAAAGAATAGAATAATAGTTCATATTACAGCGACAAATAATGTTGCTTGACAAAATTTTTAAAGGCTGCAACGGTTTCAGCTTGTCGAATTTGTACCGGTAATGCATTCCGCAAATGAACGGACAGAACCATAAATGATTTATCAAAGAAAGTTGTTGAATGCACTTTTAATATCAGATTTTCTGATTTTCGTAAGAACTTCGTATGAGTATCGTGAAGGAACTCAAATCGTCCTTTTAAATAGCTTCCTATTCCTGTTTAACCCTCATACATCTTCATGTATGAGGGTTAAACAGTATACTGTATAGCAAAGAGAGAATATGAGCGTTCCGGCGAAGACGAATAGGTAACCACTTGAGCTTTTTTCGGAATTCAGAGACATGATCATATTTACACAGCCCAAATACGAATCTAATACAAAAGTTTTGAAGTCGCTCTCTAGTTTATCTAATTGGTAGAAAATTTCTCAATCGTTTTAAGGAACCCGCAGAAGCTTAAGACTTATTTCCTGCATTTGAGGAGCCCAGGATAGTTCTGAGTCGATAAGTAATCATAAATTCTTTACTTTATTACCAATAGAGCCATTGAAAATAATCGGAGGAACACCATTCAATCATTAACACTAGGGAAGTGTCAAAGATTGAGTGGTCTCTCGTGCTCCCAACGATAATGACCTGAGTCGTTAAAGGGTTCACTTCAAGTCCATAGGATTCTCTTCAAGCACTAATCTTAGCCAGATCTCTATTAACGATGTCAATAGCATAAGCAATGTTATTGGAAAGCAACAACTACCTCTAACCGAAAAAATAGAAAATAAGTGTGGCCGCATCCGTTGGCAAGGGCCCATCAAGTTTTCAGGCCAAGAAAACAATATAATAATACTGTAATACTAGATTTGCTTCAACGGTGTATTGTTTCTTATTTGGTAAATAAATACATCCTTGAACGAAAATCACGAGGGCGGCGGCCCTCCTGAATGGTAACCCCCCTTGGACATCAGCAATACCGTAGCACAGCTGAGCCGATGTCTACCACTGTCCACTTTGACAGCCCCACAAGCGATGTCAGGCCATGAAATCCAATTCAATGAATTTGGGCAAAGAAAGATTAAACCAAATTTATTCGTATAGCAGAAATTGTATTGAGCACAATCACAAACAGAAAATGATGCAGCTTGACGACTTAATAGATGCTGCATCAGATGCACCGACCCCGAATTTCATAATATTAATATACATAATTTTATACTTATTTTATACATTTAATATACATAAGTTTCAGAAGTAGTAAAAATATTAAAAATGGTTTGTTAAAAATTCTTTGATTTTGACCATTGTAAAAACATTCTCCTATTTTTTTTTTAAGTTTTGGACGTTTAAAATTACTTTTTTACTATTTTTACTAATAACACAAATACTTTTTTCTTAGACACCACACCACATCTGAAACATAAGAAATGATGAAATTTTTACGACTTAATTCTTTGTTCGAATTTATATATTGATTTTTCCAATCATTGTGACATGACCTACAAGTGTAAGAAATTAATAAAATTGGAGAAGTAAGAAAAACAATATATTGCGTTTGTGCTCAAAACCGTCTTTATAAATATTGCCATGCCGTTCACCGTGCATCCTTTTTGTAACATAGGTATATTTTGGTAATTTAAAAAAAGTGTGTATGTGTGCAATTCACACACGGCAGAAGTGAAACTTCAGAAAAGTAGCCTACGGGAATATGAGAAATCACTACATATTATAAAATAAAGTCCCCCACCGCGACTGTCTGTCTGTCTGTCTGTTTGCGATAAACTGAAAAACTACTGAACGGATTTTCATGCGGTTTTCACTAATAGACAAAGTGATTCATGAGGAAGGTTTTGGTGTATAATTTGTACCCGTGCGAAGCCGCCCCGGCACGGGTACAAATTATACTTTATTATTACGGGTTCCTAGTAAAATATAAAAACAACACAAATAATTTATTAATGTTAACAAATTTAAATTAGAAAATTTATATTAAATAAATGTTAAATAAATAACATAAAATAATTAACCAACGAATTTTTAATATGCTAATGTACAAAAATTACACCACGTTGACATTGACATATTTTCTAAAGGCTTGGTAGTACGCAGGCGCAAAGACAAAGATTATAGGAAACACTGTTACTTGTATTCTATCTCATTCTCTCGCAGGCTAAATCCTATTTATGAATATGTTTGTCTATTTTTAAAGATTATAGGAAACACTGTAAACTTATATTCTATCTCATTCTCTCGCACGCTAAATCATACTTATGAAAATACGTTTGTTTCTTTATTGTGACGCTTTTTCGTTTCATCGAATTTCAAAGAACAACGATTCTAAAAAGTTTCACTTCAATGGTTGTGTCTAACAAAACACCTTAAACGCCTTTAATTTTCGCTATCCGAATTCAAAAATAAAGCCATTCTTTGTGTTTAAAATAAGTTTAATTAGAAGAAGAAGAAGAAGAATTAAACTTGACACGGGACAACTTGTCTAGACTACTATACCTACTTATTTTTGATGTTTGTATCATGAAATATCAATAATTATTATTCAGATACGCTTCGCCCGTTCTTTTTCTGATAAACTCATTCATATGAGAAATATTTTTTTACATCACATATTTATTAGCTGAAGATGTTTAGTAGCGTAAATAGAAGGTTTAATTTATTGCATGAGACTTTAATTAATAGACACTGTATCATCATTTACTGCTATTTATATATTTTTTCTTTTTTCATTTAAATGAAAGCTAAATTGATTTAAATAAAAAACAAACGCAAATCAAAATATTCCTTAAGAACTTTTCTTTATTTGTTTTTGTGTGTTTTTATGAGGTTGCATGAATTAGAAATTTGAGCCTAACCCATAAAAACTTATTTTTAATTAAATATATTCAATAGTAAGTATTATCAAAAAGTGTGATCCCTACTACTCTATGAAATGTATTAATAAGAAATTTGATTGTGTAACACAGGTCAGTAGAATTCCAAAAAAACATAAAATAACACAAAAAAAAGCACGAGGTAAACGCTCTTAATGCATCATTCATTATAAATATGAATTAGAAATTATCATCAAAAATTCAATAGCTATAATATGTAGAGTAGGTACAGTCATGACCCTGCCATACGAGTATAATTTAAATATTTAATATCTTTACACATTCATGGATGGAGGATGAAGTGTTTTAAATGACCAAAATATTTACTTAACTACTGAAATATTACCCTGTTAATATAAATATAATTCATTTGATCCATTCCTCATTCTATGAATGAGGAATGGATCCATACATACATACCTATTTGAATACTATTGAAAATATATTTCGGCGCCGTGTTTAAATTTACATGTACGCGACGGGAAATACCAATACCTATTTGACAGCAGCTAATAATATTTTATAAACGAAACAGGTGTGTATGCCAGACGTACAGCACTATTTTATGCACGTAATTACATTAAAATTTCACTTTCGGGAATTAAATAGTGATAACAATAACTGTGAAATAAATAACAGTATTTAGGGAAGATGCGGAACCGGTAAGTGTCAAGATGTCCTTCTATATAATATGTCGCTTGTTTGCGATAATAACGACATAACTAAAAAATATTGATTTTAGAGAATGTCAATGTTTTGTGATTTCCGCTAGAGTATTTTGTTCTAAATATATAATGAACTTGTCGCTTTATAACGAACGTTAGCATGAAATCGGCGTTGCATCTTTGTTCACCATAAAATATCAAAGATTTATGATCGTTTGGTATACTTAGTTCAATTTGACTGAATTTTGAATTATGTCGATATTCTCGCAAACGAGCGAATTGTGTCATCCGTACATTCTGTAAGAATCTCTTCTGTCTAAATCTTTTTAGACAACTGATTTAATTTATACCCCTAAAAAAGTAACGAACATCTCAATCCTCATTAAGTTTCCTAAAAAATCAAACAATTTATTGTGTTATTGTAACACAATTAAGTAACATTTCCGCGAGGATCTTGCGTCAAAATTAAACTTTGATTACTTGTATTGGGACTTTAATTTTATTTGTGTACCTGATAGATATTGCAACAATAAAAACTAAGACTACCTTTTTCGATGGCTCTTCAGGCACAGATTACTACCTAGTTACTACGTAACAGATAAATCACTCACTACAAAATATCGATACCTACCGTTTTAATTGCCTGCTCTTTCCAGGCTTTAACAAGTGTGTGTGTGTACATTTTCAATATATTTTTTTTAAATAATAACTGCATGGTGGTGGAAAATATTCTAAATCTTACAAAAAGTTATAATGAATAATTTGAGGGATACAGGGTTAAAAGGTTGATTTTTTCAAATTACATAAATAGCGCTTTGCATCGCATGCTTTTTTCTCTTAATTTATCTACATTCTTATACTGCACATAAACAACCATATCAATCGCGCGCGCAAAGTACATCGAGTGACATAGGTCTTCATAGGGCTTCAGGTCTTTAAGGTTTTATTTCATATCCAAAGGTAATGAGAGTCGAGAGAAAGTTGGAAAACTGTTATTACTATGTAAATGTGATTTCGACCACTGCAATTTGTTGGTTTTCTATAATAGACCTGCGTTCGCCGCCGGCCTCCAGCATTGGCCTTTACAACTTTGATTCGTAAATTGTGCTCCAATTGTCAGTTATAATTTAAAGAGAAATGTTTCAGTCGGTTTTTGTTTGAATCATTTCCTTGTCAAGCAGCGGCTGGAGTGCCTACGGCGATGCGTGATGGAATGCCCCAGTATTCCGATACGAGTTGTTGCCAAACAACTGTTGATGGAGTACTCGCGGTTTGAAGTACGCTTTTTGTTAGCCCTGATTGCTTGCTTTGTGTTGGGAGCTCGATAATATTGTTGTAAACAACGATGATGGTAGTTAAACAGCTTTTTTGGTTGAGTAAGACTTTGATAGCTCCTTTTGATTGGTTGATTAGTTATATCCAAGCAGGGGTTTCACTTTCGCTGTGAACGTGTATGGCGTATGTTACTTATGTATAAAGTATAGACTAGAAGTAATAAAATAGAAGTAGATGAAGTTAATGTGTACTGATGGAATACTACTTCAACCCATATAGTTTGGGTACATTGGATGGCTCTGAGAAACCGAAAGATCGAACAACATTTAGATTTGAACGTCGTTATTTTTTAAGACCCATGATTTTTAGTGAATATTATTATTGTAAACATACTTTAATGAGAGATAAAAAATATTTATTAAGCGTAAGAACTAATTTAAAATAAAAGCATTTTATATGACACAGAATATTGACGGACCTTGAGAACGCATTTTACCTACCATCTAAGAAGATATTCAGTAAGCTATTAAAATAGTCAATGACTGACGACCCTAACTGCAACTTCGGCAGTTCTATTTTTTACTTAATAATTTTTAAGGCTTGTAAACGAACGAAAACGATATATTATATGATTGCAAAATATCTCAATTTTGCATAGTCCTTCCACCAAACTTTTTGTTAAATTTGTAAAGAAAAGTAATGAAATTAATAAAATATACGTATGTTTGTTTCAGGTATTTTACTTTGAAGTGTACGAGTATAGCGGTACATATCAACAGGTAAAATGTATACCTACCCTATCTAACAAAAAAAGAATAATCAAAATCGGTTCATAAATAACGGAGAGGGCTGAACATACAAAAAAAAAATGTAAATTATATACGGTCGAATTGAGAACCTTTTTTTTCGTCGGTTAAAAATAGGCATTACCGCTGAATTTTATTGACCCGTTTCAAAGAGAACCAAACACTCCTGTAATGATCAGTATATTAAAAAAAAAATGTTGTGCTCATTTCATCTGTGTATAACATGATATGTATTATGTATGCTTACTGATAATGCTGTACTGTGGTTCAATTATACTCAGAGATCGTTTAATGCTCTGCGTGTCCAATATAACTATGTTGCTGGGGTTGCCTCGATTTTGTAGTGCCTCTGGAATGTATACTGAAGCAAGAATTGACGGATTTCATGCCATCATACGCAAGAGGCTGATGTCAATGATGAGCAGGGTACTAGGTAGCACTAATAGCATCCATCACAATCACGAAGGTCATTGCGGAAAAGCAGGATTCTAATATCCTACAGGCATATATTCGTTCTCAGATTCATTAGTATATCCTTTCATGTAAACATTATAAATATGGACTTTGTGTGAAATAAAGATTTATTATTATTATTTACAACTGTGTTCGATTTAAATAATTCTTTTTTTATTTAAAGTTACTGTAAATTTTGCATTCAAGTCTAGTGTACATTTCTTAGGTCTAAAGCCGCGCCTATGTTGCGTTCATACAATTCAAAGGAATAAGGAATAGATAAAATGAAATTGCAACAGGAAATGTGAGCTACTGTATCGGTTCTTATCGACTTATAATTATATTTGAAGCATTTACGTGTAAATACTTCAGTGTAAATACTACTAGTGTAGTTTGATATCACAAAGTGGTCGTTAAACAAATCAGCCAAGATCTTTAGATACAATTGAAACAAATTAATTATACGCATTTTTAACTCCCGACGTAAAAATATTGGTGTTATGAGTTTAACGTGTGTATTATTTTATGTGACTGTGTATTGTGTGTGTGTGCGTGTCTGTAACATCATAGCTCATTATAGCTAGATTTAGTTTTTGGGATGGGTAAAAAATGTGAGACTCGCGTCACGTGACCCTGATCGAAAATTCGTAAGAAGGCGCCGAGTTTCTTATATTTCAAAAAATATAACATTCGAAATTCAAACATTTATGAGCGGCCAGGAGCGCAGAACTTCCAGTGTGCCCTATGTAAACATATTTAGATATGTTATTACCTACTTTTTATTTTTAACCTAATTATATATATACAGATGTGTGTGTGAGTGTATGTATATGCAAATACATTGTGAAGTTATGTTTTCACTCTCCTGACGTGCAGTCCTACAACTGACTGTTTTTTTTTAAATGTGTCTTGATCGAGGGTGTTCTTAGCTATAATTGAACAAGAAAATCGTTCACCTGTTCATAAGCTCTTTTGTAATCGTTGAAGGGATTTTTGTTGTTGTAGTTGTATTTTAGTTTTTCTATTTATGATTGTGATTTAACTAATTGCTCACTCTTTCCTAAAATAAGGTTACGACTACGATAGGGTGGGTGAGAGTAATGCCCCTTCAGACTATGATCCGAATATTCAACATCGGAATGTTTTAATTGTGCAGGTTTCCAGTTTTTTTATTTGTTAACAAGCGAATGTAAGTGATAATAAATTAAATTTCTTTTTGTTAGTTTAGGTTGCCTTTTCTTTCCCCATCCAGAAAATTGGTTGTAAGGATTGGGTCCTTTCAACCAAGCAATTATCTTACTTGGAGGGTTTAACAAGAAATCATAATTTGGTGGTGCATAATTCGACTTGGTATTATCTGATACTTACTTACGTGGCAAACTACCTTCCGTCTTGATCCTGATCGCAAACATAACGAGTCTGTGGACGATTACCACAGTATTATTACTGTGGTAATCGTGTTATCGAAGTGATGGATTTTATCAACTTGGTCACTCATGCGACTTAAAACTATTTCGCTGAATATCAATTGATGTAACGCTTTGTTGCGTATTCTTGCACCATTGACTTTAAATTAAGTACTTTTACATACATGCTGCATTGTCATTTATGTTCATAATAGGATCACATTTTGCTGCTCGATGTTAAGGACAGAATTAAAAACCTATTCACTTCCTCAACTCAAACATAAGGGTTGGATATACTTAAAGCCAAATGCTTGATACATACCTGTCACGTGTATTCAATACATGTATAATTTTTAAACACATAATTCATGTTAAAATTAAGTTGTGCAATTCTAAGGCAATCTCTCCGAAATGTAGTCTTTATCTTCCTTTTACTTTTCGTCAGCTTTACAATTTATATTGTTTCGTATTCGTATTTTTGAATGTGTTTTTTTTTTATTTTGTTTTTACTCTGTAGCCAATAATTACACATATTTTCTACTCATTGAACTAGGATAGAGCATCAAGGAAATGAAAATGAAGAACTTTTTACTACGCGAGAAGTGCTTGTGCATTGTGTGAAGTCTGTAAAGCAACCTGAGCAAGCCTTGACTTCGAAGTCTGATAATTTAAACGAAATTATGTGTTGATTCATTTTTAATTACGCATTGATTGATGACTTCCATCGTGTATCAAATAACGTTAGGTAGTTAAAGAGCTGTCGGTTTTATTGTTTAAAAAATAACTTCTTGTTTGCGTGACTATGCTCCGTTTTGTGAAGGTCGTCTGATTGTTTATATTGTATAATCCATTATTTACGGTTACGGTGTGTTCTATTTTATTCTTGAAGCGTGAGGTACAAAAACCGGCCAAGTGCGAGGTGAAATCGCGTGGCGAGGGTATCGTAAGATGAATATGTATCGACCACGGTTTTCGTTCGTTGTAGTTGAAGTTCATGTTTTCTTATACATTCCACGTGCAAATATAAGTTTGTACGCACAATATTGAGAGTTATTTTAGGACCATACTTCTTCCTAAAAATTTTCCTAAGTTAACAACAATTTTCAGATCTTTTTTCAAAATTTTTGGCTCTGTGGTTTTGAAGATAATGGGGGTTCAGCTTAGAATTTCTAAGCTAAACGACAAATTAATCGACAAAATAAATATTTCCATAAAAAGACGATTTTTCAGACAAAATTCCAATTGAGAATCGTTTTTATGTGGGATTAGGACCTCTCGAAAACTCGAACTTTATAGGAAATTTATATTTAAATTTATACATATGTATGTGTGATTTGCAAAGCCATAAATAATGTAATAAAATAACCTTGCTTATGTGTGCCAGCATATCAAATACAATTTACTGTTGATGTATAAATAATCCTTATCTCAGTCATATACATTACTGTAATGAATTGCTATCGCTCATAAAATCAAAACAAATGCTCCATACATTGACGACAGTCTTCATGACATTTCTTATTACTACAGTAATTTATGCATGCTTATGTTTTCGTACGTAGTTAGAGTCGTAACTTGGAAATCTATTGAAGGATCGTTCATAATGTCTGTAACCTAAGTTGCGTTGGAAAAAGAAGAGCTCTTGTGATTTTAGGTTAGACAATTTTAACAAATTACACACGGACCACAAGTACATACCTGTGATTCGTCAGTTTATTAAGTTTATTTTAGACGTTTTTAATTTTGTAAACGAAGCTCTAAACCAGGACTTCCCAACGAGGGGGGCACGCCCCCCTAGGGGGGCCTAGAGGAATATCAGGGGGGGCGTAATACGTTTGTATTTCCGAAAGAAAAAAAATCAATTTAACGCGTAGGGAAAAAATGTGCAAATATATAGTTAATAAAACTATTCAAGTACTTATTTCAAATTGCGGTCCATTCAATCGCTGCCAAACAAGTTTCGACAAGTCACAATTCGACATTTGGTCACCCCCGCCCGACCTTCCTGGTCGCGTCTATTTAACACTCACTCATAAAACAATTGCGTGCCGGGCACGCTTCTTACAAGTCGTCCGTTCGTAAAAAAAAATCATATCGTTTTTAAATCTGTTGAGTGAAATATCTGTGTGAAATTGCTTCATCTCCTAATTAAAAGGTAAGTTTATATTATATCAAACTTTTCCCCACCATTTTTATTTATTTTTTAACACGCTTGCTCGTAAAGTTTAGTTTTAGGTACATAAATCACCTCAAAGTTATAGGTTCATTACGCACGTCTTGCGTGGTAAAGTATTTTTTTTAAATTTCAGCCAAGATGTCTTAAAAATAGTACTAGTATTAATTCACAGTAATCATTTTTGTTCATAAATAAACTGTGTTACTTTAAATATGACTAGCGACCTGCCCTGGCTTCGCACGAGTCAAAATTTGATTTTAACTAAACTTAAAATAGTGTACATATACATGTAAAAAACACGTCTGTGTTTACGACACGATTTTTTTTCTAACGTAGGTCTTGTTGCGTGGAGCATGCGGACGTCTTCGATAATATCGTTATATTTCAATTAATTTACACAAAACATTAACAAGTTTTTCGGTAGTTTCTGAGTTTATCACTTTCAGACAGACAGAGGCGGCTCGGGCACTTTAATTTATAATATGTAGTGATAGTGATAAATAAACGCTTCACTACATATTATAAAACAAAGTCCCTCGTCGCGTCTGTCTGTCTGTCTGTTCGCGATAAACTAAAAAACTACTGAACGGATTTTCATGCGGTTTTCACCAATGACATAGTGATTTATGAGGAAGGCTTAGGTGTATAATTTGTAAAGGTTTTGTGAAAAATAGCTGAAATATGACGATGATTGTTGAAGATGTCGGAAAAAAACAATATAATATGCTCTGCTACCCGTGCGAAGCCGGGGCGGGTTGCTAGTATTTCATAAAATTATTAGACTTTGTCTACAAATTAACATTTATTTGTGTTTTGAAATGAAAATATTCAGTTTATTATTTTTATCACTTGGATGCATGTAGGCATATCGCCTTCTGCGCATGATATTGGCGATGGCCATAAAAAAAATCTAAACGCCATTTTTCGTAAATATATTTTTTTCAATTTTATTAAGTACATTATTTTTATTTTTCTCGCACGTCTTTTGAAAAATGTTCACGTGTGTATGTTGGTTATATATACCACACTCGGCTCTATTACGCCCTCGCCTTCGGCTCGGGTTGAAATTCTGCGTCGTATTGCCAACGCTACTCCGCATTTGTATCTTAACGTACTATTATTAAATTGATATAACACATACATACATTTAGTTACATACATTATATTGTTTCAGACGCAAAATGGCAGCGAAAAAAAGAAAGTATTCGGAAGACTATATTAAATTTGGATTTACCTTCATAGAAAAAGACGAGCGACAATTGCCGCAGTGTGTAATATGTATGAAAGTTTTAAGCAATGACAGCATGAGACCCAATCGCCTTGAAAGACATTTGAGCCAGCAACATCCTACTCTGATTTCGAAGTCCAAAGAATTTTTTTCTTCCAAAGCAGAATCATTGAAGCGCATGAGATTGGATAAGTCGGGAAGTTATAACACAGGTGTATCACAACATCTTAAAGCTTCATTTGAAATAGCTTTATTGATAGCAAAACAAAAGAAACCTCACACTATCGGAGAGGATTTAATCAAACCATGTATCCTTAAAGCCACGCAAATAATGTTAGGAGCAGAATCAGAGCAAAAAATGAAATCGTTATCTCTTTCTAATAACACAGTCAAGCGAAGGATTGACGATATTGCATCAGACATACAGTTACAAATTATAAATAAAGTTAAACTATCGCCATTTTTCGCTATTAGTTGTGATGAGTCCACAGACATCGTTAATTGTGCACAACTAATAATTTATGTTAGATATGTCAACGGAGATCATATTGATGAAGAGATTTTGCACTCCCAATCATTGCCAGCAGGCACTAAATCTGAAGATATATTCAATTCAATATCGGACTTCATCGAAACAAATCAATTGGATTGGAATAAACTCATTGGACTCTGCACAGATGGCGCCCCTGCAATGATAGGTGTACGATCAGGCTTGGCTCAGAAACTCAAGGAAAAGAATCCCGCGTTAGTTAGCACACATTGCGTTATTCATCGGCAAGCTTTGGCCTCAAAAACATTACCACAAAATTTATGTCAAATTTTGAACTCGGCTATAAAGATCGTCAATTACATCAAGAGTAGCGCTTTGAACAGTCGGTTATTTACTTTATTATGTGAGGATCTCGATTCTGATCACAAGGTCCTCCTATTTCACACAGAAGTGCGCTGGTTATCTAAAGGCAACATGTTAGCTCGCCTTTATGAATTAAGAGAAGAGGTCATCCTCTTTCTTGAGTTCAAAGAGAAAAATGATTTTGTCCAAATATTTAAAAATGAAAACTTCCAGTGGAAGCTGGCTTATTTGACTGATATATTCGAAGGTCTGAATCAGCTAAACTTGAAACTTCAGGGCAGAAACGGCACTTTGATTAGTAACTATGATCATATTCAAGGTTTCATATCAAAGCTTCAACTTTGGAGAAATAAGGTGTCTGCTGAAAATTTATTTCCCTTTTCACGCTTATCTGATGCAATTAATAATCAAAAATTGGATGAAGATTTGAAATCTGAAATAGAAACTCACTTACAAACGTTGGAAAACGAATTTCGCCGATACTATCGAGATATTAATTCCGATTCACCAATATGGCACATGACCAGAAACCCATTTGTTGTTGATGTTTTACAATTACCAGAAGAAATTCAGGAAGAATTTCTAGAAATGAAGGCTGATTCGACCATGAAAGATGACTTCCATCTTTTGACATTGGAGAATTTTTGGATAAAACGATTCCGTCTTAATCCCAAAGTTGCTTCTCTGGCTTTGAAAATACTTGTTCCATTTTCGTCCACTTACTTATGCGAGACAGGTTTTTCAGCTCTAGTTTTAATAAAAACTAAACAGCGAAATCGCCTTGCCGTCGATAGTGATTTAACTATTGCTCTGGCAAAGACGGAACCCAGAATCGATCAACTGGTACAGAACATGCAAGCTCAAGTATCTCACTAGTACTTAAAAAAAAGTTAATCTAATTAAAGTTTACGTTGTGTCTGTATTGTACCTACTTGGATTACAATAAAAATAATTTTGTTTTAATAAAGTGGGTTTTTTTATTTGTACTGAACACTTACAGGGGGGCATGAAAATATTATTCATGGTTCAGGGAGGCTCGGCAATATAAAGGTTGGGAAACCCTGCTCTAAACGATGTCCGTCGCACTTCAAACTCAGAGATACTCTACTTAAAACTAAATTAGATTAAAATCTTAAAAGTCCTCGTAGTTAGCAAAGTAAATCTAGAGACCCCGACTGTCGGGGCCCCGACACTAAGCTGTCAATAAGTCGTGGTGGATCTACAGCAGTCATCAGTCTTCTCTACAGTCTAATTTCACATAGAGATTATCAGAATATTAACAGAGAAAACGATGGCTTAAATTACCTGACTGCCACTTTCTCTGTCTTTTAAAACATACAAGTCCTTCATAACATTTTTTGTTTAAAGTTTTAAATGTCTAAACATAAATTAAATTCACTATGTCTATTGCCGTTTTAGACAGACTTTCATTCGTGAGAACAATTCCAAATGTTCGATAACCCATTTAATCCATACAGCCTTGAGGTCGATTTCATGGGAAGCTATAAGCTGTACGTCGATGCGTTTTGTTTTAATTATTATAGCGGTTTATCACTGTCTTACTTTTTGAGGTTTATTGTATAAAATGTGTGGAATCTATTAATGTCGTTGTAAAAGTAGAGGAGGCTATCGATTGTGTATAAATGTAACGTATCTTTGAGTGCTTTATCCGAAGTTTCGACCGAATATCTACCATAGTGGTTACGGTTGGAGAGCTTAGCGAGGCTTCCCTGAGTTAAGTTTATATAGTGTGTTTATTGTTTGATGTGTAAATACACATCTTTTTTTTTTATTTTTTTTTTTATTTTAAAAAAGACAGCTCCCGCATTAGGAATTACTCCTGTGTCGCGGGGGACTTTACAAACATACAAACAACGGACACAAAGAACACCCAGACTCGGGTGGGAATCGAACCCACGACCTATGGCATAGCAGTCAGGGTCACTAACCACTAGGCCAACAGGCCAGTCATATATTAGATATTAAAGCAATCGCGAAAATTTTAAAACAGTGTCGTAAAGTCATTGTTGTTTGTTATTACAATCGCAAGGATACGCAGAACTTTGACAAATATACAAGAAGTGACATACATAATTTTTTTGTGTACAAGATCCGACAATAAATTAATACAATACAATAAAATATCGTAGTCTGCATAAATTAACGAATCAGAGATCTTATTTATCAATATGTGTGTTATATTATTTGTGAAGAAATGAAAATATTTGACCAATACATAGGCTGCACTAAAAGTATCGGGAATGGAATATTTCCACTATTCCTATCATATTAAAATCTTTTTAATTGAAAACTCCTTGGTTTTAAAAATCGAATACCATTTATTTATTTAAAAAAAGATTCTCGGTCTTCTCACAAGGTCTTCTCAAACTTGTTTAGTCGTTGAGAAAATGGAATTGACTCGAGAAAATTCAAGGGCGATGATTTATTATGACTTTCGAAGCGGTTAAACACAAAAACAGTGTGTTGACCGGATGCTTTCTGCATTTGGTGATTAACCACAAAACCACAATTTATCGCTGGTTTGCTGAATTTCAACGTGGACGTGTCAAGTTCAGTGATGATCCCCGTCAAGGTCGTCCAAAAACTGCAGTCACCCAAGAAAACGTTGATGCTGTGCGTAAGCTCATTGAGGAAGATCGACATGTGACATACCGCGAAATTCAGGCAAATTTAGACATTGGCATGAGTCAAATACAAATAATCTTGCATGAACAATTAGGTGTAAAAAAGTTGTTTTCCCGATGGATACCGCATTTGCTCTGTGAAGAGCAAAAAGCGGCTCGCGTTACTTGGTGCGTCAGAACTCTCGAAAGATTCCACGCAGGATCTTCAAATGCTGTATACAACATTGTATCAGGTTACGAATCCTGGATATACGCGTACGAACCCGAAACAAAAAACCAGTCACGAGTTTGGGTGTTCGAAAATGAGTTAAAGCCAACTAAAACTGTTCGTTCACGGAGTGTTGCAAAAAAAAATGGTGGCTACGTTTGTCTCCAAAACCGGCCATGTTGCGACTATTCCTCCTGAGGGACAAAGAACGGTTAATGCAGAATGGTATGCTAGCATTTGTTTGCCACAGGTCGTTTCCGAACTCCGTAAAGAGTACTGCAACTGCCGCATCATCCTCCATCGCGACAATGCGAGTTCTCACACCGCGCACAGAACAAAAGAGTTTTTAGAGCAAGAAAATAGAATTATTAGACCATCCGCCGTACAGTCCCGACCTAAGCCCTAATGATTTCCATACTTTCCCTAAAATAAAGAATAAATTGCGTGGTCAGAGATTTTCATCACCTGAAGAAGCTGTGGACGCCTACAAAACGGCCATTTTGGAGACCCCAACTTCCGAATGGAATGGTTGCTTCAATGATTGGTTCCATCGTATGGAAAATGTGTCAAATTTCGCGGAGAACACTTCGAAAAGCAATAAATACACTTTTAAATAGTAATGTTGTGTCACTTCCTTGATTCCCGAAATTTTCAGTGTAGCCCTCGTAGCAGATAATATTCAAAAGCCTCACATTTAGAATTTGATATATGATATACCGCAATCGTGCATCATCCAAATTTTAATTATTGAAAGGTCCACAAATTATCAAAATCAAAGGAAGTCTGACAATCAGATAAACGCTTCCTTACAGCTTTGATGATCATGTTCATTCCCATGACGTATTAAATTAAATTCATATAACATGAAACACTGAATCGATTTTGTTTAATGTTTCACTTGTTATAAATCTCTAATTTTATAAACTCTGCTAATACGTACCTAGGTTCTCTTCTTTATTCTGTGCTAATGTTTAATTTACCGCCTCTTTTGGCGTATATTACATTGCATCAATTAAAGATGGAATAAAATGAAAATTACGTAACAGGACATCGTTTTGGTATTGACTTCTGGGGTAAGAACATAGCTGTTTTCTTCTACGTTGTGGATACGCCCTTATTAATTTATATTGATACAATGACAAACAAGTTAAGATATAAATAGTTCCTTTATTTCGACAAGATATTACAACTAGAATGACAAGTAGGCAGAGTGTAGGAAGATGAATGTCTTTTAAAGTAAGGTTTTTGAAGTTTATGTACAAGTATTATTAGAATAAAATTAGTGGTTATTTCGCGCTTGCCTTACATTTTTTTTGTTTTGGTTAAGATATTTGACCGGTAAAAAATATGTAAATATAATAATTATTGTAATTTTTTTGTAACCAAAAAGTAAAATCTATTATATTTGTAATAAATAGATCGCATGGATAAGGATTGTAACGTTGAAATTCACAACAGACAAAACTTTAAATAACACTACAACTAGAATACACCGAAAAGTTTATTTTGGTAAACTGTACCCTGTTTTTTAAACGTTTGTATCTGGTCATTTATTTTCTTGTAGCAAGATGGTAAAATCTTATCAAAGTTACGTTGCGTTAATTATATGACATGTGTGAGTAAGTGTTGACAAATGTTATATTTATGGCTTAGTTAATATGTAATAGCTATAAAATAAACAGCTCGGTGCGGTCATAAACATTGTTATATAGTGTTCATATATCATGAAATAATCACTTTAAATATGGAGGTTATTTGTCTGAATACACTCATTAAAGCATAAGTCCTAGAAATAGTTAAATAGAGGAGACAAACATACACAAACTTAACATGTTTTATCTTTTTCATCAAACATACATATATGTATTTAAACATGGATGGATTTTGTGAAAGATTACAGCTAAAACGTCAGTGAATAGACGAAATATTTTTTCTAATTTAAATTAAGGATATTTATATTACAGGTTACAAATTCCAGGTATTTTAATAGTTATATTATTCATAACATACCCAGTTAAGAATAAACTCCTTATAAGGAAGAAGAGATGCTGAATTTAAAGAAAGAATACCTGGCCGGGCCTGGCCTGGTACAACTCACCTTCAGCCGAAATTTCCCTCCAGGATGTGGAAGACAAACATTTTCTCCCGTGTACAACTACACCCTCTTTCTTTGAAAACCTACTTATCTCAATCTATACTGGCTTTTAGACACTTTTTTACATAACTGACGACTATGTATATTAGCAATGAGGACATCAAGCGAAAAATAAAAATAGTAGTAAAAATGGCAATGACACAGAGATTTTAGATAGATTATGCCAGATGCCGCACTATATAAAATTAATGTATAATTTGTTAATGGATGGCACGTCATAATATTATGTTTTATCGCGGGGTAATCTACACACTCATGTGAATATAATAGTAGTTAATCTCGAAGACCATACAGCCGGCTGTCACGCCAACAATAATGTAAATCGAATCGTAGCCGCTCATTTAAATGCTTGTCATAAGATAACAAAAACAATTATAAACTCATACTTCTGGTGGTGTGAAGGGAAATCGTGAAATGATTCATCACCTACCAATCAAACCGCAATTAGTATGTACAATGATCAATATGTAACTGTGGAGGACATAAACATTATCAGCAAAAAAGCATAACATCCACTTACAAGAATGATTTTAAAAAAATGGTCGTACGTATTGTTCAGTATCTCTATGATATGTAGTACCACTAGTACTACATATCATAGAGATACTGGAAGGATACCTCCAAAAATACGCTATGCACCGTAGGGCACTGCATATTTTTGCCGTGTGCCGACCGATTTAGGGCGAATCTATAGAAAATCACAGTACCAACCGTTGTTGTTTTCTTCTTGTTAGTAAGGTCGCCAGACCTCTATTGGAGGAGGAGGTTAGCGCTTCCAACGTACAAGTACCACCATCGTTGTGTTGCAATTATTTATATATGCACTGTCAAAAGCTTACCATCAGGTGGGCCTTAGGCATGTTTGCCAACTTCGTTTCATATATTCTGGTAAATATTATAATTAGATCCAAACTAAGTATAGCTCGTAGGTACTATGGGTTCTAGAACACCGATAAACATATCAAGATACGTAATATTTCTTTATATAACATACAATACAGAGAAACACTTACATTATTTCAAATATACATTCGTGCATACAAATACTTATACAAATTTGCACTCAGAAAATCGAAACCTCGACGCCATACAAAGTTTTTTACAAGACTTTTTTTCTTTTCAAATGCAATTTTGGTATTTACGACTTAGACGTTGTGTTAATTACTCGCACAGCATTGTCATTACCAGGGTGATATACACAAGCTGAATATAGTTCTGGCTTCTTTGACTGTTCTTCGTTACCGATGAGTTGTGGAGCAATAGGGGCGCACCCAAATTCGTATCAGATTCGTATACGAGCCGTTTTAAAGCCTGTTTTTTTTTCAAGTGATTGACAGCCAATCAGCACCTTCCGCAACCAGATGCGATTTCTGTTGACGGACAGAACTAGCCTACTTTGCGTACACCTTCTCGTATGAAATCTACATATACTTCCAAAACAACATCCGTATAATTATGTTAAAGTTTTTTATACAAATAGCTAGTAGTACGTATTGTAATCACAAAGCGTTAAAATTATCAGTGCTTTTGTTAGTCGACCCGTACTGGTAATTGGTCACTTATTGTTTGGTTAACAAAAAATACTCGTTAGTTATTGCGTACGTACGTAATAGGTACTGTTTTTTTGCTATGGTCCACGCTCTGAGTCAGATTTTGACATCAAATTGTGTTATTGTGTTCGGTAATCTTGTATTTCGTAACCTTGTTCTCAAACACATATCTTGGAGTGGTCTAATCAGGTGAGAATGAACGTTGTCTAATCTTTAAAAATACCCAGTTATCAAGATTTGAAGGTTTAGTCTTACATACACAGATTTTACCACCGTTAAAATATTTCTTTCTCTTTATTATTTGGAAAGCCTCAACGGGTACGGATAGATAGGAATTGTAGTGGATTCGACCAGAATTGATTAAACCTAAACGATGCGCTAGCTTTAGGATGTAGCACTTGAAATGCCTGGTCCTGGTAAACTTCAACTCCGTTAGTTTCTGTTACGCAGTTTCATTAGCAACAAAAGATTATACACATACCAAAATATATTTGTAAATAAAAACAATATAATCCAGATGGGGAACACTTTGTGTTGCTCCGCACTACAAAAAAATATCGTGGTATGCTTGCTTCCTTAGAGACATAGATCGTACTAACAATTCAATAAGTTGGAGCTACACAAAAGCTTTAAGCTATCGAAATGACAAGTGCTATTTATTATATTTAATGTTTGTCATATTGTAGAGGTCTGATGGCAGTCGCTTCACGTAAAATATCGAAGTTCGGCTTATCGTGGTTAGATTAAAAGCCGACCCCAACTTAGTTGGGAACAGACGCGAACGAAGATGTTTGTCATATTGTGTAGTCTTTACACATTTCTAAAACCGTAAAAGTCAATACTTGTATTATACGGTGCAACGTTTGTCATTCCAAATAGTAGTTTTATATCATGTCATAAGTGTAAAAGTCAACATTTATTATATTTTTATTTGCGTTATAACAACAATCGAACACTGAGTCCCACTCAAGCGCGACTTGAAGTGATAAAATTAGCACTTTATGAGCATACTTGTGATTATTACTAGAGTAACCACAAATACGAATTGCTGGCCATCGTGGAACATAAATAAAGTCTAATTAGCCGGTTACCGGATTCCACTACGATGTTACGGACCCATGTAACTGTATGCAATCTTAAGTGTGCCTAAAAATAGATTTACACTGATTAGGAATTTTTTATTTCAAACCTTTGCGCAACTTACAAGAAATACAATTCTACGATATTTTATTAACAATTGGAATATGAGTAATATTTTTTTTTTAATATCAAACCATCATTCAGCGACATGCGACATAAGGTTGTTTTCAAATAAATTTTTACTACAGAAAACCTTTATAAAGGAATTCTAATTGATTTTGCACAGTCGTCATGAGATACTGGATTGTGCAGAAACATTAATCCGCACGATTCATCGTATTACCGGCTACCGAATAGCTGACCGGATATCCGTGCCACCTCCAATATTACTTGCATGCTATTATTTGCCTTACGTTCAATGACCGTTTTACGTGTAAACTAGTATATGTGCATTACGCATTAAACTCGGAAGTGTTAGTGGATTACAGAGCAGTCTAATTGATGCCAATCTTACAACGCTAATTCAATCCAGTTTAGCCTGTTTAAGCGAGATATTAAATGGTCTTAAAAAGAGTAAGAAAGTTTCCTTATAGGTAGGTAGATACGTATGTATAACAATCTCATAACTAAATGAAAAGTCAACCGACGCACGTTTAGGGATTTGTACGATCTAGTTGGTTAACATATCTTTTTTTTTGTTTTTTTCATGGTCATTAAAGTATTTTTCATTTAATAATAACTTCGAATGTTGTGAAACTATATTTTAGTATTTGATTATCGGTGTCATGTTGTGCTGGTACTATGTGTACAGTTTAGCAATATCTATGCAATAATCTGCAAGCTTGTTTAAATGGACTTTGTGACCACTTGATATGGCTTTGAGGATCATCGATAAATCAAATTAAATTCAACCCCCGTTATTTCCATAGCTTAGCTGGTTCAAAAGGGTTATAGCGACTATAAGGTATGAACTATAAGCTATTATTATCAATTAAAATAATAAACCCGGACCAACCTGAAAATACAACAAAAACCCATCGAAATAATAAATTTGGTTAAAATTTTACTAACCTAAAACTACTTTTTAAACAAAAAAAAACTGATTTGTGTTCTTACTCGCTTTATCTAAATCCATAACAGTATATTAAAAAAAATCACTGGTCACGAATATATTTACTGTTGAACCGATACTGTCAAAAAGCTGAGAAAGATATAGAGAAGCGATGGCAAAGTTCAATCAGCTGATAAAACACTGGGAAGGATTCTCTATTGTTCTCTAGTTATTTAACAACAATTTTTTTTTCTACCTGCTGCCAATTCTGTGAAATTTATTTTTGACGGGCTTGATCGAAAAAATACCCCTATGTGCGATGTCTCCCTCGACATTGCAATATTGCGTCGCACTCTCTCATGTTTTGCAGGACAAACGCATCAGTAGGTAGTTCCTATATTAAACTCGATGACATTGTGACGCTTAGTGCCAAAAACGAAAATTGTCAAGTAAGCAAATAATCAAATGCACCAAAGACTTATTCCGATGCAGCAATGTCTCATATGCAAATTAACAGTAATAACGATATTCACATAATATGCAACTAACAATAAATTGTCCCGATATCCCACTTTTAAATGTTCTAGAAGATTAGTTTCCTTGTACATACTTACAGCTGTGTAATAGAACACCCGGTGTGTTCAACAAGTATTAGGGAAATTTATCTATTTCGATCACTGCTTCTTATAATATTCTTGTATACAACAAAAGCATACTTGTCACGTTTTAAATTGAAGTTCTTAAGAAATGTTTTTTATTTCCGTAGTCTTGAATGATGTTTACAACCAATCTCTGCCATACAAAGCCCATTTGTACGAAGTGTATGGCGAATTAGTTGTAATAATGGTTGCGGAACGCCTTCAATAGTTTTTTTTACGGTGTCATTGACATGTTTCACTTTAGAATTTTGATGGCGTATGTCCTATTGTTTGACCGCTATTTTTACCGACTCTGAAGTCGGTAAAAAGCTCGCGTATGTGCTTTATAGTTTCGTTATTTTTATTTGCTGTAATGGGAATACTTATTTTAAGGGTTTTACTAAGCACTTAAGCCTATTCTTGGCTTCGGCAAAGTGTGATCAGATTTACAAATTAATAGACTATTGATTTGTACTTCATCTAATTTTTATTACAACGTTAAATGATGAAATTCGTAGCTCATTTGAAAGCAATAAAACATGACAAGCGGCAGTATTAGGCCCAACATTTGAGTTGATAGTAATATATCGCCATTGTATCAAAACTCTTAAATCGTTACGCTACACTTAAATCATCGTGACTTCCACCATTAGTGGTTTTTTTGTTATATGATGTCATCCTGTCTTATTTGGAGATAAATTATCTTATGAATGGTAACATACGTGACTATGTAATTAAGAGCATATGTACTTATAAAGTTGTTTTTACACTAGTATTCTGATACATAATGCGATGAGTCGTTAAGATAAATTACAGATCAATAGTCTTTTATTCAGACGTTAATAAAGCAGTTGTAACCAGTCTAAACACCCAACTCACTTGCTAGAAAATTGAAAAAACTCCAAATATGAGACGAAGGGAAAGACTACCTGATGTTAGGCTAAACCTGTATCCTAACTAACATATTATTATCTTTTTGGTGTCATAATGAATTTCGACAGTAAAACAATTACTCTTAAATATTAAAAAATTACAGTACCACTGGCCGAAAAACTGAAAAATATAATTTCTAGTACCCGGGTACAGCGCCACATCTCGCCACGTCCAATAGTGAATCTAAATCATCCAGGGACCCACTCAAATACACACAATAAATCATCAGAATCGGTCCAGCCCTTTAGGACTTTAGTCACACACGTTCACAAGAATTCGGTACATAAAGAGCACAATGCTGATGGATTTCATCATCAGAAATAAGCATATAGAACTTTCTAATCATTCACAGGCGGCAACATGCTCCTCCTGGATAATTTCTCCGTGCAATTGTTTTTTTTTGGCATGTTTACGTTGGTCCATAATAATTTAAATAATCTTTTCAACACAGCACTGATAACACAGTACACCCTTCTATTTTTTTTTATGGAAATTAATTACTAAGCATAGGCTTAAGCCAAATTCGTAGTGTGGGTATGGTCGTTTGACCAAAAATAACCAAGTGTACACATTGCCTAACATACGTAATGTATGGGAGGTAATTTATTTGTGGTAGTTACAGAAATCATTTGTAGTATAGCTAATGGTTTATGTTGGTTATCGCGTTAAGTTGTTTCTTAGTTTTAAGTAAGGACTGTTTATTTAAGTTGCTTCAACTAACGAACGCTATATCTATAAACGATTATCTTATTTACGGAGTTATAAATAGAGACATAATACATATAACACACAGATACAGTTTTATCAATGTTTCTGAATGACTGATGTACGAGTGTACGACACATCGTTCAAATTATTTTAGAATTACTTGACAAACACGACAGCAAGGCAAAGTTAGTAGTTCAGAGCTGCGATGGTGCTATGTAATGTCCGGTATAAGAAATGGGGTTCAATCCTACTAATACATATTATAAACGTGAAAGTTTGTGAGGATGTGTGGATGTTTGTTGCTCTTTCACGCAAAAACTACTGAACCGATTGCGATGAAACTTGGTATGTAGATAGCTGGAGACCTGGATTAACACTACTTTTTATCGCGATAGTATCACGGCATCGGGACTTACGCGGGTATAACCGCGGGGTGCAGCTAGTCAATAATAAAATAGATTTGTTCACAAGCAAATTACATTTGGGATACCTAATGCACATATTTTGAACTTAGTCGGGCTATTGTATTTTTTAAGTAATAGTACAAAACGAGCCTCTTATGATAATTATTGTAAAATTAAAATAACCTCACGTCGCGCGGGGTCGAAAAAATCTGATGGGCCTGCTCCATTTTGAAATCTTGGGAACGCTATTGAATTGGCCGGTCATCTTACCCGCTGCCACTGTGTCGAGTGTTGTGAATTCGACCCTACCTTGGGCCACCTTGGGACCACCACCTACCTTTAGAATTTTTTTATGTAAATCTTGTTTGATATAAATATACGTAGACTCTTAACCACTGGCTGCAGCCTAGTCATAACCGAGACAAAACAACCCATATAAGTATACCATTATCGTATAAAAAACTCCATCGACACGTTTTGCCGCAAGTAGAATTGCCATAGTAAAAAATCAGTACAGTCGATTTAGCGGCCTTGCGGCCCATTAAACATAGTACTAGCAATCGGAGCGGTGTGATTATATCTACCAGATAAGTAAGAATAGTACATTAATTATCTTTTTATCATAGTAGATTATTCCTTTAATGGTGTATTATATAAGAGTTAATTTAAATGAGAAGAGAATTAATGTTATTATGTTTCTAATTTTTTGGTTACTTACAACGGAGTTCTAATATTTTATAAATCGTGACTGGGTCGTATCAAAAAACTACGATGCAGCGGGATATGGCGGGCTAATCTGTGAACAATATACAAACCTAAGAGTGATTGCACATAATCTGTTTGTTTCTAAGCTTTGCATGTTTCAATGATAAATATTATATTATTTAATAGTACTACAGCAATCAGAATAAAGTTACTGGCGAATATGCGAAAGCATTAACATTTTTGAACTTATGCTAGCGGCCACATATCAGAGCCATGAATCGTCCTCTTCTAGAGCCTGCTGCTAAGAGTGGTGTTGCGTCATCTCCATCCAAATGCTTACTGCAACGTTCACCAAATCGCCGTCAATAAAATAAATGCAAAACAACAAAACGAGACGCTCAAAAAGGATTCAAAACGGATAATAAGTAAGTGTCGTGTTTAGACTATATACCATACATGCCATGATGTCACATGAGCATTTTTTTATCTATGTATAAATAGGTAAAAACATTGATTAACACATGAGAAATTGTGTTTTAGCTTTTCTCCTTTTGTTTGTTAACCATTTTTTTTACATTTAGTAGCTATTTAGCAATTTAGTTATATCAATAAAAAAATTGGAAACAGTTTTTCCCCTACCTTTGAAGGATAATAAAATTAGATAATAATAAAATGATCATGGTCGAATAGTAAACAATATGTAAACAATAGTTCGATTAAAAGTCCTACTAAGTACCAAGCGTGTAATTAAGATTCCTTTAACGATTTTGTGATAGATAGAGAAGAATAAATATAATTTCTAATATTCACCGTAAAAAACTTTATTAAAAGTTCTTTACTATTTAAGAAATAAATAAACAATTAAACGCTTAACCATCCAATACTATAACGAATTTTTCTGACTTCATAAGATACAGGAATATAAACCTAGTTTAGGAGTCAGAGATCATAATATTAAGTGGTATATTTACTTATTATTGTTATGGTTTATAGTGTCAATAAATGATTTATTATTATTTGGAAACCTAGTAAGTACCTCAATAAGTAAGGATACGGTATGATGGTATCGGAATGGCAGTTACATCTTATCGTATTCGTCACGCGAAGTATGTGAAATGAAAATAAGTGTCTATATCTTAAACAATATAATACTTTTCCTTATACACACGCAGTGTCTACTGACTTACAAAATGCATTTATATTCTCAAGAGCTCATCTCTCTCCTACATCTTGAGATGCTTATCTTATCAAATAACATAAAAAGCATTGCACCATGTATTTATCTTAGCACGGCTGAACGACACGATACAGAATATGGAGCGCCCAAGTTAATAGAGCTTCCTCAATTTAACCTTATTGCTGTAATTCTGCAAACCGGTTTGTTCGGTCCAATTCGCAAGATTTCGAGTAAATCAATTTTTATATGCTCTCATTATATGTATGAGTGACATTCTATACATGAGATAGTGGTTTAAGTTGTCAACTGACCGACTGCTATTGCATTGTGTGCTTTAAAGCGAATCCTAAATTCAATAACTGTGTCCATAACGTGTTCTTTCTATCCGTCAATCATATGTTACAGCTGTATATTTCTATACTATAAATTCTGAATGAAGTTATATTTCATCATACTCTATAATTGTAGCTTCTATGGGACCAGGTGAAAAAGATAATAGGGTAGATGATCATGACGTGTACGTCAAAACGTAGGTTCGGTACATTTTTGTATGAAATCCTTAGGCATGACCTCTCGCCTTACTTTTGTCAAATCATTAACTATTAATGTTAATATGACGATTATAAAATAAATCTGGACGACAATTTTCACAGTATTTTAAGTTATTTTATTGCCCGACTTGGTGAAATACTTTATCTTGAGTGTAGGCATCAACCCATTATTGCAATGCGAAAGTTGTCTTTAGTTAAATAAAAATATTTCTTACGTAGGTATCTAACAGAAATAAACATAGTATAGTAACACACAACATACACACAAAGTGTGATAACTGATATCATAGATCGGTTCGGTATTTGGTTTCAATTATTGTTTTATATTTTACTATCGCGCTATAAGTTTTAAGTTGGTTACTATCATTTATTCCTTGTTAATGCACCTATGAGGGCGTGTATAAGTATCATAACTTTAAATTGTTACAACTTTTGGAATCAAACAGTCCTTTAATGTTGCAGCTGTAGCTATAACGAAACTCGTTGATCCTGATGGGTCCAGAATTACCGAATGTTTGTCTGTAATTTTACAGCCGTTACAGAGTAGGCATGTCGGAATTACACTAACTAATAATAATCGCAGTGTGTCATAGCGGTTGCCTATGGCCAACACGGGCGTATCCTTGCGAAATTGGTTCCACGGCTACTGGTAATCCTTAATAACTGAAAATATGCATGCAATTAATTAAATACTACAGTAATTAGTAAAACCCAGTACAAAATATTTTTCTTTTTCAATTTTCGCTCTTGACTGAGACCACATCGCAGTGAATGCTAGCAGTAAATTGGTCTTACATGTCGTTTAAGTAAGCGTAAAAAGGTTTCATATTTTTTACTCGTACACAAATTTACCCAGGGACTCGGCACGGCTTTATGACGTCACCAGTGATTAATTTTCGTTCTGGGTATCGCGGCCCTCAAAGAATGTATACTAAGTAAACAATTGTTGAGTTGATGAAATCATTTACTTATTAGCTTTGAATATATGGCCTTTATGTCGCAAATATTAAAGATAAATAATAATATTGAAAGAAATATAGTAACTGTGTGGTTTAAAGTGTTAAGAAACTAATCGGTGCATGCACCATGCACCACACATTAATTAGAAAAATAACTAATCATTTTTAAATCAGCTAAACAATTTTTTTGGTTTACTATGTGCTTTGAAGCATTTCGTTTAAAAAAAAACAACCATCTTTTGAGAGTTGCACTGCCAAAGACAACTTTTAAACTTATATATAACACAACACTTTTTGCATTTCTTTTTGAATGTTAAAAATGAACTTATTTCTATACCAATTCAAGATTCATATGGGACTATAACAGATTCTGTTATTGCAGGCCAGCATTTTTGTATAATATGTAGTAGATAATAATAATATTTTTACTTAGGTACAACTGTAGGTACACGTAGGCGTCAAATAGAGAAGACGTTCAATAAGTCAACGTAATACAGGTTAGATTTACCGTGTTAAAGGTTTTTTTCGTTTATAGCTATTTATTATTTAATTTAGTAACTCCCTGATGTCTTAAAGTGCAAAGCGGAAACACTGATGGTAATACTTTTGGCACACGTTATACCGATTTTGCTTCACGACCATTTTGTCGACCCGTACTTATAAGGAGAAAATGACGTTTGTTAGGTAGTTTGGTCTGTAAAAATTAGTGGCAGTCGCCTTGCTTCATTTTGTAACTTAATATAAAGCACTACTCGCTATTTCCACCATTTGTTCAATATAATCTAACAGAAGAGTGCGGAAGCCTAGCTAGTCTAGATCTCGTTCTAATTAGCTGGCATGTTCATTTTCATTAACACTTAATGGTTTGCTAAATTTATATTTTGAAGAAGACCACATATTGCACAGAGGTTATCTCTTTTGCCAACTTGATATACCTATTTCACTTGATACTTGAACTTGATATAACTATTGTTATGAAATTGGGTAGATAGGTAGACATGATTGGTTGCGGCATTTTATTTTGTTCCTTTTTTGGGGTTGTGTTTTTCATAAGTTCTTCTTATTGCATTTGTTATTTACGTAAGCATCGCATATTATAATGAAATTATTTCATTTGATTTTCGTTACAAAAACTACACGGACGTCATTTCGTAGTAGATACCTACTTATCAATAGTTCTGAGGGCTTGCAAAAACCACCGATCAACCAGGCAATTTTACTTTCTATTACGGAGAGTACACTTCATGATTATCTATGGTCGGTGTAGTCAAACCGCAAGTTGGAGATCAACTCACAGCCTTGGATCGACAACCGCAAGAGATCGTGATGGAGTGAACGAACATCTTATTGAAGATTTCTAAATGCTTTATAGGTATACGTATTTATATTGCAACTATCCTGTACTCGGGGTTTCACCCGCGTATTTGCTATATGTTATATCTGCGACTTCCTTGATCTTGCAGAGATAAAATACATAGTATACGAGTTATCTTAAGTTTTAATCATAAGCTTTCACAAAAGGGGTTATCATAATTCTTTAAAAAAAAACCGACTTAAAAAAAAAAAACTATTCCATAAAAGACTTATATATGGTTTTCCCATAGATGCCATTGCCAGAACTGGACCAAATTGAAATGGGACCACACGGGAAACACCAGCTTTCAAATAAAAAAAGAATCATCAAAATCGGTTCACCCAGTCGAAAGTTCTGAGGTAACAAACATAAAAAAAAACAGTCGAATTGAGAACCTCTTCCTTTTTTGAAGTCGGTTAAAAATTGGCACAGCCTTTTTTGTTTATGGCTCTAACATACTAGCTGGTGACTACTGAAATTTGGTAACTGGTAACGAATCTCGAAAACATTATTTTAGTCAGTGACTTTTCGCCAGGAGCACTCTCAGAGCTACGGTATGTAAAGTAGACGTAAACTTTAAAAACTCATACGTGGAATGCAGGACTAATGATCGCAAAGTTCAACGCAAGTAACAGTATCAAAATGATTGTACTTTACCAAACTTTGCCTAAATAAATGAACGCGTGGAATCGGGAAGCTATACCTCCCCCTCTATACCTCTTCCTCGTCAAGGCTTATTGCCTTAACTTCAATAGGTGAACAACAAGTGAACGAAGTAAGGTACTTGTGGGCAGAGGTTCCCGCTGCTTATATAAAAATCATTTTAAGCCGAAAGAGTGTCGCATGCATCTCTGCACGCTTTTCTGTCGACCGCTTTTTTAATAATGGGCTCAGCAAACTATAAAAGCCCTGGGTACAGACACATTGACAATGCTACCGGGTTTATGGTTTGTGCTTTTAGTATTAGTTATTATTATATAATAGTTGATGAAAGTTGCACGGCATCATTCGGCAATATAAGGTGGTGTAATGTCGATTAAGTTTTTTCACTTACTATAAAAAGTTAGTTTAGTTAAGCGGCGGGTCATTACGAAACTGACAAAATACAGTATTCTACTTACAAACAGAAACGGCCATATTTTAAAACGCGGCAACTCACCGCTTCGGGGTTAATTAAATTGACACTGAAGTAGATTTATGTTGATTATAATGCGTAGATCTGGAACCTTCTTTACTGAATGGATCAAAACGAAATGTAACTCAATTTAAAAGATATGGTAATATTTTTCTAATAATAGTAATGTATATGACGAGGTAACACAGACAAATTAGATAAATTTAATTCTATAGTAGGTTTAGTACCTTCTGAAGCCTGTTTGAGGTACAGGACAGGACTCTGACCTTCTGAAGCTATTACATATACAGTTACACTCCTCAATCTTTTCCTTCCAATGCCTTCCCTTCTTGCCTGCCTTTCCTTTTAAATGTACTTCTAATTTTCCCATCTTTAATTCCCAAAATGTCCGGTTAGCAGCAATAGGCTTGCCCCCTATTACGTAACTGGGACCAAACTATAGTTGGCAAAATGTGGGTGTTTAATGATCTATTGCTTACACTTCTTAATCCATCCGTATCCGTATAAGCAATTAAATAAAATGTAAATTTAATTGCTTCTTCCTCGATAAATGGGCTGAGATTACCGCGTTCAATCAAACAAATAAACTTCAGCTTTATAATATTAGTATAGATTTGCCCCCCCCCCCCCCTCCGTGACTGGGACTAAATTATAGGTGAGTATGATGTAATCTTAAATGAAATCCGTTTCAGAAAAAATATCTAACCAAGACCAATGTTTTATTGAGTCAATTCTAAACGAGGTAAAATGTTTACGAGCTAATAGTTTATTTCACTAATAGCCATTATAAAATTTAATTACAATTAGACAAAACATTATTCCTCTACGGCAAACCAGCAATTAAATGTTCATATTTCATTTCACAAAAATAACAAAAATATTATTCGGTTTCATAGTTTCGCTTTTGCACAGAATTTAACGACATTATAATGTAAGGTTATTTGTCTATAAATTTGAACGCTCAGCTATAATTAAAATTTGATTCTACTTCGATCATCGATAAAAGATAATAATAACAATGAAATTGGGATATGTAGTTACTTATTCCTGTCTCCGGAACACGTAAATGAATAATTACCATCTTATATATCTATCGTTTACATATATTTATTTGTTTTAGATAAAGATATTTTCGCTCTCGATCGCTCTTATATACATAAATCTAAAGCTAGCAATCATCGTAGTGACAACTCACACTACTTTTGACGTTACAGAAGAGAACTTATGGAAATCCCTCGAGTAATTAAGTTCCATGAATAAACATATTTTAATACACAAAATTTCTCTACCAAAGTTATTTATAAAAGTTGTATGGCTAAGTTGATTGTCCCTCTTTTGAGGGGTGGAACCCCAAGGAATGCACGTATCTATTTAGTTGATTATATGATTTACCGGCTGACCCAACGTACGTTGTCCTGTCTTAACTATGATTATTGGTATAATTTGTAGCGCGCATTCTGTCAATCGCGCCAACTGTCAAACTACTGACAGTTATGTCAAAAGCGCTAATGTTACACTAGAAAAGTTAATATGGTCGTTAAATTTTCTATTTTTTCGCGAAACTTTCTTAATTTTTTCTTTCATAAGAATCTTCTCCTGACAACCTGACAATTAGCGAAATCGGTCCAGCCGTTCACGCGTGATGCCGGGACCAAAAGAAATAGGGATTCGTTTTCATATATATCTAGATTAATTTAATTTTGTTCTTCTAAATTTCTAAAATGTATTTCACGGATTCAGAGCTCTTACTTTCTCTCTTTAAAAGTGAACTCAGATATCCAAAAAAAGACGTATATTTAATTTCAGAACGCTGGGTAAGAAGTTTATATGAAATGCTTTCAATTCCCCTGGCACTTTTGTTTTACGTGTTTATACAACAGGACTAACGGTGAAGAAACTTATTGCCGTGGCTTAGGATTTTGTAACTACACTCGATGTTGGGATTGTTCAACAAACGGCTAATTCCATCCAAGATCCAAGTTTAAGGCAGTAGATAATATGGGCCACTTACTGCTTGGCAGAACATTAGCCGAAATCAGTAATGTCTTTTTGTTCCGTCCTAGAGAGACCCCTTGAAGGTTTGAAAGTCGTCACTGGTATCACTATTTCAACGTCAGGCATTTAATGACTATACTGAAAATTCTGTCTCAATAAATGTGTAGGTATAAGAAACGTTCTTACTTAATGTCTGTTCTTATCAGTGGTGCAATAATAACCTGTTATAAAACTTGGTATTTTATCGAATAAATGGAGTTTAATTTACGTCAAAACGTTTGTAATCGTATTCGCAATGCTGCCGCACTGATTTTTAATTCTAGATGTATATTCTACGCACGGTTGCACCTAGTTTTAGCCGGCTAAACCTAGGTGCTGTCGATAGCAGTTGATTAAACTCAGGTGTATCCTTTTTATTCTCGGCTAATACCAGATGTAACCGATTGCATTCGCCTAAAACTAGCTCTAGCCTTCCTTATGCTAGCTACAACTAGATATAGCCAATGCCTAGTGGTTAAACTAGATGTACAATAACACGATAGTGTAGGTAACTGCCAGACTCTTACCTCGTCCTCGGGTAATCAGTTTTGCACTATGCCTGAATTGTTTTCTAGAAATCAATTCACTGAGTCGAAATTTTTGGACGTTGTTATGGTTTCTTCCGAAATGAAATCATTACGCCAAACAGCTAATGCCATTGGGCATTAGCTTTGCTTTGCATCTTTTGTATTCTTGTCCTATTGATGTGGATTGCCACATCAATAGGACAAGGATACAAAAGATGCAACTGTAAAACTAACTGTACATTGTGTAATCTATACTAATATTATAAAGCTGAAGAGTTTGTTTGTTTGGTTGGTTGAACGCGCTAATCTCAGGAACTACTGGTGCGAATTAAAAAAATCTTTTAGTGTTGGATAGCCCATTTACCGAGGAAGGCTATAGGCTATATAACATCACGCTACAACTAATAGGAGCGGAGCATCAATAAAAAATATTGCAAAAACGGGGAAAAATTCTTTCTTACAATTTTTTTTATAAATAAAAAATTTGGATCGCACATGTCACAAACCAACCTATTGTAAAACCAAAGACATAATAATATATTTAGTAAAATAAATAAAACTTTAATGGCTCATATGAATGCAATTGGTTTTTATTTACTTTTTACAATTCCATGTTTTAACCATAGGCATTGGCTATATCTAGTTGTAGCCAGCAGAAAGAAGGCTAGACATAGTATTAGCCTTGAATATATGTATAGGATACATCTAAGTTAAACCAACTAATATCGACCGCACCTAGGTTTAGCCGGCTAAAACCAGGAGGAACTAGATTTTAACCCTGAACATAAAAATATAATAAACTATGTAACATACAATTGTGTTTAACGGTTTTGTTGCTAAAAACCAACTTTGACCACATCTTAAATTGAACAACAACGTATAGAATGTTCAAAGCAATACCCACAGTAAATATTAATTCGTTCAGAATAAAGTTATTTAAAACATATGAATGCAATATTTCTTATATCGAGTGCATTTCATATTCCAAGTTTTGAATGAGTCACCCTACCGTTTATGGTTCTTGGTGTGGGTGTCCAACGCTTTGGTTTAACTGATATTATTTTTTAAGGAACTTATTTATGTTCGTTGTATAAGTGATGTCATCGAGAACACAATAAAATGGAAAGTGACACATATTTTCGATGATTTAAAGTTGTATATTGCTTGTTGATGTGCCCGTCATTGTTTAGGTGCTTACACGGTTCTGAATATATTTTACCACCATTCAGAAATTGATTTATAAATTGTAATATCTGAGAGTTTGACATTAGATTATTTTTTGCTTGGGCATGTATTCACAGAAGTTTAGGCATTAACAAACTTTGAATCTAAACCTGTTTAGGAAATAAATAAGGTAGTTGTGACACTTATTTGAATCACGTACGGTTGTGTTTTGTTTGTTGAAGAATAAGTTAGTATAGGAGGTGTTTAGACAGCCTCGAACATTTTATGCGTGCACCTTATTAAGTCTAATGTTGAAGGCTTTGATGTATTTACTGCAGTGTTGTGTTACGGGGGTGGAGAGCTATAGGCGCGTGGGTTTTAACGTCATTGTAAGAAGATCTTTCTAAGAATTAATGACTTTATTGTGTCGCCAGATTGAGCTCTTCGATTTATGTTTGATGTTAAGTGTATATGCGAATCCGAATAAAAGGAGTCTTATGGAAATTAATACTTAAGTCAACGGTTTTAACGAAATTTACATCTAAATTACCAACCTCGATTTTGATTAAACAGTGAAATGACAGTGAAAGATACATTTTATATTCACTACAGCTAGGCCTCTTGAGCTATTCGACGGCTACGGTACATAATATATAGGTTTTTGTAGGGATTACTTTCAATTACCTTATTGGTATTAAATAACTAATGACGATTTTTTTCCTATTATTTACTATTTAAATTGCATATGTGTGAGTTATCAATACCGGTCCCTATGATTGCTGCTACTCATGCGTCATTGCTTTTCGGTCGTTTTATACTTAAGGTCATTTTAAAACCGCACTGTAAGGTTAGAAAAGCGAAGAACAAGAACTTAATACTCATGCATGCAAATCATGATTTTTCAAATCAAAAGATGTGTATCGTAGAAAATTTTTATGCGATCTGACATCTGTTGCTCTTGGCAACAGTTAGTTTATGTGACGTAAGTTTTTAATGTCTATGGTTAGATGTAGATGACGATTACTCCAGACAATGACGCCACAACATTTTCGTGTATAATTAACGAAACATTTCTACACAACTACCCAAAATAGCATAGAAGTTTTATAAATGGCCGACGAAGTAATCACGATCACCCACTACCACTAGCCAACACAAATGTAAGGTTGTTGTGATAGGTGTATTTAACAGTAGTAGTAAGTATTAAATATTTACTTAATTGTATCATTGGTGTAAATTATTTAACAATTCGATAAAAGTAAAAAAGTTTAAATTTGTCTTTCTGTTGTGATGTCTGTGCAATAAATGTGTAAAAAACAATTTTTTTTTACGTCCTTTAAGAAAACAACTTGGCTATGCAAAATGTCTAACTTACTTACTAGGTTAGGTATATTTTAATTGGGTGTTTTAGGTAAACTAATATCCATTTTTTTAGTAGACACTTTTTGTGTGTGATGGCCTTTTTTTTGCTGACGAGGTGGAAGATCCTCATGGATGTCCTCCGCCCTTGGGGGGAGAGGGGCGAAGGGGTCTGTCGGACTCTTACCGACTAAAAACCACGAGCGGAATCGCTATTGCATTCTTCCGCAGCCCCCGATAGGCATTGACCCGTCGGCCGCACTCCTCTGAGAGCGCGCGCGGAACACTACGCGCTGCCTCTCGGGCCTGTATCTGTTCGGACGACGGACGACTTCCCCAAAAAAGTTCGCCGTCCGCTGTGTGTGATGGCCTGATATCATCTTCTCAAGAGCATTTATCCCCTTTTGAGCATTATTTTGTGTTTAATTAATTTGACTGTTTGAAGTTACAAAATGCATATCCTTTCTTGTGCCTATTTCCAAACTCACAAAATACACATCATGTACCTGTCACCTATATGATATTATTGTTACAAAACATATGTTGTGTTTTCGTAACAAAAAGGGATAAACACTCTTAAATTTACAGAAAAATACTCATCTGTCGTATTATTAGTAAATCGTCTATATAAGTTTAATGGCCAATTGTTTTCCATTGACTATTACCAAGCTTTCTCAAGTACGATTTCTGCAAGAGGTTGAAAGCCAATCAGATCAGGATTGAGCTAATGATGCGCGTGAGTTCGTTAAATGGGGAACCGTGTGTTACAGCTTCATTAAGAACCATCATTGCGATCTGATAGCATTGGAGGTTGATCCACGGCCATTCAGATCCCTATCGACAGCTTACTGCAACTCAATAGACTTTTTCTTTTTGATTTTTATTTGAAAGTTTCTTAGTCGGTTGAATAAAGCAACAACTGAGTAAGTTACATTAAAACATTAGTTAAGTGCATGTCAAAGCACACATATTTATATATTTGTAGTTTTTAAATCTCATTGCAAATATGCGCTGAGTAGGATACCACCTAACATAGAGAAGCACGAATAGTTGCGAGAAATTCAATAAAATTACTATTATTATTGTATCCTCTATGTTATGTGGTTAGATAACTTGTCAGAATATTTAAGGGTCCTGACTCCCCATATTGCCTGTCTTGTATTTGTAATATTCGGGCCTGAAAATACTTTGCCTCCTAGACACAGAGAGCGTAAGTTTTTACAGCACATCTGAGAATGGGCCTTGCTTAGCTGTAAACTGATTTTATTGTCTAAATGGTTTTAAATGTCTATTGTCAGAAACTGATATTCATATAAAATTTTGTCTTGGTAAACTAAGATTTAACACTTTAAGCTTTGTTAATAACAGGTCTATTGTCTTGGGAAAGCTGAGAGAAATCGGCGGTTAACTTGCATCGTAAAATTAAATATGTTTAAGTAACTACTTTTATTCAAATTACTTCTATTATAATATATCTAGCATTACAAATGCCACAGCAATTATACAAACTTATAGGGTTGTCAGTAACTTATTATTTAATATTTGTATATCTAATACCTATGATAATGTGAAAAAAAAACTATTAATAGGGAAGTACGAAGAACGGATGCGATCTTCAGTTCTGTAAATAGGTAAAACAAAATAACAATGCAATGGTTTCCTTTCACATGCAGGTCAACCAGGTCATTGGTTTGTCTAGTCGGGGGTGAGGTTTTGTCCATGGCGCTATTCGAGAAACTTATCTAATGGACAATAAGTTCACCGGAAGCTTAAACTGCAACAGCCGCTGTTGCCGCTTTAGCTAACTAGCTAAACTAAAGAAAAGAAATATGTCGGTTACTTTATTAGGTTTAATATGAATATAAATAGTTTCAAAAAATATTTTTCAATATATGGATATCCTAACTAATATTATAAATGCAAAACTGTGTTTGTTTATTTCTTACGCTTTAACACCTTAACTACTCAACTGATCATCATGAAATTTTGGACACATGTTGACAGGAGTACAGAAAATACATACTTATCATTCAAATCATATCATTCATACAGATTGGCAAAACCTACATTCACGCGAGCGAAGCTGCAGACAAAAGCTAGTAATAAATAAAATTGTCTACTATGTGCAATACTAAGTGTCAAATAAACAATACTTTACAAGTAGCCTAGGAATCTCCATAAAAACAGCCACTGAAGTTTTACTTTTATTTATTTATTTATTTATTTATTTACACTTTATGCACATTTGGTACATAGGCGGACTTAATGCCTAAGGCATTCTCTACCAGTCAACCATTGGGTGATGCAGAGAAAACAGGAAGTAGGTGCGTTTTAACTAAAGGTAGTTTATAAAACAAAATATTATCTATTGCACTAAATATACTACGTAATATATTACCACTTATATAAATACCATACACATATATACCACATACATACATACATACATACATACATATAAATAAATATACACATACGCATATAACAACAATAGATGACAAATTATGGGCAAGTTGATTCTGCCAGTTGTTTGAAGAGATACTCCTTTACTTTCATTTTAAATGAGTAATTGTTGGTGGCCATCCTGATTTCAAGGGGAAGCTCATTCCAAAGAAGAACGGACTGAACGAAAAAAGATGAACCGACAAACTCGGAAGTGTGTGAGGGACAACGAAGGAGAAGATTATTGGCGGAACGAAGGTTTCTGTCATGATTACTACATAAAAGTTGGAAGTAGGAAGCTAAATACGTTGGCGAAGATGGATTATTAAGGATAGTAAATAGAACAGTGAGGGCTCGTAATTTTCGACGTTGGCGAATAGGTAACCAATTGAGCTGCGAACTAAAGAGATGATCAAATTTACGGAGATTAAAAATGAATCGAATGCAGGTATTAAGAAGACGGTCTAACTTATCGAGAAGATCTGCATTCAGGACATAACAGCACACGTCACCATAGTCAATTAATGGGAAAATAAGAGTTTGCACAAGCATTGTCTTGGTTTTTGCGGGAAGAAAATTTTTCAAGCGATACAATGCTCGGAGAGTTCCAGTAACCCTCTGACACTGATTTGCAACTTGATCACGCCAATTCAGTGTGTAGTCCAGATGTAATCCAAGGTCTTTCACCGATTGACAAATAGGTATAGCAGTACCGTTAAAGGTGATAGCTGGCAGCGTCTCAGTGTCTACTCTACTCATCAATCGGTGACTTCCAATAATAATGGCTTGACATTTTGTGGGGTTTACCGATAACCCAAACCTGTTAGACCAAATTTTTATTGCTTCGAGTTTTCTGTTGACCATATCTATGGCTATTGAAATGTCTTCAGTCTTAGTTTGAAAATAGAGTTGCAGGTCATCCGTCAAAGCCAGGTCAATTTGTATTTGTATTATATTGACTACTCATATTGGGCGTTTTTAAACGGTCTGGACATTATGAATGATATTATATTAATCACTTGGTCCATAACATATACACTGTTGTTTGCCACACCAACGTTGCTTAAGTTTAGGTAAGGATACATCACACACTTTGGTACTTATACTTTTGGCTAAATCCTAACTAGTATCGTTTTATAAACAACTTTATTAATAATTAATAATTTTAACAAATACGTTGACTTAGCCCTATATGATGATTACAAGGTCTCGGTGTAAGTAAAAAAACTTGTAATAACAGAAACGCGTACGCAAGCGGAAAAATTTAAAAACGTTTACATTGCATTTCCATACAAAAATAGTAATACGTGACATCCCATGCTTCTCATGCACTAGATACAAGTATGTCCCGTTGGTGGCGCAATCAATGTTAGCCGGATAATTGTTTCGCGAGTCAGCTGGTTATTACGATAACGGTGCGCAGGCGCAGCCGCGACCGAACGCCCACCGGAACTATCCGATAACTCCCGAACGTGAGTATCATAATTACTAGAACTGCTCCGACTGATCTTAAAGCTTATTATATAATTTTTTAGAAATAATTCTCGTACATACTGAAGATAATGCTGTAAACTTAATGTTTGGCAGACATTATTGACAAACTGGAACTTTTCAGTTATAAGTGAAAAGTTTAGTAATTAATGAACGTGATGTAACGAAATGATCATATGTATTATTAATATTACATTTGATTTATGGAACTTAAGGTAATGAACTTAAGAGCATATTACAGCAAAACAGCTATATCGACGTCGGTTTATTGCCCCTGGTAGACTACGAAAGGTCTTCTCTTATAAAAAGCACATACAATACAATCAACATTTTTACCAACTTTGGTTGCTATTTAGGGTTCCGTACCCGAAGGGTAACCAACGGGACTCTATTACTAAGTTTCCGCTGTCCGTCCGTCCGTCTGGCTGTATCTCAAGATCCGTAATAGGTAGAGACAGTTAAAATTTTCACAGAATGTCTATTTCTGTTGCCGCTATAACAACAAATAATAAAAATAAATTAAAAATTAAAGGGGGCACCCCTACTAGATTCTTTTTGCTTTTTTTGCTCGATCTTAATAATGGCAACAAGTAAGTTGTTTCTTTTACAAAAGTATTTAAAGAGTACCTACATAGTATTAAATCTTGTACGATGGTTTCGCACCATCGTACAAGACCCTTCATGCGCGAGACCGACTCGCACTTGGCCGATTTTTAAATTAACTCTTACACCAGCATACTCGGAATGATTTAATTTTTCTTTTTCTTATGTCTTAGTATTATTTTACAAAATAAATGTACACTTTACTTTTTTTCAAATGTTGAAGTATTTTGAATTATTTAAAATTATTATATTTTACAAAGTTTAGGCATTAATATAAAAATGGTAATTATTCCGTACCTTGCAGGTTCAACACATCATAGAAACAAGTAAATATGTAACGTAGTGACCATCATGGCCTTTGTTTAATCTAACAATAATGGTTTACTTCTAGAAAGTGTTTATTTTAAAGGAAAAAGTAGAGCATGTGTGTTTTTCTTTATTGATATTGTAGATAGGAAAGGAGATAATCAACAATATAAGAAAGAATAATAATCGTTGCATCATTACATATATTGTTTCTAATCTATTTATTGTAGTATTTTATACAAAAATATATATAATATTGAGTTCTGAATAAAAGTTACCCGAATGGGGAACCACTTTCTTGTTATAGAATATCGAGATTGGACGAAATCAAAGCTGGCAGAACATATTTAACGTCAAAACGTAGTTGACTTTACTCCTGAGAAGACTGGAGTAGGCAGAATTCTGTTCATCTCCAAATCGTATGCATTCTTCAGACTGCTGATAAACGACGCGCATGCATGTTCCGTAACCAGAATTTGTATTTGTTTAATTATGTATGAACTTTTACTTGGTCAGAAAAGAGGATTTATTTATTTAAGTTTAGTGCCCCAAGTTAGAAATAACTTCCACATTACAGAAGACCGCAAATAACAATCGATCTACTGGGGAACCGCTAACAACCTACAAGAAACCTACCTAACCGCGGTAAAACAATACTCCTAAAATAGTGTGCGTAGATATTTGTGCTGGTGAACAGGATTGCAGGAACTCCATATTATACACTAGCAGCGCCCCGCGGTTTCACCGGCGTAAGTCCTGATCTCGTGGGAATATCGGGATAAAAAGTAGCCTATATGTTAATCCAGGTCTCCAGCTACCTACATACCAAGTTTCATCGCAATCGGTTCAGTAGTTTTGGCGTGAAAGAGTAACAAACATCCATACATCCTCACAAACTCACATTTATAATATTAGTAGGATTAAACAACGCGCAGCTGACACCCTTTTTGCCGTGAGTGGTTATAGTATTGCTATTCACTTACATATCAATAGGTCAGCCGTGTGCTTTAGCAAATTAGTTAAAAAACCAAACTGGGTTTCCATGAGAAATAATTCAACCAACTACTAATATAAACGTGAAAGTTTGTGAAGATGTATGGATATTCGTTACTCTTTCACGCAAAAACTACTCAACCGATTGCGATGAATCTTGGTATGTACATAGCTACCTAGATCGGCTGAAACCGCGGGGCACAGCTAGTATATAATAAATTTTTAAAAGCCATAGTGACTAAAGTATATATTCAGCGTGTGACACCTTACACTTGTAAACGCTCCCGCCAATGCTTTAGCTTATTCAGACGCACCGGTACCGTCCTATCACTGTATTAGGGGTAAGAACCTGGGCGACCGAGTCATGCTTGTTGTATTTTTTCCTAGAAAATTGCCTTTTTCTGGCAAGATATGACGATAACCTTATAAAGCTAAATTAAGAGCCATTTCCGAGATACACGAAACAATTTTATGTAGATGTAGTTATATTATATATAACAAGAATTGCTCGTTTATAGTTATTAGATATAGTATAGTAGGTAATTTTTTTTAAAAAGCTGTTTTTTTATTAATTACGTGGTGTTGGTGAAGTACTAAGTAGCTGCTACTCTCAAGTACATAGTAAAGTAGATTAAAGTACGTTACTAATAAAAAGTAAGTACGTTTTAATTTTTTTATCATAGCGACATGGACTACCGACATACATACATCATATTGAAAATACAGTACAGTGATTGTTTCGTGATGATTATTGCCAAACAGAACTAGTATACGGAATGTGTGCGGCATACTTTCCTTAATAACGATTACAATTAATAGTTTGAATAATAACCGACTCGGTGCTTTATATTGCTAGAGATTAATCTGACACAGGTCAAAGGCGAAATTCATTTGCATATTTTATATGGTGTATGTACTCGCACACTACACTGTAACATCGGTTAGGCAACTACCGAAACTACCTAAAGGAGTGTTAACTTTTTAATAGAATAACACTGAAGTTATCGGGCCAGTTGTGACCCTAGTATTAACCTCCTCCCCCTCCACCTGGTTGAACCACCTCCATTTCCTTTTTAACTCTCGTCGTAATGTGAATTAAACGTTATTTTATCTAAATACCCAGCCATTTATCTTATTTTAAATTAACTAGTCTGCTAGACAGGATTAATCTGCAGTTTATTTGATCAATGATCTGTCGCTTTCACCGTTTAGTACGCAACAACCCTGTGTTTGAAGTTCAATCAACCCTTTACAGGGTTTATAGTAACATAAGAAAGGGTTGTGAACCCTTTGAAATGTACTAATGACGTAATGCCTGCCGTATTTGTGTATGGATTAAACTGACAAAGGGACATTGTACCTTCTGTTACCAATGGTTAACTGAACATGGTGAGCATTTGCAAGTCTAATTTCTTTATGCACTTATTCGTGTTTGTAGTTTGATTAATTTTGTATTTTGGTAAAGTTATTGCAGCTACTTTTACTCTTGTTTCCAAACAATGAAATCGTAAAAGTAAAAAATCCTATTTTGCGGTAATTAGATAGGGCACAGCCGATTTTTCCTCGAATTGGGGCCAACCGTCCGACTGGGCAACAACCTCCACCTTACAAAGGACTGGAGATAGAAAGCTCTACTTACGTAACTGTACTGTTTTTTTCTTTTGTCGTCAAAATAAGTTATGCGGTTTGGGCTTATTTAATAAGATTTAACCGCTGAGCTGATTTCGATAAAGTTTGGCACATAGATAGATTGTTTGATAACATACATATTAAATAAACTTCAGTTCAAACATTTTGTTAATGTCTGTTCTTCAAACCACCACATATGTTTCCCATATATATATATATGTATATAGGATATCACACACGTACTGCCTTTGTTTTAAAGTAAGCGTTATGCGAGTACCGTATTTTTTTCAACATTAAAGGACATCGGGTCACTCCCCTCTTACAACCAATAACTGTACGTATAATAACAAGGTTTTTGTTTTACCTGCAAGTATTGTTAGACTTAGGGTTGTCAAAAATCCTGAAAAAGAATTATAACCATATTAAATATACATATTACAAACAGTCCAAGACAGATATTTTAAGTTTGTATGTATATAGTATGTATGTAGTTCTAAAGACGTAAAAGTAAAATACTTAACATTAACCTTACACTGTAATGTTAATGCTCAAATTAGCCTGCCTCTTCTCTTTTATTATTATCCAAAATCTTGTTTGTTTATCATCACAAAGTTCTAGATTGCCGCAATTCCACTAAGTAAACTTATGTTAAAGAGATTTACGGGGTTAAGTATTTGGTATGTACCTCTGCAATATATCCATAGTCTATAACTTGTCTTTATCACACAGACGTCACTTACACCTAAGTGATAATGACTAATAGTGTATAAATACTGCTAAAGTATTAATTTTCGGTTCTAGTAATTTCCTTCAAAACCACATAGAAACAAAACCAGCAAAGGCAGCCAGCCCTAGTAAGACGGAGGTGCAAATGCCAAAACTTGCAAATTATCCACGCTCGTGACTGAAGTTTGAGCAATCATTGGCAACGCAACACTCATCAAATACCTCCGCGTTTTGCCTGTAACACTCTTGCACCTCCTCCCAGTGTTATTGTGTGCCCTAATGATTTATTGTGAATGCGATCCACCCAGAACCCAAATATTGCGCACACTCCTTTGTTTGAACGCAAACGCCGAAGGGTTAGGCCCTTCCTTAAAGAATCAAGGTGTTCATTTGTTACCAAAGTTTTCTGTTATTACATGAAGATGAACTTCTTTGTACCACTTTTTAAGTAAATATCGCTCATGGAAGAATTTCATATTAAGAATATTTAAAGTTTTTATGTAGAAGTGCAAAAATATGTGTTTATAAATTGAAAAATCATGTAAAAACATCTACAAAAATCTACAGAGGCCAGTATAAATATTTTTACTTTGCCTTTTTTCGAAAACTCTTTCTACCTATTGCGAAACTGTCACAGTGTAAATGCAACTTCTGACCTAGATCAATAAATATACCTATTACATACTTTGTGTTTTAATAAAGTTTGTTGACAAATCACAAACATTTATGTTTTGCAATTGACCCTCTATGATAGAGTGTTTTTGTAAATAGAGTGACAAACATGCTCTCTTGGGGCAACGATAAAAGTTACATAGCACGACACGCCAATAATAACACTCTTTGTGATAGCGTTGTTGTGTTTTGTAAGCGTATATACGAAAACAAGTGATTCTTTTTCGAAGACATAGTGAAAAATATTATCGTAAAAATCAAATGGTTAAACATTTTTTTCTAAGTTAACTTTTTGCCCGTTTATACTACGACAGATAGTAACCGTTTGAACGGAGACAGTGTAGCAATAGATCTCTGATTATTCGAATGCCGTTGGACTTAGATTGTTTTCGTTACTTTTATTCATATAACTAGAATTTAATAAGCAGAATAGATAATTCTTATTTAAGTTGCGTTTGCATCTTTCAACTTTTCTCTATATTTTCATAAGTATTCCCCTCCTGTCGCCGCGCGTACTTAAGAAACAATAACATCATTAATAAAAGAAAGTCAATATCGTAATTTCCTCGGAAGTGATGCAGATTATTCGGTCCACGTTAACTAGTCCTAATATCATCACAAATCAGCGACACCTATACACTTCGTGTTTCGAATGCTGAGTACCTGGTGCTACGAAAGTAGACGTGACTGGCATCACCGGCCATCGGATTTGAATAAATAAATCACGCTTGCATCCCAAGTCATTTGTTAGCACTCGAGAGAAAGGCGTTCAATTCCACGCCTCAGCTGCAATCATAAACCTAATCTAACTTTTACCACTTTACGTGAAGTACGTGTGTATTTCGCTGACGGC